>OU015474.1:3649336-4184336 GCA_907164805.1 Brachyptera putata
AACCCCGCCTCAGCGGTCTGAAAAATTATTAATGCATAAATAGAGATGAATTAACAATTTGTTATTGTCAGAATTCCCTGAAATATATTGAATTTTCCCGTTTTCTGGACACAGTCTCGCACATGCCCGCCTTGAAACTAATTTTATACACCATGCTCCCAATGGTCTGAAATGTATTATGCATAAATAGGATGAATTAACAATTGTTATTGCAGAATTCCCTGAAAATCATATTTGAATTTTCCGTTTTCGGACACAGTCTCTCGCATATGCCGTCTTGAAACATATATTTATTACAACCATTGCTCCCAATGGTCTGAAAATGTTATTTATTGCATAAATAGAGATGAATTAACAATTTTATTTGTCAGAATTCCCTGAAATCATATTTGAATTTCCCGTTTCTGGACACAGTCTCTGCATATGCCCGTCTTGAAACATATATTCATTACAACCGTGTTCCAACGGTCTGCAAATGTTATTAATGCATAAATGGAGATGAATTAACAATTGTTATTGTCAGAATTCCCTGAAAATCATATTCGAATTTTCCCGTTTTTGGAACACAGGGTACCGCACATGGCGCCTGAAACATATATTTAATTACAACCATCGCTCTCAGCGGTCTGAAAATGTTATTCATGCATGAGAGTGGATGAATTAACAATTGTTATTTGTCAGAATTCCTGAAAATCATATTCGAATTATCCCGTTTTATGGACACAGTGCCTCGCATATGCTCGTGTTGAAACATAGATTTTATTACACCCATTTGCTTGCTCCCAAACGGTCGCAATGTTATGTAATTCATGAATGGAGATGAATGACAATTGTTATCTGTCAGAATTCCCTGAAAATCATATTCGATTTTCGCCTTTTTCCTGGACCACATCTCTCGCATAGCCCCCTTTTGAAACATAATTTTATTACACCATGCTCCCAACGGTCCGTGCAAGTTATTTAATGCTGAATGGAGATGAATTCACACAATTGTTATTTGGTCAGAATTCCTGAAAATCATATTCGAATTTTTCCCTTTTTCTGACACAGTGTACCCGCACATGGCCGCGCTGAAACATATATTTAATTACAACACATTGCTCTCAGCGGTTTGAAAAATGTTATTTTTCTGGTATAGAGAGGATGAATAACAATTGTTTATTTTCAGAACCCCTGCCAAAATCATATTCCGAATTTTCGCGCGGTTTATGGACTCGAGTCTCTGAGTCCTCCGCCTATGCCCGTGTTGGACACATAGATTTTATTACAACCATTGTCTCACTCAACGGTTGGAAATGTTATATTATGCATAACTAAGATGAATCAACAATTGTTATTTGTCAAGTTCCCCTGAAAATCTTCTTGCGAATTTTCCCAGCGTTCGGGACCGGTACCGCACATGGCCGCCTTGAACATATTTTAATTACACCATTGCTCCAGCGTCTAAAATGTGATTTTTCAATGCATGAGGAGAGGATGAATTAACTATTGTTTTTGTCAGAATCCCCCTGGGGGAACATCATCTTCGAATTTTCCCCGTTTGGTCCCCTGGACATCACGGTTGCTCCTCGCATATGCCGCGTCTTGAAAAACAGAAGTTTATTAACCATCCCATTGCTCTCAAATCACGGTCTGGAAATGTTATATTTATGCATAAATAGGAGGATTCAATTTTTGTGTCAGAACTTCCGTCCCTGAAAATCATATTCGAAATTTCCACGATCTTCCTCTCCCGTGTTTTGCTGACACAGTCTCTCGCATATGCCCCTGTTGAAAACATATGAATTTATTACAAACCATTGCTCGCGCTAGCGGTCTGCTCTGCCAAAGTTATAGTCGAATTATGCAGCTGACATAGAGATGTGAATGCTGTGTCCCGTGCTCTGTCTTACCTCCCGTTTTCCTTCTTCTGGACACAGGGTATCAGCAAACCCTGCCCTCTGTTGAACGTTATTTATTCAACCAATTGTCTCCCAACGTCTGAAAATGTTATTTCATGCATAGAGAGATGAATTAACAATTGTGATTTGTCAAATCCCCTGAACATCATATCTCCGAATTTTCCCGTTTTTCTGGCCACAGTCTCTACGCATATGCCCCGTCTAGTAACATATATTTTATTACCACCATTGCTCCCGAACAGTCTGGCAAATGGTATTTAATTGTCATAAATGGTAGAATAATTACAATTTGTTCTTATGTCAAATTTCCTGAAAATCAGATCGAATTTTCCCTTTTTCTTTACACAGGGTGACCGCACATTGGCCTGCCTGAAGCCATATTTTTATTCAACCATTGCTCTCAGCGGTCTGAACATGTTATTCATGCATGAGAAGTTGAGTGAATTAACATTGTATTGTCAGAATCCCTGAAAATCATATTGATGGTCCCTCGTTTGTTCTGGACACATCGCCTTCGCATTGCCCGTTTGAAACATATATTTATTTACAAGCATATGGCTCTTCAGCGGTCGTGATAAATGTGTTTTTATATTCTTGCATACATACGGGAGATGAATTCAACAATTGTTTTATCTGTCAATGCCTGAAAATCATATTCGAATTTTCCTCCCGTTTTCTCCTGTCTCAGGCTAAGTCTCTCAGCGTTCGCCATATACCTCTGTTGAAACTCTTATATTTTATCCATAAATCATCACCCATTGTCTCTCAATCGTTAACGGGAATGTTATATTATGCATGAATTATAGATGAATTAACAATTTGTTTGGATACATTCCCTGAAAAGCTCTATGGCTTCTGAATTTGCCCCGCGTTTCTGGACACGCTAAGTCTCTTCTCGTTGCATATGCCGTCTTGAAACATATATTTTATTACAACCATTTGCTCCTAAAACGTGCTGAACACTGTTATTGGGTATGCATGATAGAGATGACGAAGTGTTGTAACGCATGTTATTACGCGATGCAAAGTTTGCCTCGTGTAAATCTATCGAAATTTTCCCGTTCTCTGGACAACTAGTCGTTCGCATATGCCCCCCTGTTGAACATATTTTATTTACAACCATGCTCCAACGTCTGGCAAATGTTATTTATGTCTATAATGGAGATGAATTAACAATTGTTATTTTGTTCGAATACCTTAAATCATATTCTAATTTCCTCTTGCCCCCCCCGTTTTCTGGACACAGGGTAAACGCACATTGCCGCCTTGAACATATATTTATTACAACCATATGCTCTCCGCGGTCCGAAAATGTTATTTCATGCATGATAGAGGATGAATTACATTTTATTTGTCAGAATCGCCCTGAAAATATATTCGATTCGAAATTTCCGTTCTCTGACACATTTCCCTCGCTATGCCCTTTTCGAGACATATATTTATTCGCAAGACCATTGCTCTCAACGTTCCTTGAAATGTTATATTCTCTAAATAAGATGAATTAACAATTGTTATTTGTCAGAAGTCCCTGAAAATCATATTCAAATTTTCCCGTTTTCTGGACACAGTCTCTCGCATATGCCCCTGTTGAAACATATATTTTATTACAACCATTGCTCCCAACGGTCTGATAATGTTATTTCATGCATGAGAGAGGATGAATTAACAATTGTTATTCGTCAGAATTCCCTGAAAATCTATTCGGAATTTCCCGTTTTCTGGACACATCTGTCCGCATATGGCTCTGTTGAAACATATATTTTATTACAACCATGCTCCCAACGTCTGAAATGGTTATCTAATGCAAATCTAGATGATTAACATTGTTATTCGTCAGAATTCCTTGAAAATCATATTGATTTCCCTTTTCTGGACACAGTCTCTCGCATATGCTCATGTTAAACATATAGTTTTTACAACCATTTCTCCCAACGGTCTCAAATTTATTTAAATGCATAATTGTATGAATTAACATTGTTATTTGTCAGAATTCCTGAAATCTTCTGCGAATTTTCCCGCTTTCCTGGACACAGGGTACCGCACCTTGCCGCCTTGAAAACCATATATTTAATTACACCATTGCTCCTCCAGGCGTCTTAAACATGTTATTTCATGCATTAGAGAGGATAATTCCATTGTTATTTTCAAATCCCCTGAAATCATGATATTTTCGACGAATAATTTTCCCCCCGTTTTCGGACACAGTCTCTCGCATATGCCCCTGTTGAAACATCTATTTTATTACAACCTTGCTTAACGGTCCTGGAAATGTCATTTAATGCCTAACATAGATGATTAACAAATTGTTTTCGTCGAATTCCCTGAAAATTCATATCCGCCATTTCCCTTTTCCTGGCACAGAGGGTAGCGCACATGCCGCCTTGAAACATATATTTAATTACAACCATGCTCTCAGCGTCTTAAAAAAATTATTATTTCATGCATATAGAGGATGAATTAACAATTTGTTAGTTGGCAGAATCCCCTGAAAATCTATTCGAATTTTCCCGTTTTTGGACACAGTTCTCTCGCAATGCCCGTGTTGAAACATATATTTCATTACAACCCTTGCTCTCACGGTCCTGGAATTTAGTAGCATGCATAAATAGAGATAAATTAACACTGTTCTCTGATCAGAATTCCCCCTGAAAGTCATATTCGAATTTTCCCGTTTTCTGTACACAGTCTCTCGCATATGCCGCCCTGCCCCTCGTTGAAAATATCTTTTATGACAACCATTGCTCCTTACGGTCTGAAAATGTTATTAATTGCATGAATAGAGATGAAATTAACAATTGTTATTCGTCGAATTCCCCACCTGGGGGAAAAAAACAAAATTTTTCAAATATTGCGAATTTTCGCCGTTTATTGGACACAGTCCTCTCGCATATGTCGTGTTGAAACATAATTCATATTAAACCATTGCTCCCACGGTCTTAGAATGTTATTTAATGCTAAATAGAGATGAATTAACATTGTTATTCCGTCATAATGCCCTGACACATATTTGAATTTTCCCTTTTCCCTGACACCGTCCTCTCGCATATGCCCGTCTTGAAACAAATATTTTATTACAACCATTGCTCCTAACGTCTGGAATGTTTATTATGCATAAACGAGATGAATTAACCTTGTTATTCGTCAGAAGTCCCTGAAAATCATATCGAATTTTCCCAGTTCTGACACACCGTCTTCTCGCATATGCACTGTTGAAACATATTTTTATTCCAACCGCTTTGCTCCTTAAGGTCTGAACCTGTTATTCATGCATGAATAGAGATTAATTAACAATTGTTATTTGTCAGAATTCCCTGAAATCGATTCGAATTTTCCTCCTCCCGTTTTCTGGACACAGTCTCTTCGCATATGCAATCGTGTTGAAGAAAAAAACATATATTTTATTACAACCATTGCTCCAACAGTCTGAAAATGGTATTAATGCATAAATAGAGATGAATTAACATTGTTATTCCGGCAGAATTCCCTGAAAATCATATTAATTTCCTCCCCCCCCTTTTCTGGACACAGCTTCTCGTCATATGCCCGGCTTGAAACATTTTGTTAACACCATTGCTCCCAACGGTCTGCAAATGTTATTTAATGCATAAATGGAGATGAATTAACAATTGTTATTTGTCAGAATTCCCTGAAAATCTTATTCGAATTTTCCCGTTTTCTGGACACAGTCTCTCGCATATGCCCCTGTTGAAACATATATTTTATTACAACCATTGCTCCCAACGGTCTGAAATGTTATTTTAATGCATAAATAGAGATTGAATTAACAATTGTTATTTGTCAGAATTCCCTGAAATCATATTTGAATTTTCCCGTTTCTGGACACAGTCCCTCGCATATGCCCGTCTTGAAACATATATTTATTACAATCATTGTTCCCAACGGTCTGCCAAATGTTATTTAATGCATACAGGAGATGAATTAACAATTGTTATTTGTCAGAATTCCCTGAATTTCATATTCGAATTTTCCCGTTTTCTGGACACAGGTATCCGCACATGGCCCGCCTTGAAACATATATAAATTACAACCCATTGCTCCCAACGGTCTGAAAATGTTATTTAATGCATGAATAGGGATGAATTAACAATTGTTATTCGTCAGAATTCCCTGAAAATCATATTCGAATTTTCCCGTTTTCTGGACACAGTCTCTCGCATATGCTCGTGTTGAAACATATATTTTATTACAACCATTGCTCCCAACGGTTTGAAAATGTTATTTAATGCATGAATAGAGATGAATCAACAATTGTTATTTGTCACAATTCCCTGAAAATCATATTCGAATTTTCCCGTTCTCTGGACACAGTCTCTCGCATATGCCCGTCTTGAAACATATATTTTATTACAACCATTGTTCCCAACGGTCTGCAAATGTTATTCAATGCATAAATGGAGATGAATTAACAATTGTTATTTGTCAGAATTCCCTGAAAATCTTATTCGAATTTTCCCGTTTTCTGGACACAGGGTACCGCACATGGCCGCCTTGAAACATATATTTAATTACAACCATTGCTCTCAGCGGTCTGGAAATGTTATTTCATGCATGAGAGAGGATGAATAACAATTGTTATTTGTCAGAATTCCCTGAAAATCATATTCGAATTTTCCCGTTTTGTGGACACAGTCTCTCGCATATGCCTGTGTTGAAACATATTTTTCATCACAACCATAGCTCTCAACGGTCCTGCAAATGTATGTAATGCATAAATGGAGATGAATTAACAATTGTCATTGTCAGAATTCCCTGAAAATCATTATTCGAATTTTCCCGCTTTTCTGGGACACAGGGTACCGCACATGGCCGCCTTGAAACATATATTTAATTACAACCATTGCTCTCAGCGGTCTGAAAATGTATTCATGCATGAGAAATATTCAATTAACAATTGTTATTTGTCAGAATCCCCTGAAAATCATATTCGAATTTTCCCGTTTTCTGGACACAGTCTCTCGCATATGCCCGTGTTGAAACATATATTTTATTACAACCATTGCTCTCACGGTTCTGGAAATGTTATATTATGCATAAATAGAGATAAATTAACAATTGTTATCTGTCAGAATTCCCTGAAATCATATTCGAATTTCTCCCGTTGTCTGGACACAGTCTCTCGCATATGCCCCCTGTTAAACATATATTTATTACAACCATTGCTCCTAACGGTCTGAAAATGTTATTTAATGCATGAATAGAGATGAATTAACAATTGTTATTTGTCAGAATTCCCTGAAAATCATATTCGAATTTTCCCGTTCTGGACCCAGTCTCTCGCTATGCTCGTTGTTGAAACATATATCTTATTAAACCATTGCTCCAACGGTCTGAAATGTTATTTAATGCATAAATAGAGATGAATTAACAATTGTTATTCGTCAGAATTCCATGAAAATCATATTTGAATTTTCCCGTTTTCTGGACACAGTCTCTCGCATATGCCCGTCTTGAAACATATATTTTATTACAACCATTGCTCCTACCGGTCTGGAAATGTTATATTATGCATAAATAGAGATGAATTAACAATTGTATTCGTCAATCCCTGAAAATCATATCGAATTTTCCCCGTTTTCTGGACACAGTCTCTCGCATATGCCCCTGTGTGAAACATATATTTATTACAACCATCGCTCCTCTACGGTCTGAAATGTTATTTAATGCATGAATAAGAGATAATAACAATTGTTATTTGTCAAATTCCCTGAAAATCATATTCGAATTTCCCGTTTTCTGGACACTGTCTCTCGCATATGCTCGTGTTGAAACATATATTTTATTACAACCATTGCTCCCAACGGTCTGAAAATGTTATTCAATGCATAAAAAGAGATGAATAACAATTGTTATTCGTCAGAATTCCTGAAATCATATTTGAATTTTCCCGTTTTCTGGACACAGGCTTCTCGCAATGCCGTCTTGAAACATATATTTTATTACAACCATTGCTCTCACGGTCTGCAAATGTTATTTAAGCATAAATGGAGATGAATTAACAATTGTTATTCGCAGAATCCCTGAAATCTTATTCGAATTTCCCGTTTTCTGGACACAGTCTCTCCGCATATGCCCTGTTGAAACCGTATATTTTATTACAACCATTGCTCCCAACGGTCTGAAATGTTATATTATGCATAAATAGAGATGAATTAACAATTGTTATTCGTCAGAATTCCCTGAAAATCTTATTCCGAATTTTCCCGTTTTCCTGGACACAGTCTCTCGCATATGCCCGTCTTGAAACATATATTTTATTAGAACCATTGTTCCCAACGGTCTGCAAATGTTATTTAATGCATAAATGGAGATGAATTAACAATTGTTATTTGTCAGAATTCCCTGAAAATCATATTCGAATTTTCCCGTTTTCTGGACACAGGGTACCGCACATGGCCGCCTTGAAACATATATTTAATTACAACCATTGCTCCCAACGGTCTGAAAATGTTATTTAATGCATAAATAGAGATGAATTAACAATTGTTATTCGTCAGAATTCCCTGAAAATCATATTCGAATTTTCCCGTTTTCTGGACACAGTCTCTCGCATATGCTCGTGTTGAAACATATATTTTATTACAACCATTGCTCCCAACGGTCTGAAAATGTTATTTAATGCAGAATAGAGATGAATTAACAATTGTTATTTGTCACAATTCCCTGAAAATCATATTCGAATTTCCCGTTTTCTGGACACAGTCTCTCGCATATGCCCGTCTTGAAACATATATTTTATTACAACCATTGTTCCCAACGGTCTGCAAATGTTATTTAATGCATAAATGGAGATGAATTAACAATTGTTATTTGTCAGAATTCCCTGAAAATCGTATTCGAATTTTCCCGTTTTCTGGACACAGGGTACCGCACATGGCCGCCTTGAAACATATATTCAATTACAACCATTGCTCTCAGCGGTCTGAAAATGTTATTTCATGCATGAGAGAGGATGAATTAACAATTGTTATTGTCAGAATCCCCTGAAAATCATATTCGAATTTTCCCGTTTCTGGACACAGTCTCTCGCATATGCCCGTGTTGAAACATATAATTTATTACAACCATTGCTCCTCACCGGTCTGCAAATGTTATTCATGCATTAAATAGAGATGAATTAACAATTGTTATTTGTCACAATTCCCTGAAAATCATATTCGAATTTTCCCCGCTTTTCTGGACACAGGGTCTCGCCTATGGCCCGCTGTCAAACATATATTTAATTACAACCATTGCTCCCAGCGGTCTGATAATGTTATTTCATGCATGAGAGAGGATGAATTAACAATTGTTATTTGTCAGAATTCCCTGAAAATCATATTCGAATTTTCCCGTTTCCTGGACACAGTCTCTCGCATATGCTCGTGTTGAAACATATATTTTATTACAACCATTGCTCCCAACGGTCTGCAAATGTTATTCAATGCATGAATAGAGATGAATTAACAATTGTATCTGTCAGAATTCCCTGAAAATCATATTCGAATTTTCCCGTTTTCTGGACACAGTCTCTCGCATATGCCCATGTTGAAACATATATTTTATTACAACCATTGCTCCCAACGGTCTGCAAATGTTATTTAATGCATGAATGGAGATGAATTAACAATTGTTATTTGTCAGAATTCCCTGAAAATCATATTCGAATTTTCCCGTTTTCTGGACACAGGGTACCGCACATGGCCGCCTTGAAACATATATTTAATTACAACCATTGCTCTCAGCGGTCTGAAAATGTTATTTCATGCATGAGAGAGATGAATTAACAATTGTTATTTGTCAGAATCCCCTGAAAATCATATTCGAATTTTCCCGTTTTCTGGACACAGTCTCTCGCATATGCCCGTGTTGAAACATATATTTTATTACAACCATTGCTCTCAACGGTCTGGAAATGTTATATTATGCATAAATAGAGATGAATTAACAATTGTTATTTGTCAGAATTCCCTGAAAATCATATTCGAATTTTCCCGTTTTCTGGACACAGTCTCTCGCATATGCCCCTCTTGAAACATATATTTTATTACAACCATTGCTCTCAGCGGTCTGGAAATGTTATATTATGCATAAATAGAGATGAATTAACAATTGTTATTTGTCAGAATTCCCTGAAAATCATATTTGAATTTTCCCGTTTTCTGGACACAGGGTACCGCACATGCCCCTGTTGAAACATTTATTCTGTTACAACCATTGCTCTCAACGGTCTGAGAATGTTATTTCATGCATGAGAGAGGATGAATTAACAATTGTTATTTGTCAGAATTCCCTGAAAATCATATTCGAATTTTCCCGTTTTCTGGACACAGTCTCTCGCATATGCCCGTCTTGAAACATATATTTTATTACAACCATTGCTCCCAACGGTCTGCAATGTTATATAATGCATAATGGAGATGAATTAACAATTGTTATTTGTCAGAATTCCCTGAAATCAGATTCGAATTTTCCCGTTTTCTGGACACAGGGTACCGCACATGGCCGCCTTGAACCATATATTTATTACAACCATTGCTCTCAGCGGTCTGAAAATGGTTATTTCATGCATGAGAGAGGATGAATTAAACAATTGTTATTTGTCAGAATCCCCTGAAAATCATATTCGAATTTCCCCGTTTCTTCTGGACACAGTCCCTCGCATATGCCTGTGTTGAAACATATATTTAATTACAACCATTGCTCTCAACGGTCTGGGAATGTTATATAATGCATAAATGGAGATGAATAAACAATTGTCGTCTGTCAGAATTTCCTGAAAATCATATTCGAATTTTCCCGTTTTCTGGACACAGTCTCTCGCATATGCCCCTGTTGAAACATATATTTTATCACAACCATTGCTCCTTACGGTCTGAAAATGTTATTTCATGCATGAGAGAGGATGAATTAACAATTGTTATTTGTCAGAATCCCCTGAAAATCATATTCGAATTTTCCCGTTTTCTGGACACAGTCTCTCGCATATGCCCGTGTTGAAACATATATTTATCACAACCATTGCTCTCAACGGTCTGGAAATGTTATATTATGCATAAATAGAGATGAATCAACATTTGTTATTTGTCAGAATTCCCTGAAAATCATATTTGAATTTTCCCGTTTTCTGGACACAGTCTCTCGCATATGCCCGTCTTGAAACATATATTTTATTACAACCATTGCTCCCAACGGTCTGCAAATGTTATTTAATGCATAAATGGAGATGAATTAACAATTGTTATTTGTCAGAATAACCCTGAAAATCATATTCGAATTTTCCCCGTTTTCTGGACACAGGGTACCGCACATGGCCGCCTTGAACATATATTTAATTACAACCATTGCTCTCAGCGGTCCCGAAAATGTTATTTCATGCATGAGGAGGAATGAATTAACAATTGTTATTTGTCACAATTCCCTGAAAATCATATTCGAATTTCCCCGTTTTCTGGACACAGTCTCTCGCATATGCCCGTGTAGAATCATATATTTAATTACAACCATTGCTCCCAACGGTTTGAAAATGTTATTTGATGCATGAATAGAGATGAATTAACAATTGTTATTCGTCAGAATTCCCTGAAAATCATATTCGAATTTTCCCGTTTTCTGGACACAGTCTCTTGCATATGCCCGTGTTGAAACATATATTTTATTACAACCATTGTTCCCAACGGTCTGCAAATGTTATCTATGCATGAATGAGATGAATTAACAATTGTTATATGTCAGAATTCCTTGAAAATCATATTCGAATTTTCCCGTTTTCTGGACACTGTCTCTTGCATATGCCCATGTTGAAACATATATTTTATTACAACCATTGCTCCCAACGGTCTGCAAATGTTATTTAATGCATAAATGGAGATGAATTAACAATTGTTATTTGTCAGAATTCCCTGAAAATCATTTTCGAATTTTCCCGCTTTCTGGACACAGGGGTACCGCACATGGCCCGGCCTTGAAACATATATTTATTACAACCATTGCTCTCAGCGGTCTGAAAATGTTATTTCATGCATGAGAGAGGATGAAGTAACAATTGTTATTTGTCAGAATTCCCTGAAAATCATATTCGAATTTTCCCGTTTTCTGGACACAGTCTCTCGCATATGCCCCTGTTGAAACATATATTTTATTACAACCATTGCTCCTAACGGTCTGGAAATGTCATTCAATGCATAAATGAGATGAATTAAACAATTGTTATTTGGTCAGAATCCCTGAAAATCATATTCGAATTTTCCCGTTTTCTGGACACAGTCTCTCGCATATGCCCGTCTTGAAACATATATTTCATTACAACCATTGCTCCCAACGGTCTGCAAATGTTATTTAATGCATAAATGGAGATGAATCAACAATTGTTATCTGTCAGAATTCCCTGAAAATCGTATTCGAATTTTCCCGTTTTTCTGGACACAGTCTCTCGCATATGCCCCAGTTGAAACATATATTTATTATCAACCATTGCTCCTCAACGGTCTGAAAATGTCATATTATGCATAAATAGAGATGAATTAACAATTGTTATTTGTCAGAATTCCCTGAAATCATATTCGAATTTTCCCGTTTTCTGGACACAGGGTACCGCACATGGCCGCCTTGAAACATATATTTAATTACAACCATTGCCTCTCAGCGGTTGAGAATGTTATTTCATGCATAGAGAGAGGATGAATTAACAATTGTTATTTGTCAGAATCCCCTGAAAATCATATTCGAATTTTCCCGTTTTCTGGACACAGTCTCTCGCATATGCCCGTGTTGAAACATATATTTTAAAACAACCATTGCTCTCAACGGTCTGGAAATGTTATATTATGCATAAATAGAGATGAATTAACAATTGTTATTTGTCAGAATTCCCTGAAAATCATATTCGAATTTTCCCGTTTTCTGGACACAGTCTCTCGCATATGCCCCTGTTGAAACATATATTTTATTACAACCATTGCTCTCAGCGGTCTGGAAATGTTATATTATGCATAAATAGAGATGAATTAACAATTGTTATTTGTCAGAATTCCCTGAAAATCATATTTGAATTTTCCCGTTTTCTGGACACAGTCTCTCGCATATGCCCGTCTTGAAACATATATTTTATTACAACCATTGTTCCCAACGGTCTGCAAATGTTATTTAATGCATAAATGGAGATGAATTAACAATTGTTATTTGTCAGAATTCCCTGAAAATCATATTCGAATTTTCCCGTTTTCTGGACACAGGGTACCGCACATGGCCGCCTTGAAACATATATTTAATTACAACCATTGCTCTCAGCGGTCTGAAAATGTTATTTCATGCATGAGAGAGGATGAATTAACAATTGTTATTTGTCAGAATCCCCTGAAAATCATATTCGAATTTTCCCGTTTTCTGGACACAGTCTCTCGCATATGCCCGTGTTGAAACATATATTTTATCACAACCATTGCTCCTAAACGGTCTGGAAAATGTTATATTATGCATAAATAGAGATAAATTAACAATTGTTATCTGTCAGAATTCCCTGAAAATCATATTCGAATTTTCCCGTTTCTGGACACAGTCTCTCGCATATGCCCCTGTTGAAACATATATTTTATTACAACCATTGCTCCTTACGGTCTGAAAATGTTATTTAATGCATGAATAGAGATGAATTAACAATTGTTATTTGTCAGAATTCCCTGAAAATCATATTCGAATTTTCCCCGTTTTCTGGACACAGTCTCTCGCATATGCTCGTGTTGAAACATATATTTTATTACAACCATTGCTCCCAACGGTCTGCAAATGTTATTCAATGCATGAATGGAGATGAATTAACAATTGTTATTTGTCAGAATTCCCTGAAAATCATATTCGAATTTTCCCGTTTTCTGGACACAGTCTCTCGCATATGCCCCTGTTGAAACATATATTTTATTACAACCATTGCTCCTAACGGTCTGCAAATGTATTTAATGCATGAATGTATATGAATTAACAATTGTTATTTGTCAGAATTCCCTGAAAATCATATTCGAATTTTCCCGTTTTCTGGACACAGGGTACCGCACATGGCCGCCTTGAAACATATATTTAATTACAACCATTGCTCTCAGCGGTCTGAAAATGTTATTTCATGCATGAGAGAGGATGAATTAACAATTGTTATTTGTCAGAATTCCCTGAAAATCATATTCGAATTTTCCCGTTTTCTGGACACAGTCTCTCGCATATGCCCGTGTTGAAACATATATTTTATTACAACCATTGCTCTCAACGGTCTGGAAATGTTATATTATGCATAAATAGAGATGAATTAACAATTGTTATTTGTCAGAATTCCCTGAAAATCATATTCGAATTTTCCCGTTTTCTGGACACAGTCTCTCGCATATGCCCGTGTTGAAACATATATTTTATTACAACCATTGCTCCTAACGGTCTGCAATGTTATATTATGCATGAATAGAGATGAATTAACAATTGTTATTTGTCAGAATTCCCTGAAAATCATATTCGAATTTTCCCGTTTCTGGACACAGTCTCTCGCATATGCCCGTCTTGAAACATATATTTATTAGCAACCATTGCTTCCAACGGTCTGAAAATGGTATTAATGCATGAAATAGAGATGGATTATTACATTGCTGATTGTCAGAATTCCCGGGAAAATCATATTCGAATTTACCCGTTTACGGACACAGGGTACCTCGCATAGGGCCGCCTGTTGAAACAGAATATTTAATTACAACCATTGGCCTCTAACGGTCTGAAATTGTTATTAATGCATGTAAGAGAGGATGAATTAACAATTGTTATCGTGTCAGAATTCCCCTGAAAAATCATATTCGAATTTTCCCCCGTTTTCCTGGCACAGTCGCCCGCATATGCCCGTGTTGAAACATATATTTTAAAACAACCATTGCTCTCAACGGTCTGGAAATGTTATATTATGCATAAATAGAGATGAATTAACAATTGTTATTTGTCAGAATTCCCTGAAAATCATATTCGAATTTTCCCGTTTTCTGGACACATTCTCTCGCATATGCCCGTGTTGAAACATATATTTTATTACAACCATTGCTCCCTACGTTCTGAAAATGTTTTATTTATGCATGAATAGAGATGAATTACAATTGGTATTTGTCAGAATTCCCTGAAATCATAGTCTAATTTTCCCCGTTTTCTGGCCACAGTCCTGCATATGCTCGTGTTGAACATATATCTTTATTTGAAACCATTGCTCCCAACGGTCGAAAATGTTTTTAATGCATCCATAGAGATGAATTCACAATTGTTATTTGTCGAATTCCCTGAAAATCATAATTGAATTTTCCCGTTTTCTGGAGCCAGTCTCTCGCATATGCCCGTCGTGAAACATATATTTATTACAACCCTTGCTCCTAACGTTCTGGATGTTATATTAGCATAAATAAGAGGAATTAACAATTTTTATTCGTCAGAATTCCCTGAAATTATATTCATTTTCTCCGTTTTCTTCTGTACACAGTCTCTCGCAGATGCCCCTGTTGAAACCTATATTTTATTACAACCATGGCTCCTACGGTCTGAAAATGTATTTAATGCATGAATAGAGATGAATAACAATTGTTATTTGTCAGAATTCCCTGAAAATCATATTCGAATTTCTCCCGTTTCTGGACACAGTCTCTCGACATATGCCGTGTTGAAACATATATTTTATTACAACCATTGCTCCTCAACGGTCTGAAAATGTTATTTAATGCATAATAGAGATGAATTAACAATTGTTATTTCGTCAGAATTCCCTGAAAATCATATTCGAATTTTCCCGTTTTCTGGACACAGCTTCCGCATATGCCCGTCTTGAAACATATATTTATTACAACCATTGCTCTCAACGGTCTGAAATGTTATTTAATGCATGAATAGAGATGAATTAACAATTGTTATTGTCAGAATTCCCTGAAAATCATTATTCGAATTTCCCGTTTTCTGGACACAGTCTCTCGCATATGCCCTGTTGAAACATATTTTATTACAACCATTGCTCCCAACGGTCTGAAATGTTATTTAATGCATAAAAAGAGATGAATTAACAATTGTTATCTGTCAGAATTCCCTGAAAATCATATTCGAATTTTCCCGTTTTCTGGACACAGTCTCTCGCATATGCCCGTGTTGAAACATATATTTTATTACAACCATTGCTCCCAACGGTCTGAAAATGTTATTTAATGCATGAATAGAGATGAATTAACAATTGTTATTTGTCAGAATTCCCTGAAAATCATATTCGAATTTTCCCGTTTTCTGGACACAGTCTCTCGCATATGCCCGTGTTGAAACATATATTTTATTACAACCATTGCTCCCAACGGTCTGAAAATGTTATTCAATGCATAAATAGAGATGAATTAACAATTGTTATTTGTCAGAATTCCCTGAAAATCATATTCGAATTTTCCCGTTTTCTGGACACAGTCTCTCGCATATGCCCCTCTTGAAACATATATTTTATTACAACCATTGCTCCTAACGGTCTGAAAATGTTATTTAATGCATGAATAGAGATGAATTAACAATTGTTATTTGTCAGAATTCCCTGAAAATCATATTCGAATTTTCCCGTTTCTGGACACAGTCTCTCGCATATGCCCGTGTTGAAACATATATTTTATTACAACCATTGCTCCCAACGGTCTGCAAATGTTATTTAATGCATAAATAGAGATGAATTAACAATTGTTATTTGTCAGAATTCCCTGAAAATCATATTCGAATTTTCCCGTTTTCTGGACACAGGGTACCGCACATGGCCGCCTTGAAACATATATTTAATTACAACCATTGCTCTCAGCGGTCTGAAAATGTTATTTCATGCATGAGAGAGGATGAATTAACAATTGTTATTCGTCAGAATCCCCTGAAAATCATATTCGAATTTTCCCGTTTTCTGGACACAGTCTCTCGCATATGCCCGTGTTGAAACATATATTTTATTACAACCATTGCTCTCAACGGTCTGAAATGTTATTTATGCATAATAGAGATGAATTAACAATTGTTATTTGTCAGAATTCCCTGAAAATCATATTCGAATTTTCCCGTTTTCTGGACACAGTCTCTCGCATATGCCCCTGTTGAAACATATATTTTATTACAACCATTGCTCCTAACGGTCTGAAAATGTTATTTAATGCATGAATAGAGATGAATTAACAATTGTTATTTGTCAGAATTCCCTGAAAATCATATTCGAATTTCCCCGTTTTCTGGACACAGTCTCTCGCATATGCCCGTGTTGAAACATATATTTTATTACAACCATTGCTCCCAACGGTCTGAAAATGTTATTTAATGCATGAATGGAGATGAATTAACAATTGTTATTCGTCAGAATTCCCTGAAAATCTTATTCGAATTTTCCCGTTTTCTGGACACAGGGTACCGCACATGGCCGCCTTGAAACATATATTTTATTACAACCATTGCTCCCAACGGTCTGCAAATGTTATATAATGCATGAATGGAGATGAATAACAATTGTTATTTGTCAGAATTCCCTGAAAATCATATTCGAATTTTCCCGTTGTCTGAACACAGTCTCTCGCATATGCCCCTGTTGAAACATATATTTTATTACAACCATTGCTCCTTACGGTCTGGAAATGTTATTTAATGCATGAATAGAGATGAATTAACAATTGTTATTTGTCAGAATTCCCTGAAAATCATATTCGAATTTTCCCGTTTTCTGGACACAGTCTCTCGCATATGCCCGTCTTGAAACATATATTTTATTACAACCATTGCTCTCAACGGTCTGAAAATGTTATTTAATGCATGAATAGAGATGAATTAACAATTGTTATTTGTCAGAATTCCCTGAAAATCATATTCGAATTTTCCCGTTTTCTGGACACAGGGTACTGCACATGCCCGCCTTGAAACATATATTTAATTACAACCATTGCTCTCAGCGGTCTGAAAATGTTATTCAATGCATGAATAGAGATGAATTAACAATTGTTATTTGTCAGAATTCCCTGAAAATCATATTCGAATTTTCCCGTTTTCTGGACACAGTCTCTCGCATATGCCTGTGTTGAAACATATATTTTATCACAACCATTGCTCTCAACGGTCTGGAAATGTTATATTATGCATAAATGGAGATGAATTAACAATTGTTATTTGTCAGAATTCCCCTGAAAATCATATTCGAATTTTCCCGTTTTCTGGACACAGGGTACCTCACATGGCCGCCTTGAAACATATATTTTATTACAACCATTGCTCCCAACGGTCTGAAAATGTTATTTAATGCATGAATAGAGATGAATTAACAATTGTTATTTGTCAGAATTCCCTGAAAATCATATTCGAATTTTCCCGTTTTCTGGACACAGTCTCTCGCATATGCCCGTGTTGAAACATATATTTTATCACAACCATTGCTCTCAACGGTCTGGAAATGTTATTTCATGCATGAAGGAAGGATGAATTAACAATTGTTATTTGTCAGAATTCCCTGAAAATCATATTCGAATTTTCCCGTTTTCTGGACACAGTCTCTCGCATATGCCCGTGTTGAAACATATATTTTATTACAACCATTGCTCTCAACGGTCTGAAATGTTATATTATGCATAAATAGAGATGAATTAACAATTGTTATTTGTCAGAATTCCCTGAAAATCATATTCGAATTTTCCCGTTTTCTGGACACAGTCTCTCGCATATGCCCGTGTTGAAACATATATTTTATTACAACCATTGCTCCTAACGGTCTGAAAATGTTATTTAATGCATGAATAGAGATGAATTAACAATTGTTATTTGTCAGAATTCCCTGAAAATCATATTCGAATTTTCCCGTTTTCTGGACACAGTCTCTCGCATATGCTCGTGTTGAAACATATATTTTATTACAACCATTGCTCCCAACGGTCTGAAAATGTTATTCAATGCATGAATAGAGATGAATTAACAATTGTTATTTGTCAGAATTCCCTGAAAATCATATTCGAATTTTCCCGTTTTCTGGACACAGTCTCTCGCATATGCCCGTCTTGAAACATATATTTTATTACAACCATTGCTCCCAACGGTCTGCAAATGTTATTTAATGCATAAATGGAGATGAATTAACAATTGTTATTTGTCAGAATTCCCTGAAAATCATATTCGAATTTTCCCGTTTTCTGGACACAGGGTACCGCACATGGCCGCCTTGAAACATATATTTAATTACAACCATTGCTCTCAGCGGTCTGAAATGTTATTTCATGCATGAGAGAGGATGAATTAACAATTGTTATTTGTCAAAATTCCCTGAAAATCATATTCGAATTTTCCCGTTTTCTGGACACAGTCTCTCGCATATGCCCGTGTTGAAACATATATTTTATTACAACCATTGCTCTCAACGGTCTGAAAATGTTATTTAATGCATGAATAGAGATGAATTAACAATTGTTATTTGTCAGAATTCCCTGAAAATCATATTCGAATTTTCCCGTTTTTCTGGACACAGGTCTATCGCATATGCCCGCTGTGAAACCATATATTTTATTACAACCATTGCCTCAACGTGTCGGAAAATGTTATATTATGCATAATAGAGATGAATTAACAATTGTTATCTGTCAGATCTCCCTGAAATCATATTCGAATTTTCCCGTTTCTCGGACACAGGTCCTCGCCCTATGCCGCCTATTGAAACATATTATTTATTACAACCATTGCTCCTCAACGGGTTGGAAATGTTATCTTATGCATAATAGAGATGAATTAACAATTGTTCTTTGTCAGAATTCCCTGAAAATCATATTCGAATTTTCCCGTTTTCTGGACACAGTCTCTCGCATATGCCCCTGTTGAAACATATATTTTATTACAACCATTGCTCCTAACGGTCTGAAAATGTTATTCATGCAGAATAGAGATGAATCAACAATTGTTATTTGTCAGAATTCCCTGAAAATCATATTCGAATTTTCCCGTTTTCTGGACACAGGGTACCCGCACATGGCCGCCTCTTGAAACATATATTTAATTCCAACCATGCTCTCAGCGGTCTGAAAATGTTATTTCATGCATGAATAGAGGATGAATAACAATTGTTATTTCGTCAGAATCCCCTGAAAATCATATTCGAATTTTCCCGTTTTCTGGACACAGTCTTCTCGCATATGCCCGTGCTTGAAACATATATTTTATTACAACCATTGCTCTCAACGGTCTGCAAATTTATATTAATGCATGAAAGGAGATGAATTAACAATTGTTATTGTCAGAATTCCCTGAAATCATATTCGAATTTTCCCGTTTTTCTGGACACAGTCTCTCGCATATGCCCCGTTGAAACATATATTTTATTACAACCATTGCTCCTCAGCGGTCTGAAAATGTTATTATGCATGAAGAGATGAATTAACAATTGTTATTTGTCAGAATTCCCGAAAATCATATTTCGAATTTTCCCGTTTTTCTGGACACAGTCTCTCGCATATGCCCGTCTTGAAACATATATTTAATACAACCATTGCTCCTCACGGTCTGAAAATGTTATTTAATGCATGAATAGAGATGAATTAACAATTGTTATTTGTCAGAATTCCCTGAAAATCATATTCGAATTTTCCCGTTCTCTGGACACAGTCTCTCGCATATGCCCGGGTTGAAACATATATTTTATTACAACCATTGCTCCTAACGGTCTGAAAATGTTATTAATTGCATGAATAGAGATGAATTAACAATTGTTATTTGTCAGAATTCCCTGAAAATCATATTCGAATTTTCCCGTTTTCTGGACACAGTCTCTCGCATATGCCCGGGTTGAAACATATATTTCATTACACCATGCTTCCTCAGACGGTCTGCAAATGGTTATTAATGCATGAATAGAGATGAATTAACAATTGTTATTTGTCAGAATTCCCTGAAATCATATTCGAATTTTCCCGTTTTCTGGACACAGTCTCTCGCGCATATGCCCGTGTTGAAACATATATTTTATTACAACCATTGCTCCTCAACGGTCTGGAAATGTATATTAATGCATAAATAGAGATGAATTAACAATTGTTATTTGTCAGAATCTCCTGAAAATCATATTCGAATTTTCCCGTTTTCTGGACACAGTCTCTCGCATATGCCCCTGTTGAAACATATATTTTAATTACAACCATTGCTCCTCACGGTCTGAAAATGTTATTTCATGCATGAATAGAGATGAATTAACAATTGTTATTTGTCAGAATTCCCTGAAAATCATATTCGAATTTTCCCGTTTTCTGGACACAGTCTCTCGCATATGCCCGTGTTGAAACATATATTTTATTACAACCATTGCTCCCAACGGTCTGCAAATGTTATTAATGCTGAATAGAGGATGAATTAACAATTGTTATTTGTCAGAATTCCCTGAAAATCATATTCGAATTTTCCCGTTTTCTGGACACAGTCTCTCGCATATGCCCGTGTTGAAACATATATTTTATTACAACCATTGCTCCCAACGGTCTGGAAATGTTATCTTATGCATGAGAGGAGATATAATTAACAATTGTTATTCTGTCAGATTATCCCCTGAAAATGCATATTCGAATTTTCCCGTTTTCTGGACACAGTCTCTCGCATATGCCCGCTGTGAAACATATATTTTATACAACCATTGCTCTCAACGGTCTGGAAATGTTATATATGCATAATAGAGATGAATTAACCATTGTTATTTGTTCAGAATTCCTCTGAAAATCATATTCGAATTTTCCCGTTTTCTGGACACAGTCTCTCGCATATGCCCCTGTTGTATAACATATATTTTATTACAACCATTGCTCTCAGCGGTCTGCAAATGTTATATTATGCATAAATAGAGATGAATTAACAATTGTTATTTGTCAGAATTCCCTGAAAATCATATTCGAATTTTCCCGTTTTCTGGACACAGTCTCTCGCATATGCCCGTCTTGAAACATATATTTTATTACAACCATTGTCCCTAACGGTCTGCAAATGTTATTTAATTATAAATGGATGGCGATGAATTAACAATTGTTATTTGTCAGAATTCCCTGAAAATCATATTCGAATTTTCCCGTTTTCTGGACACAGTCTCTCGCATATGCCCTAGTTGAAACATATATTTAATTACAACCATTGCTCTCAACGGTCTGAAATGTTATTTAATGCATGAATAGAGATGAATTAACAATTGTTATTTGTCAGAATTCCCTGAAAATCATATTCGAATTTTCCCGTTTTCTGGACACAGTCTCTCGCATATGCCCGTGTTGAAACATATATTTAATTACAACCATTGCTCCCAACGGTCTGAAAATGTTATTTCATGCATGAATGGAGATGAATTAACAATTGTAATTGTCAGAATTCCCTGAAAATCATATTCGAATTTTCCCGTTTTCTGGACACAGTCTCTCGCATATGCCCTGTGTTGAACATATATTTATTACAACCATTGCTCTCCAACGGTCTGAAAATGTTATTCAATGCATGAATAGAGATGAATTAACAATTGTTATTTGTCAGAATTCCCTGAAAATCATATTCGAATTTCCCGTTTTCTGGACACAGGGTACCGCACATGGCCGCCTTGAAACATATATTTAATTACAACCATTGCTCTCAGCGGTCTGGAAATGTTATTTCATGCATGAGAGAGGATGAATTAACAATTGTTATTCGTCAGAATTCCCTGAAAATCATATTCGAATTTTCCCGTTTTCTGGACACAGTCTCTCGCATATGCCCGTGTTGAAACATATATTTTATTACAACCATTGCTCTCAACGGTCTGGAAATGTTATATTATGCATGAATAGAGATGAATTAACAATTGTATTGTCTAGAATTCCCTGAAATCATATTCGAATTTTCCCGTTTTCTGGACACAGTCTCTCGCATATGCCCGTCTTGAAACATAATTTAATTACAACCAGTGCTGCCAAGCGTTCCTGAAAATGTTATTTAATGCATGGAGAGGATGATATAACGAATTGTTATTTGTCAGATTCCCTGAAAATCTTATTTTTCCTTCCTCCCTCCTCCCGTTTTCCCCCCCCCCTGGACACAGGGTACACAGCACATGGTGCCCCTTTTTGAAACCTATATTTTTTACAACCATTGCTCCCAACGGGTCCTGAAAATGTTATTTCATGCAAATGAGAGAGATGAATTTAACAATTGTTTATTTTGTCAGAATCCCCTGAAAACATATATTTCGATTTTCTTTTTCGGCCCCCTTTCTCTCCTTCTTCCTTTTCCTTCCCTCCCCCCGTTTTCTTCCTGGACACAGTGCCCCCTCTCCCTCCGCAGATGCCGGTCTCCCCGTCCTTGCACATATAATTTTATTACAAAACCATTGCTCTCCCAACGGTCGCAAAACTGTTATTTCAATGCATAAATGGAGATGAATTAACAATGTTATCTGTCAGAATTCCCTGAAAAAATCAAGATCGTCGAATTTTCCCCTCCCCCCCATTTCCATCCCCCAGTTTTCCTGGACCATGGTACCGCACATGGGCCGCCGCGCCTTGAACCATATATTTTTTACAAAACCATTGCTCTCATCGGTCTGAAAATGTTATTTTCCAGCATGAGAGATGATGAATTACCCAATGTTATATGTCAGAATCCCCTGAAAATCATATTTCGACATTTCCGTTCTTTCCCCCTCCTTTTCCTTCCTCCTCCACCCCCCTCCTCCCCCCCGTATTTCCCTGGAACAACAGTCTCAGTCTGCCTCCCGCATATGCCCGTGTTTGAAACATCTCTATATTTATTACAAACCATTTAGCTCCTCAACGGTCTGGAAATGTTATATTATGCATAAATAGAGATGAAATCAACAATTGTTATCTGTCAGAATTGCCTGAAAATCATATTCGAAATTTTCCCCCTCCCCCGTTTTCTGGACTACAGTGCTCTCTACAGTCTCCGCATATGCCCGTCTGTTGAAACATCATTTTATCACAACCATTGGGCTCTCACGGTCTGAAACTATTATTTTCCACCAGCATTAAGAGGATGATTAACAATTGTTGTATTTGTCAGAATCCCCTTAAAATCATAATTCGAATTTTCCCTCCCTCCCCCCCCCCGCCCCCCCTTTTCCTGCAACAGTCTCTCAGCATCGCGCGTGGTTTTTGAAACATATATTTTTATCACAACCATTGGCTCTCAACGGTCTGTGGTAAATGGTATATTATCATAAATAGAGATATTAACATTAGTCCTTGTCTAAATTCCCTGAAAATCAATTTCGAATTTCCCCCGTTTTCCTGGAACACAGGGTACCCGCCAATTGCCCGCCTTGAAACATATATTCAATACAAACCATTGCTCCCAGCGGGTCCTGAAAAATGGTTATTTCATGCATGATGAGAGGATTGAATTAAACAATGTTATTTGTCAGAATCCCCCGGAAAAATCAATTTCGAATTTTCCCTCCTCCCCGTTTTCCCCCCCCTTGACACAGTCTCTCGCATATGCTCCGTGTTGAAAGACATATCTTTTATTTTTTACAACCATTGCTCCCAGCGGTCTGAAAATGTTATTTATGCATGATGAGAGTATGAATTAACGATTGGTAATTGTCAGAATTCCTGAAAATCTATTTCAAATTTTCCCGTTTTCTGGACACAGTCTCTCGCATATGCCCGTGTTGAAACATATATTTTATTACACCATTGCTCCAACGGTCTGAAATGTTATTTCATGCATGAATAGAGATGAATAACAATGTTATTGTCAGAATTCCTGAAAATCTTATTCGAATTATCCCGTTTTCTGGACACAGGGTACTGCACATGGCCGCCTTGAAACATATATTTATTAAAACATTGCTCTCAGCGTCTGAAAATATTATTTCATGCATGAGAGAAATGAATTAACAATTGTTTATCGTCAGAATCCTTGAAATCATATTTGAATTTTCCCTCCCCCCCCCTTTTCCGGACACAGTCTCCTCGCATATTGCCCATGTTGGAACATATATTGTAATTACAAAACCATTTCTCTCCTCTCAGCGTGTCTGAAAATGTAATTTCAAGCAAATGAGAGAGGATGAAATACAATTGTTATTTGTCAGAAATCCCTGAAAATCATATTTTCAATTTTCCCCCCTTTCCCGTTTTCCATGGCAACAGTCTCTCGCATATGCCCGTGTTGAACATAATATTTTATTACAAACCCTTGCTCTCACCGCGGCTTGGAAATGTCTATTTATGCCATGAATAGAGATGAATTAACTAATTGTTTTATCTGTCAGAATTCCCTGGAAAATCTATTCGAATTTTCCCGGTTTCCTGGACAACCAGTCTCCTCGCATATGCCCCTGTTAAACATATTTTTATCACAAAGAACCTTTGCTACTAACGGTCCTGAAAATGTTATTTAATGCGAATAGAGATGAATTACAATTGTTACTCCCTGCATAATTTTCCCTGAAATCATAGTTGAATTTTCCCACTCCCCCCCGGGTTTTCTTGACCACAGGTCCTCCTCTCGCATATTGCCCCCCTCTTGAAACCTATCTTTTTAATTACAAACCATTGTTTTCCCAACGGTCTGCAAATGGTTATTATTCATAAATGAGTGATTAACAATTGTTATTTGTCAGAATTCCCCCCTGAAAATCTTATTCGATTTTTTCCCTTTCCCCGCTTCTGGCAACACAGTCCCCCCCCTCTCTCCCTCGGCATATGCCCGTCTTGACACATATATTTATCCACAACCATTGTTCCCAACGGTCCTTCAAATGTTATTTTAATGCATAAATGGAGGATGAATTCCCAATTTGTTATTTTGTTCAGAATTCCCCTGAAAATCTTATATTCGAATTACATTTTCCCTCTTCCCGCTTTTCCCCTGGACCACAAGTTCCCCTCTTTCTCCTCACCGCATATGCCCGTCTTGAAACCATATATTTTTTACAACCCTTGTTCCCAACTGTCTGTGCGAATGGTATTTAATGCATAAATGGAGATGAATTAACAATTTGTGTATTCGTCAAGACTTTTTCCCTGAAAATCATATTCGAATTTTCCCCGTTTTCCCTGGACACAGGTCTCGGCTCGCATAATGCCCCTGTTGAACATATATTTTACACAGACCATTGCTCAACCCAGGCGGTCTGAAAATGGGTTATTAATTGCCTGAATAGAGATGAATTCACAATCGTTATCTTGTCCGAATCAGAAAATGTGCCCTGAAAATAAAAAATATTTGAATTTTCCCCCCCCGTCCCGTTTTCCCTCTGGCCACCAGTCCTTCTCTCTTCAGCTCTGCGCGCATATGCCCGTCACTTGAAAAACATATTTTTAATTACAACCATTGTTCCCAAACGGTCCGCAAATGTTTATTTAATTGCATAAATGAGAAATGAATAACAATTGTTATTTTGTCAGATTCCCTTTCCCTGAAAATCTTATTCGAATTTTCTTTCCCGCTTTCTGGACACGTGTACCCGCACATGGCCGCTTGAACATATATTAATTACGACCATATGTGCTCTCAGCGGTGTCCTGAAAATATTATTTCATCATGCATGGATGGGATGAATCAACAATTGTTATCTGTCACAGAATTCCCTGAAAATCATATTTCGTCGAATTATCCCCGTTTTCCCTCCCCTGGACACAGAGGGTACTACACATGGCCTGGCCCTTAGACTACGATGAATTCCGAACCATTGCTCTCAGGCGGTCCTGAAAATGTTATTCATGCATGAGAGAGGATGAATCAACATGTTATCTGTCAGAATTCCCTGAAAATCATATTTCGAATTTTTTTCCCCCCGGTTTCCTGGACAGAACAGGGTCCCGCACATGTCCGGCCTTGAACAGATTCTTTATTACAACCATTGCTCCCAACGGTCCCTAAAATGTTACCCAATGCGAATAGAGATGAATTAACAATTGTTTATTTAGCAGAATCCCCTGAAAATCATATTCGAATTTTCCCGTTTTCTGGACACAGCTCTCGCATATGCTCCGTGTTGAAACATATATTTTATTACCAACCATTGCTCCCAACGGTCTGAAAATGTTATTTAATGCATAAATAGAGATGAATTAACAACTGTTATCTTCAGAATTCCCTGAAAATCATATTGAATTTTCCCGTTTTCTGGACACAGTCTCTCGCCTATGCCCGTCTGAAACATATATTTTACTACAACCATTGCTCCCAACGGTCTGGGAATGTTATTTAATGCATAAATGGAGATGAATTAACAATTGTTATTCGTCAGAATTCCTGAAAATCTTATTCGATTTTCCGCTTCTCTGGACACAGGGTACCGCACATGGCCGCCTTGAAACATATATTTAATTACAACCATTGCTCTCAGCGGTCTGAAAATGTTATTTCATGCATGAGAGAGGATGAATTAACAATTGTTTTTTGTCAGAATCCCCTGAAAATCATATTCGAATTTTCCCGTTTTCTGGACACAGTCTCTCGCATATGCCCCTGTCTGAACATATATTTATTTTACAACCATTGCTCCCAACGGTCTGGAAATGTTATTAAGCATAAATGGAGATGAATTAACAATTGTTATTTGTCAGAATTCCCAGAAAATCTTTTTCGAATTTTCCCGTTTTCTGGACACAGGGTACCTCACATGGCCGCCTCGAAACATATATTTAATTACAACCATTGCTCTCAGCGGTCTGAAAATGTTATTTCATGCATGAGAGAGGATGAATTAACAATTGTTATTTGTCAGAATCCCCTGAAAATCATATTCGAATTTTCCCGTTTTCTGGACACAGTCTCTCGCATATGCCCGTGTTGAAACATATATTTTATTACAACCATTGCTCTCAACGGTCTGGAAATGTTATATTATGCATAATAGAGATGAATTAACGATTGTTATCTGTCAGAATTCCTGAAAATCATATTCGAATTTCCCCGTTTTCTGGACACAGTCTCTCGCATATGCCCCTGTTGAAACATATATTTTATTACAACCATTGCTCCTAACGGTCTGAAAATGTTATTTAATGCATGAATAGAGATGAATTAACAATTGTTATTTGTCAGAATTCCCTGAAAATCATATTCGAATTTTCCCGTTTTCTGGACACAGGGTACCGCACATGGCCGCCTTAAACATATATTTAATTACAACCATTGCTCTCAGCGGTCTGAAAATGTTATTTTATGCAACTGAGGAGGATGAATTAACAATGTTATTTGTCAGAATCCCTCTGAAAATCATATTCGAATTTTCCGTTTTCTGGACACAGTCTCTCGCATATGCCCGTGTGAAACATATATTTTATTACAACCATCGCTCCCAACGGTCTGCAACTGTTATTTAATGCATGAATGAGATGAATTAACATTGTTATTCTGTCAGAATTCCTGAAAATCATATTCGAATTTTTCCCGTTTTCTGGACACAGTCTCTCGCTATGCCCGTGTTGAAACATATATTTTATTACAACCATTGCTCCCAACGGTCTGCAAAAAATGTTATTTCATGCATTCGAGAGGATTAATTAACAATGTATTTGGTCCCAAATCCCCTGGACAATCATATGCGAATTGTCCCCGTTTTCTGGACACAGTCCCTCGCATATGCCTCCTGTTGAAACATATATATTTTATTACCACCATTTGCTCCTAACGTTCTGAAAATTTTATTTAATGCAGATAGAGATGAATTACATGTTATTCGTCAGAATTCCCGTGAAATCATATTCCGAATTTTTCCCGTTGTTCCCTGGACAGTCTCTCGCATATGCCCCCTCGTGTTGAAACATTATTTTCTTACAACCCATTGCTCCCAACGGTCTGAAAATGTTCTTTAATTGCATAAATGAGATGAATTACAATTGTTATTCGTCAGAATTCCCTGAAAATCATATGTGCAATTTTTCCCCCGGTTTTCTGTTTTCTGCTGACACAGGTCTCCGCAATATGCCCTGTTGAAACTATATTTTATTACAAACCATTGCTCCTAACGGTCTGAAAATGTTATTTAATGCATGAATAGAGATGAATTAACAATTGTTATTTGTCAGAATTCCCTGAAATCATATTCGAATTTTCCCGTTTTCTGGACACAGTCTCTCGCATATGCTCGTGTTGAAACATATATTTTATTACAACCATTGCTCCCAACGGTCTGAAAATGTTATTTAATGCATAAATAGAGATGAATTAACAATTGTTATTTGTCAGAATTCCCTGAAAATCATATTTGAATTTTCCCGTTTTCTGGACACAGTCTCTCGCATATGCCCGTCTTGAAACATATATTTCATTACAACCATTGTTCCCAAAGGTCTGCAAATGTTATTTAATGCATAAATGGAGATGAATTAACAATTGTTATTTGTCAGAATTCCCTGAAAATCATATTCGAATTTTCCCGTTTTCTGGACACAGGCTCTCTCGCATATGGCCGCTGTTGAAACATATATTTAATTACAACCATTGCTCTCAACGGTCTCGAAATGTTTATTTAATGCATGAATGGAGATGAATTAACAATTGTATTTGTCAGAATTCCCTGAAAATCATATTCGAATTTCTCCCGTTTCTGGACACAGGGTACCGCACATGGCCGCCTTTGAAACATATATTAATTACAACCATGCTCCAGCGGTCTGAAAATGTTATTCATGCATGAGAGAGGATGAATTAACAATTGTTATTGTCCGAATTCCCCTGAAAATCATATTCGAATTTTTCCCGTTTCTGGACACAGTCTCTCGCCATATGCCCGTGTTGAAACATATATTTAATTACAAACCATTGCTCCTCACGGTTCTGAAATGTTATTAATGCATAATAGAGATGGATTAACAATTGGTATTTGTCAGAATTCCCTGAAAATCATATTTGAATTTCCCGTTTTCTGGACACAGGTCTCTCGCATATGCCCCTTGAAACATATATTTATTACAACCATTGCTCTCAACGGTCTGGAAATGTTATTAATGCATGAGATAAGGAATGAATTAACAATTGTTATTTGTCAGAATCCCCTGAAAATCATATTCGAATTTTCTCCCGTTTTCTGGACACAGTCTCTCGCATATGCCCGTGTTGAAACATATATTTATTTACAACCATTGCTCTCGCACGGTCTGGCAAATGTCTATTAATGCTAAATGAGATGAATTAACAATTGTTATTCGTCAGAATTCCCTGAAAATCATATTCGAATTTTCCCGTTTTCTGGACACAGGCTCCCGCATATGTCCGTCTTGAAACATATATTTTATCACAACCATTGCTCTCAGCGGTCTGAAAATGTTATTTCATGCATGATAGAGGATGAATTAACGATTGTTATTTGTCAGAATCCCCTGAAAATCATATTCGAATTTTCCCGTTTTCTGGACACAGTCTCTCGCATATGCCCGTGTTGAAACATATATTTTATTACAACCATTGCTCCCAACGGTCTGCAAAGTATTTAATGCATGAATGGAGATGAATTAACAATTGTTATCTGTCAGAATTCCCTGAAAATCATATTCGAATTTCCCGTTTTCTGGACACAGTCTCTCGCATATGCCCGTGTTGAAAACATATTTTATACAACCATTGCTCCAACGGTCTTGCAAATGTTATACAATGCATGGATAGAGATGAATTAACAATTGTTATTTGTCAGAATTCCCTGAAAATCATATTCGAATTTTCCCGTTTTCTGGACACAGGGTACCGCACATGCCCGCCTTGAAACATATATTTAATTACAACCATTGCTCTCAGCGGTCTGAAAATGTTATTTCATGCATGAGAGAGGATGAATTAACAATTGTTATTTGTCAGAATCCCCTGAAAATCATATTCGAATTTTCCCGTTTTCTGGACACAGTCTCTCGCATATGCCCCTGTTGAAACATATATTTTATTACAACCATTGCTCCTAACGGTCTGAAAATGTTATTTAATGCATGAATAGAGATGAATTAACAATTGTTATTTGTCAGAATTCCCTGAAAATCATATTCGAATTTTCCCGTTTTCTGGACACAGTCTCTCGCATATGCTCGTGTTGAAACATATATTTTATTACAACCATTGCTCCCAACGGTCTGAAAATGTTATTTAATGCATAAATAGAGATGAATTAACAATTGTTATTTGTCAGAATTCCCTGAAAATCATATTCGAATTTTCCCGTTTTCTGGACACAGTCTCTCGCATATGCCCGTGTTGAAACATATATTTTATTACAACCATTGCTCTCAACGGTCTGGAAATGTTATATTATGCATGAATAGAGATGAATTAACAATTGTTATTTGTCAGAATTCCCTGAAAATCATATTCGAATTTTCCCGTTTTCTGGACACAGTCTCTCGCATATGCCCGTGTTGAAACATATATTTTATTACAACCATTGCTCCTAACGGTCTGAAAATGTTATTTAATGCATGAATAGAGATGAATTAACAATTGTTATTTGTCAGAATTCCCTGAAAATCATATTCGAATTTTCCCGTTTTCTGGACACAGGGTACCGCACATGGCCGCCTTGAAACATATATTTAATTACAACCATTGCTCTCAGCGGTCTGAAATGTTATTTCATGCATGAGAGAGGATGAATTAACAATTGTTATTTGTCAGAATCCCCTGAAAATCATATTCGAATTTTCCCGTTTTCTGGACACAGTCTCTCGCATATGCCCGTGTTGAAACATATATTTTATTACAACCATGCTCCCAACGGTCTGCAAATGTTATTTAATGCATGAATAGAGATGAATTAACAATTGTTATTCGTCAGAATTCCCAGAAAATCATATTCGAATTTTCCCGTTTTCTGGACACAGGGTACTCGCACTATGCCCGCTATTGAAACATATATTTAATTACAACCATTGCTCTCAACGGTCTGAAATGTTATTTAATGCCTGACTAGAGATGAATTAAACAATTGTTATTTCTCAGAATTCCCTGAAAATCATATTTGAATTTTCCCGTTTTCTGGACACAGTCTCTCGCATATGCCCCTGTTGAAACATATATTTTATTACAACCATTGCTCCTAACGGTCTGAAAATGTTATTTAATGCATGAATAGAGATGAATTAACAATTGTTATTTGTCAGAATTCCCTGAAAATCATATTCGAATTTTCCCGTTATCTGGACACAGTCTCTCGCATATGCCCCTGTTGAAACATATATTTTATTACACCATTGCTCCTCAGCGGTCTGAAAATGTTATTCAATGCATGAATAGAGATGAATTAACAATTGTTATTTGTCAGAATTCCCTGAAAATCATATTCGAATTTTCCCGTTTTCTGGACACAGTCTCTCGCATATGCTCGCCTTGAAACATATATTTATTCAACCATTGCTCCCAACGTCTGAAAAATGTTACTTCAATGCATAAATATGAGATGATTAACAATTGTTTATTTTCAGAATTCCCTGAAATCAGAATTCGAATCTTCCCGTTTTCTGGACAACCGTCCCTCTCGCATATTCCCCTGGTTGCAACATATATTTTATCACAACCATTTGCTCTAACGTTATAAAATGTTCTTTAAAAATGCATGAATAGCAAATGAATCAACATTGTCATTTTGTCAGAATTCCCGAAAATCATATTTGAATTTTCCCCCCGTTTCCCCTGCACAGTCTCCCCACACCTCGCATATGCCCCGTCTTGAAACATATATTTTATTACAACGCATTGCTCCCAACGGTCTGCAAATTTTTTTTGATGCATGATGGAGTATGAATGAACAATTGTTATTTGTCAAATCCCTGAAAATCATATTCGAATTTTCCCTTTCCCCCGTTTCTGGACACGTGGTACGCACCTGGCCGCCTTGAAACATATATTTAATTCCAACCATTGTGGCTCCAGAGGTCTGAAAATGGGTTAGTTCAGGCATGAGAGAGGATGAATTCACAATGTTATTTGTCAGAATCCCCGAAAAATCATATTATTCGAATTTTTTCTCTCCCCGTTCTTCCTTGGAACATCTCTCTCTCCATCTGCCCGTGTTGGAACATAAATTTTATTACAACCATTGCTCTTCACGGTCTGGAAATGTTATATTATGCATGAATAGAGATGAATAACCTATTGGTTATCTGTCAGATTCCTGAAAATCATATTCGAATTTTCCCGTTTTCTGGACACGTCTCCTCGCATATGCCCTGTTGTTGATCATATAGTTAAATTACACCATTGCTCCCCACGGTTTGAAATGTTATTTATGCATAAATAGAGATGAAATCAACACATGTTATTTGTCACAATGTCCCTGCAGAATCCTATTCGATATTTCCCCTTTTTGTCTGGACACTGTCTCTTGCCATATGCCCGTGTTGAAACATATTTTATTACAACCATTGTTCCCAACGGTCTGCAAATGTTATTTGATGCATAAATGGAGATGAATTAACAATTGTTATTCGTCAGAATTCCCAGAAAATCTTTTTCGAATTTTCCCGTTTCTGGACACAGGGTACCGCACATGGCCGCCTTGAAACATATATTTAATTACAACCATTGCTCTCAGCGGTCTGAAAATGTTATTTCATGCATGAATAGAGATGAATTAACAATTGTTATTTGTCAGAATCCCCTGAAAATCATATTCGAATTTTCCCGTTTTCTGGACACAGTCTCTCGCATATGCCCGTGTTGAAACATATATTTTATTACAACCATTGCTCCTAACGGTCTGGAAATGTTATTCAATGCATAAATAGAGATGAATTAACAATTGTTATTCGTCAGAATTCCCTGAAAATCATATTCGAATTTTCCCGTTTTCTGGACACAGGGTACCGCACATGCCCTACCTTGAAACATATATTTAATTACAACCATTGCTCTCAGCGGTCTGAAAATGTTATTTCATGCATGAGAGAGGATGAATTAACAATTGTTATTTGTCAGAATCCCCTGAAAATCATATTCGAATTTTCCCGTTTTCTGGACACAGTCTCTCGCATATGCCCGTGTTGAAACATATATTTTATTACAACCATTGCTCCCAACGGTCTGCAAATGTTATTTAATGCATGAATGGAGATGAATTAACAATTGTTATCTGTCAGAATTCCCTGAAAATCATATTCGAATTTTCCCGTTTTCTGGACACAGTCTCTCGCATATGCCCCTGTTGAAACATATATTTTATTACAACCATTGTTCCCAACGGTCTGCAAATGTTATTCAATGCATGAATGAAGATGAATTAACAATTGTTATTTGTCAGAATTCCCTAAAAATAATATTCGAATTTTCCCGTCCTCTGAACACAGTCTCTCGCATATGCTCGTGTTGAAACATATATTTTATTACAACCATTGCTCCCAACGGTCTGAAAATGTTATTTAATGCATGAATGGAGATGAATTAACAATTGTTATCTGTCAGAATTCCCTGAAAATCATATTCGAATTTTCCCGTTTTCTGGACCCAGTCTCTCGCATATGCCCGGTTGAAACATATATTTATTACAACCATTGCTATCAACGGTCTGCAAATGTTATTTAATGCATGAATGAGAGATGAATTAACAATTGTTAATTGTCAGAATTCCCTGAAAATCATATTCGAATTTTCCCGTTTTTCTGGACACTGGTACCGCACATGGCCGCCTTGAAACATATATTCAATTACAACCATTGCTCTCAGCGGTCTGGAAATGTTATTTCATGCATGAGAGAGGATGAATTAACAATTGTTATTTGTCAGAATTCCCTGAAAATCATATTCGAATTTTCCCGTTTTCTGGACACTGGGTACGCACATGGCCGCCTTGAAACATAATTTTATTACCACCATTGCTGTCAACGGTCTGGAATGTATATTATGCATAATTAGATATGAATTAACAATTGTTATTTGTCAGAATTCCCTGAAAATCATATTTGAATTTTCCCGTTTTCTGGACACAGTCTCTCGCATATGCCCGTCTTGAAACATATATTTTATTACAACCATTGTTCCCAAAGGTCTGCAAATGTTATTTAATGCATAAATGGAGATGAATTAACAATTGTTATTTGTCAGAATTCCCAGAAAATCTTATTCGAATTTTCCCGTTTTCTGGACACAGGGTACCTCACATGGCCGCCTCGAAACATATATTTAATTACGACCATTGCTCTCAGCGGTCTGAAAATGTTATTTCATGCATGAGAGAGGATGAATTAACAATTGTTATCTGTCAGAATTCCCTGAAAATCATATTCGAATTATCCCGTTTTCTGGACACAGGGTACTGCACATGGCCGCCTTAAACATATATTTAATTACAACCATTGCTCTCAGCGGTCTGATAATGTTATTTCATGCATGAGAGAGGATGAATTAACAATTGTTATTTGTCAGAATTCCCTGAAAATCATATTCGAATTTTCCCGTTTTCTGGACACAGGGTACCGCACATGGCCGCCTTGAAACATATATTTAATTACGACCATTGCTCTCAGCGGTCTGAAAATGTTATTTCATGCATGAGAGAGGATGAATTAACAATTGTTATTTGTCAGAATTCCCTGAAAATCATATTCGAATTTTCCCGTTTTCTGGACACAGTCTCTCGCATATGCCTGTGTTGAAACATATTTTTTATCACAACCATTGCTCTCAGCGGTCTGGAAATTTCATATTATGCATAAATAGAGATGAATTAACAATTGTTATTTGTCAGAATTCCCTGAAAATCATATTCGAATTTTCCCGTTTTCTGGACACAGTCTCTCGCATATGCCCGTGTTGAAACATATATTTTATTACAACCATTGCTCCCAACGGTCTGCAAATGTTATTTAATGCATGAATGGAGATGAATTAACAATTGTTATTTGTCAGAATTCCCTGAAAATCATATTCGAATTTTCCCGTTTTCTGGACACAGGGTACCGCACATGGCCGCCTTGAAACATATATTTAATTACAACCATTGCTCTCAGCGGTCTGAAAATGTTATTCCATGCATGAGAGAGGATGAATTAACAATTGTTATTTGTCAGAATCCCCTGAAAATCATATTCGAATTTTCCCGTTTTCTGGACACAGGGTACCGCACATGGCCGCCTTGAAACATATATTTTATTACAACCATTGCTCTCAGCGGTCTGAAAATGTTATTTCATGCATGAGAGAGGATGAATTAACAATTGTTATTTGTCAGAATTCATTGAAAATCATGTTCGAATTTTCCCGTTTTCTGGACACAGGGTACCGCACATGGCCGCCTCGAAACATATATTCAATTACAACCATTGCTCTCAGCGGTCTGGAAATGTTATTTCATGCATGAGAGAGGATGAATTAACAATTGCTATTTGTCAGAATTCCCTGAAAATCATATTCGAATTTTCCCGTTTTCTGGACACAGTCTCTCGCATATGCCCGTGTTGAAACATATATTTTATTACAACCATTACTCCCAACGGTCTGAAAATGTTATCCAATGCATGAATAGAGATAAAATTAACAATTGTTATTTGTCAGAATTCCCTGAATAATATATTCGAATTATCCCGTTTTCTGGACACAGTCTCTCGCATATGCCCGTGTTGAAACAAATATTTTATTACAACCATTGCTCCCAACGGTCTGAAAATGTTATTTAATGCATGAATAGAGATGAATTAACAATTGTTATTCGTCAGAATTCCCTGAAAATCATATTCGAATTTTCCCGTGTTCTGGACACAGTCTCTCGCATATGCCCGTGTTGAAACATATATTTTATACAATCATTGCTCTCAAAGGTCTGGAGATGTTATTTAATGCATGAATAGAGATGAATTAACAATTGTTTTTTGTCAGAATTCCCTGAATAATATATTCGAATTATCCCGTTTTCTGGACACAGTCTCTCTCACATGCCCGTCTTGAAACATATATTTTATTACAACCATTGCTCCCAACGGTCTGAAAATGTTATTTGATGCATGAATAGAGATGAATTAACAATTGTTTTTCGTCAGAATTCCCTGAAAATCATATTCGAATTTTCCCGCTTTCTGGACACAGTCCCTCGCATATGCCCGTGTTGAAACATATATTTTATTAGGACCATTGCTCCCAACGGTCTGGAAATGTTATTTAATGCATGAATAGAGATGAATTAACAATTGTTTTTCGTCAGAATTCCCTGAAAATCATATTCGAATTTTCCCGCTTTCTGGACACAGTCTCTCGCATATGCCCGTGTTGAAACATATATTTTATTACGACCATTGCTCCCAACGGTCTGAAAATGTTATTTAATGCATGAATAGAGATGAATTAACAATTGTTATTTGTCAGAATTCCCTGAAATTCATATTCGAATTTTCCCGTTTTCTGGACACAGGGTACTGCACATGCCCGCCTTGAAACATTTATTCAATTACAACCATTAACTTCACGCAAAATTTCATTTTTTTGGAAATTAGTTTTGTTTTCTACTGTGTTATTCTAATGGGTGTTTTTGAAATTTCTTAGATTCATAAAAATAAAATTTATCACCCGATAATGCTACACAACAATACAGATCTAAGTTAGATGAGGAACCATAATGGAAATAAGTTTGAAGTTTATAGCTGTAGCTGTTTGACCTGTGGAGAACCGACAAAATAACATAAAAAAAGAAGAAAAAAAAACGAACACCATTTTCTTTCAGTACCTATGTCGAATCCTCGCTGAAGCTAGTCTAACAAATAGTGGGCCTATGCTACAATTATGATCATGTGATAATATAGTGACTACCGAAGCCTGTAATAATATACATATCCAAATATATATATGTTCTCATTTTTTTCAAGTTGTTCCTATTCATTTAAATGAGGTTCATAATACATTCGATTTTATATATTTCAAAATTCAATGATTCGTAGTTTTTATATACTGCATTATATAGACATGACCAATCGGTACAGTTCAATAAAACCATGGTTCGATGGCATTATAAACCCCTGGAAACATATGCAACTTATAGAGCAGCGATGTATTGAGAAGCACCTAAGAAGCAGGGGTTCAAATATTTCAAATCGGGTGGTGAGCATGCGCCATACAAACGAGGGACAGAAAAAACAAGGGTCACTATATTTAGTGACAGAAAATCAAAGTACACAATATCAAGAGACACTTTCTGCACATGAGAGCTCGTTCTGCTTTTATACAGGGTACACAAAATCAAGGGACACTATCCACAACTGGGTCTACGTTAATTTGAAGTACACTTGATACAATTCGAGTGTCACAAAAACAAAGTAGAGAAAAATCTCGGATATTTTCAAGGTACAGTTTCTCAAGTTGGACACAAATCTATTCAAGGCACGCTATATTGAAGTACAGTTTCCACATTTTCAAGGGACAGAATAACAAAGTAGAGTATATCAATGGTCACAATACTAGTACCCGGTTATAGGCACCCGTCCACGAGTCAAGGCGTTGCCATGGAAATTATAATAAAGTCGGGCGTGGGTTCGAGTCCCGCATTAGGCAAGGAGTTGTGTGATTCGTTCATTCGTGCCCCCGAATAACCTAGCTGTTGGTGGGGTCGTTTGGCAAACGATAATCACTGACATTATCAGAAGTATTAGTTGTAGAATTAGATAGATTTTCAAATTAAAAATATTTTTGACACATTGATATTTTTTATATTTATATATAAAATTGGTAATTTTGTGTTACTCGGTACTAAATGCTTGGAGTTAGTGGTCAACGTTGGCGCCTTGACCATTGAATAATAAAAGTTAACAGTACATTTCCGTTTCACTTTTCAAGTTATATTGATCCTGGCCGATTGTTTGTACGTCTACTTACCAAGGCCATATTGAAAACGGAAGTACACCCAAAAATATTCGCAGCTCCGTGGCCATCCTATTCTCGTCATGATTCAACTTAACCTCAAAATGTTGCACGAGTTTGGAACTTCCGGCGTGAAAAAATTGCAAGTTCATTGAGCGAAGTTTGCATTATTTTAGAGGTAATTATTCATCTTGAAATGCCGAGCAGGTGTATTATAAAGGTTAACAGTTCATCTTCGACTTTTGAATATTTTAAATGATTACAGATATGTATATTTTAGATCCCAAAAAATATTAGATTATGATCTGCTCCGAAATTGGTGAACAGTTAGGGGCCTAGGCTGAGGCCTATTCCTAGAATGAATAGGATATTAGTTCTAGGATATAATCTAAGGGTAGGCCTAGTTACGCTAGGTCTACTGGAGGCCTAGTTGAAAGCATATTATGTGCTGCCCCGGTGGCTAAGTCAATTATCGCTAGGGGTAGTAACTGAAGTCACCGTTGGGTGGAGGTTCGAGTCCCGCATAAGGCATGGGTTTTTGTAAACGTCCTTTCACCTATCATCTCTTCATCGTTTCATTATCATCCGCTCATTCGTACCACCGTATAAGCTGTTGGTGGGGTCGTTAAGCAACATTTAAAAATAAAAAGGATCCCCTATTAGCTTGATCTCGACATGGAAGCGTGCTGTCCTCCTGCCTCAGTCAACTAACGAACTCTGTGATGGAATCTGAAGTCAAGTTGGGCATGGGTTTGAGTCCTGCATAAGACATGGGTTTTTGTACGTGTTGTACATCCTTTGACCCATCATCACTTCTCCGTTTCATCATCACCTGCTCATTTGTAGGCCTAGGCCTACCCCTTCATAACCTAGTTGTTGGAGGGACCGTTGAGCAGAAACATTATAATATCCTATAAATATAATATGTTTGGTGGGTGATGATCCCTTATTGTGATACATTTTATTTCTGTTACAGCTTGCACCAAGGACATGATGATCTACACCACGCCTGCCTGTCATTGGCTGACGTAAACTACCAATCGGCTGTTAGCAGTGTCAAGCCTCAAGGTAAGGATATTACTCATTATCAAGTACAATTACTCGTGATGCTTTACAATATCCTTCAATGGGCAACGTGCATACCCAGAGTTAGTTTGAATCTACGCTGTAAATGAGCTGCCCTGCGTAGCTCGGTCAGCTAAGGCACCGCTGCAGAAACTGAAGTCGATGTCAAGTGTGGTTAGAGTCCCGCACAAGATGTGGATTTTGTTCACGTCCCTTCACTTATCACTTCATAGTGTCTTTACCAATTGCTCATTCGTACCCCCGAATAGCCTACTTCTTGGTGGGGTCGTTGTAGGCCCTAAATGTACTAATTTGAAAATAGAATTTGTTTCTACAAAGCTCAATTTTTAATTATCAACATCAAATTGGTAATATTTCCCACTCAAATATGCAGCATATTTGAGCTCATAGTACGGTGCAGGATATAAGGAGAGGGTGAAGTGGAATTCGTTGAACCCAATATAAATATATAGGCCTATATATATATATCCTATAATGCCAGATATGTTTAGTGAGTGACGATCCCTTATTGTGACACGTTTTATTTCTGTTACAGCTTCTACCGAGGACGTGATGGACCTACACTACACCTGCCCGTCATTGGCTGACATCAACTACCAATCAGCTGTCGGCAGCGTCAAGCCTCAAGGTAAGGATATTACTCATTATCAAGTTGAATTACTGGTAGTCTTCCTTACCATCTCGTTTTGCCGTCACTTCATTCCTCAATCACCGACGCCAATAGATCTCGGTCATCAGTACAGTGCATTGTAAAAGCAAAATGAATATAAAATCAACGGTAATTTGGTTTTACTCGGTACCAAATGGTTGGGGTTAGTGGTCAAGGTTGGTGTCCTAACCTCCAAAGATGGCTGACTGATCAATGTCCGTGTCATTTCATACTTTTTATTAGTGTTTATTCAATTTTGGATAATAATTTTTCGTATCGGGTACCTTTTTTCGAATGAATGTACTTTTATCTCTCAGAAAACATCATTTTTAGGGAAAAATTTGCAAAATTACGGATGGTACCGAGTATGATGAATTTACCGAATCAACTTGTCATTTCTAACGTTACCGTGTTTGATCTTTTAGAAATGATTTTTACGTTGAAAATATTGAAATATTGATATACCGGTACTGTGATCAGTTCCAAATTATAGCTATTAGCTAGAGATGAAGAAATAGTGATACAATATGATGTACGGTACCTAAGAAACTTATTTCAGTTGAATATTCATCGTCACACCTTGTTTACAATGCTTTTGATGGGTTTTAAAACGTTGATTCCAATATGAATTAAAAACATACTCCTAATGTCCAAATATGTGGTCTATAACATCCTATAATGCCATATATGTTTAGTGAGTGACGATCCCTTATTGTAACACGTTTTATTTCTGTTGCAGCTTCTACCGAGGACGTGATGACCTACACCACGCCTGCCTGTCATTGGCTGACGTCAACCACCAATCAGCTGTCAGCAGCGTCAAGCCTCAAGGTAAGGATATTACTCATTATCAAGTACAATTACTGGTAATGCTTTACAATATCTTTCAATGGGCAACGTGCATACCCAGAGTTAGTTCGAATCTACGCTGTAAATGAGCTGCCCTGCGTAGCTCGCTCAGCTAAGGCACCGCTGCAGAAACTGAAGTCGATGTCAAGTGTGGTTAGAGTCCCGTATAAGATGTGGGTTTTTGTTAACGTCCCTTCACTTATCACTTCATAGTACCTTTACAATTGCTCATTCGTACCCCCGAATAGCCTAGTTCTTGGTGGGGTCGTTGTAGGCCCTAAATGTACTAATTTGGAAATGGAATTTGTTCCTACAAGGCTCAATTTTTAATTATCAACATCAAATTGGTAATATTTCCCACTCAAATATGCAGCATATTTGAGCTTATAGTACCGTGCAGGGTGCAAGTAAAGGGTGAAGTGGAATTCGTTGAACCCAATATAAATATATAGGCCTATATATATATCCTATAATGCCAGATATGTTTAGTGAGTGACGATCCCTTATTGTAACACGTTTTATTTCTGTTACAGCTTCTACCGAGGGCGTGATGGACCTACACTACACCTGCCCGTCATTGGCTGACATCAACTACCAATCAGCTGTCGGCAGTGTCAATCCTCAAGGTAAGGATATTACTCATTATCAAGTTGAATTACTGGTAGTCTTCCTTACCATCTCGTTTTGCCGTCACTTCATTCCTCATTCACCGACGCCAATAGATCTCGGTCATCAGTACAGTGCATTGTAAAAGCAAAATGAATATATAATCAACGGTAATTTTGTGCTACTCGGTACCAAATGGTTGGGGTTAGTGGTCAAGGTTGGTGTCCTAACCTCCAAAGATGGCTGACTGTGATCAATGTCCGTGTCATTTCATACTTTTTATTAGTGTTTATTCAATTTTGGATAATAATTTTTCGTATCGGGTACCTTTTTTCGAATGAATGTACTTTTATCTCTCAGAAAACATCATTTTTAGGAAAAAATTTGCAAAGTTAGGGCTGGTACCGAGTATGACGAATTTACCGAATCAACTCGTCATTTCCAACGTTACCGTGTTTGATCTTATTAGAATGATTTTTACGTTGAAAACATTGAAATATTGATATACCGGTACTGTGATCAGTTCCAAATTATAGCTACTAGCTAGAGATGAAGAAATAGTGATACAATATGATGTACCTAAGAAACTTATTTCAATTGAATATTAATCGTCACACCTTCTTTATATTGCTTATGATGGGTTTTGAAACGTTGATTCCAATATAAATTATAAACATAGTCCTAATGTCCAAATATCTGGTCCATAACATCCTATAATGCCATATATGTTTAGTGAGTGACGATCCCTTATTGTAACACGTTTTATTTCTGTTACAGCTTGTACCGAGGACGTGATGATCTACACCACGCCTGCCTGTCATTTGCTGACGTCAACCACCAATCAGCTGTCAGCAGCGTCAAGCCTCGAGGTAAGGATATTACTCATTAAAAAATGCAATTACTGGTAATGCTTTACATCTTTCAATGGGCAACGTGCATACCCAGAGTTAGTTCGAATCTACGCTGTAAATGAGCTGCCCTGCGTAGCTCAGTCAGCTAAGGCACCGCTGCAGAAACTGAAGTCAATGTCAAGTGTGGTTAGAGTCCTGCACAAGATGTGGGTTTTTGTTAACGTCCCTTCACTTATTATTATTTCATAGTGTCTTTACCATTTGCTCATTCGTACCCCCGAATAGCCTAGTTCTTGGTGGGGTCGTTGGAGGCCCTAAATGTACTAATTTAAAAATGGAATTTGTTTCTACAAGGCTCAATTTTCAATTATCAGCATCAAATTGGTAATATTTCCCACTCAAAAATGCAGCAAATTTGAGTTTATAGTACGGTGCAGGGTATAAGTAGAGGGTGAAGTGGAATTCGTTGAACCCAATATAAATATACAGGCCTATATATATATATATCCTATAATGCCAGATATGTTAAGTGAGTGACGATCCCTTATTGTAACACGTTTTATTTCTGTTACAGCTTCTACCGAGGACATGATGATCTACACCACGCCTGCCTGTTATTGGCTGACGTCAACTACCAATCAAGTGTCAGCGGCGTCAATTCTAGGTAAGGATATAACTCATTGTCAAGTACAATATCTTTCAATGAGCAACGTGCATACCCAGAGTTAGTTCGAATCTACGCTGTAAATAAGCTGCCCTGCGTAGCTCAGTCAGCTAAGGCACCGCTGCAGAAACTGAAGTCAAAGTCAGGTGTGGTTAGAGTCCCGTATAAGATGTGGGTTTTTGTTAACGTCCCTTCACTTATCACTTCATAGTACCTTTACAATTGCTCATTCGTACCCCCGAATAGCCTAGTTCTTGGTGGGGTCGTTGTAGGCCCTAAATGTACTAATTTGGAAATGGAATTTGTTCCTACAAGGCTCAATTTTTAATTATCAACATCAAATTGGTAATATTTCCCACTCAAATATGCAGCATATTTGAGCTTATAGTACCGTGCAGGGTGCAAGTAAAGGGTGAAGTGGAATTCGTTGAACCCAATATAAATATATAGGCCTATATATATATCCTATAATGCCAGATATGTTTAGTGAGTGACGATCCCTTATTGTGACACGTTTTATTTCTGTTACAGCTTCTACCGAGGGCGTGATGGACCTTCACTACACCTGCCCGTCATTGGCTGACATCAACTACCAATCAGCTGTCGGCAGCATCAATCCTCAAGGTAAGAATATTACTCATTATCAAGTTGAATTACTGGTAGTCTTCCTTACCATCTCGTTTTGCCGTCACTTCATTCCTCATTCACCGACGCCAATAGATCTCGGTCATCAGTACAGTGCATTGTAAAAGTAAAGTGAATGTAAAATCAACGGTCATTTTGTGTTACTCGGTACCAGTCCAAAGGGGACGTCCATGAATTACGTCACAGCTTAGGGGGGAGGGGGGTTGTTAAGATTTGTGACAAGGTGCTACAAGGGGGGAGGGGGGGAGGCAACTGTGTGACATACTATTTTTTTGTTCTACGTATTTGGTGTCATTCTTATAGATTCTTAGGTATATTCATACCCACCCTAGAAACAGCAGATGCATATCAAATAATTATTGAGTTTGACTACTCAAAGAGCAAACATAAAGAAATTTTGATTTTGATTTTATTACTTCATTGTACCTTTGCCACCTGTAAATTCAATTTTTTTGTTAAAGGGGAGGGTATGAGAATCTATGACGTATTTGAAGGGGGGAGAGTATAGGTTTTGTGACCAACTGTGACATGAGATGGAGTGGGAGTTCAAAGTGGCCTAAAAAAGTGTGACATAATTTATGGACGTCCCCAATTGGTTGGGGTTAGTGGTCAAGGTTGGTGCCCTCACCTCCAAAGATGCTGTGATCAATGTCCGTGTAATTTTTTACTTTTTATGAGTGTTTATTTAATCTTCGGATAATATTTTTTTTTATCGGGTACCTTTTCTCGAAAGAATGGATGTTTATCTCAGAAAACATCATTTTTAGGGAAATTTTTTCAAAATTACGGATGGTACCGAGTATGACGAATGTACCGAATCAACTTGTCATTTCCAACGTTACCGTGTTTGACCTTTTAGAAATGATTTTTACGTTGAAAACATTGAAGTATTGATATACCGGTACTGTGATCATTTCCAAATTATAGCTATTAGCTAGAGATGAAGAAATAGTAATACAATATGATGTACCTAAGAAACTCATTTCAATTGAATATTTATCGTCACACCTTCTTTACATTGCTTTTGATGGGTTTAAAACGTTGATTCCAATATGAATTAAAAACATAGTTCTAATGTCCAAATATGTGGTCCATAACATCCTATAATGCCATATATGTTTAGTGGGTGACAATCCCTTATTGTAACGTGTTTTATTTCTGTTACAGCTTGCACCAAGGACATGATGATTTACACTACGCCTGCCTGTCATTGGCTGACGTCAACCACCAATCAGCTGTCAGCAACGTCAAGCCTCAAGGTAAGGATATTACTCATTATCAAGTACAATTACTGGTTATGCTTTACAATATCTTTCAATGGGCAACGTGCATACCCAGAGTTAGTTCGAATCTACGCTGTAAGTGAACCACGTAGGCCTGAATGATTGTTGATAATCTTCATTTTGTTCATTTTTATATTGTATTTTGAGGTTTCCTCAAGTTGTCATTAAATACTGGGAAGGTTCCTTGACATGCCACGACCGTTTTCCATTGCCGAACACTTAGTAATGAAAAAAAGCTCCCATCTTGTTTTGCCGTCACTTCATTCCACTCGCCGCTTTCGTTAGCTCAGTCAGCTAGGGCACCGCTTCAGAAACTGAAGTCACCGTGGGGCGTGGGTTCGAGTCCCGCATGAGGCATGGGTTTTTGTAAACGTCCTCTCACCTATCATCACTTCATCGTTGCATTATCACCCGCTCATTCGGACCCCGTTTAACCTAGCTGTTGGTGGGGTCGTTAGCAGCATTAGAAAAAAATAATCAGTCCTCATTCACCGACGCCAATATATCTGGGTCATGATTATAGTGCATAGTAAAAGCAATACTGTGTAACCTCTACCCATCGTTATTCAAGGGACCAGGTGAATTAAACCATCCATGCAGGAAAATTTAGCATTGATTTTATGGGAGTTGGGTGAGACAAAATAAACGATACAAGCAGGAAAACGATGGATCCAGAAACGATGCATAGAGGGTTCACTATATAAATATAAAATTACCAATCAAGTCATTTCCAACGTTACCGTATTGTCCCGGATATAAGCCGACCCCGAACATAAGCCGACCCCGAACATGAGCCGACCCCCAAACTTTTAGATCAACAATTGAAAAAAGGGTTTATCTCCTTTCCACGTAAATCATCACTCTTCCGAATTAGAATTTAGTCAATTTCGTATTGCGCGCGTGAGGAAGCTGTGCCAACTGCGTGTGAGAAACCGTTGAGAGGGGCCTCACGATCGTGTGTACTCGGCTAGTGCCGATGACGCTCGATCGTCATGGTCTGACAAGACAATACAGCTAACAGCTCAACGTGCCTTTGTTTATTACTGCGCGTCAAGTAAAATTGATGGGTAATGGGGAAATGATGCTTCTTCGTGATAAAACATTTATTAAACGTGTTTTTAGTTCAATATTTTGCAGTTTCAAGTTGATTCCATTGTTAAGAGTGTGCATGTGTAGTGCGCCCAATCATATTTAGTAAAAAACGTATTTTAGGCCGAGATCCGCATATAAGCCGAGGGTGACTTTTGGACTTGCAATTTCGAGAAAAAACCCTCGGCTTATATTCGGGACAATACGGTACTATGATTGGCTCGAAATTAAGGCTAAAGATGATCAAATAGGGATACAATATGATGTAACAAGTTCATTTGAATTGAATTATAATATCGTCACACATTGTTTACAACGCCCATGATGTGTTTTAAACGTGTTTCCAATATAAATTAAAAACAAAGTCCCAATGTCCAACAATGTGGTCTATAAAATCCGCCAATAGATCTTCGCTATCATTACAGTGTGTCGGTAAACCCAGTATGAGAAATCTTATAATGCCATATATGTTTAGTGAGTGACGATCCCTTATTGTAACACGTTTCATTTCTGTTACAGCTTGTACCGAGGACGTGATGATCTACACCACGCCTGCCTGTCATTGGCTGACGTCAACTACCAATCAGCTGTTAGCATCAATCCTCAAGGTAAGGATATTACTCATTGTCAAGTACAATATCTTTCAATGGGCAACGTGCATACCCAGAGTTAGTTCAAATCTACGCTGTAAATGAGCTGCCCTGCGTAGCTCGGTCAGCTAAGGCACCGCTGCAGAAACTGAAGTCAATGTCAAGTGTGGTTAGAGTCCCGCACAAGATGTGGGTTTTTGTTAACGTCCCTTCACTTTGAAAGGACCTCTAAATACCCCGGCTAATAAATATTCAGGGATCCCACATAAAGGACACAGTAACTCGGGAATAAATAAGAACAATTTATTAACTTGCAAAATTACAATGTGGAAGATAGGCAGAGCATCCGTAGATTGTTACCAGACGAAGGTCCGTAGATCACTTGAAGTTTACTTATGATTTTCTTACAAGTTTGCCAAAATATGATACAAACACTTCACCCTATTGGCTACTTACAAAATGGTCCAGAATGATTGGTAGCTGGACTTGACCTAAATGGGCATGATCCTTCCCGAGCACGAACACTGAAAACTCTATCATTCTGCCGACAAAGACTAAATTCTAAAAGAAGCTAAGTCAAGTTTGAGAAACTTGTTGTAAATTAAATTTAGATACACAATGTCCGAAATAAAGAAATGACAATCAATAAACCAAAGACATGAAATAACTATAATGAAACATATCCTCAATATAAGTAAAGGACTCTATTCATATTTTGTCGAAAGGTTTGCACAGAAAGAATAAGGCAATATAATATTTCATACAAAGAGCAGATAGTAGTAGGGTGGTCGTAGATTGGGGTCATTGCAACTTATCACTTCATAGTATCTTTACCAATTGCTCATTCGTACCCCCGAATAGCCTAGCTCTTGGTGGGGTCGTTGAACAAACAATAAATGCTGTGGGCCCTAAATGGAATTTAAAAATAGAATTTGTTTTTCACAAGGCTTAATTTATAATTCATTATCAACATCAAATTAGTAATATTTCCCGCTCAAATGTGCAGCATATTTGAGCTTATAGTACAGTGCATGGTATTAGTGGAGGGTGAAGTGGGAGGAATGGCTGAATTAGGCTTCTAGGTGTCTTATAGTACATTGCAGGGTATAAGTGAAGGAGAAGTGGAAGGAATGGCTGAATGAGGCTTCTAGTTGTCTTATAGTATAGTGCAGGGTATAAGTGAAGGGTGAAGTGGAAGGAATGGCTGAATTAGGTTTCTAGTTGTCTTATAGTATAGTGCAGGGTATAAGTGAAGGGTGAAGTGGAAGGAATGGCTGAATTAGGTTTCTAGTTGTCTTATAGTACAGTGAAGGGTGAAGTGGAAGGAATGGCGAATTAGGTTTCTAGTTGTCTTATAGTACATTGCAGGGTATAATAAGGGTAAAAGTAAGGATGGCGAATTAGGTTTGTTGCTTATAGAAGTGAGGTTAAGTAAAGGGGGAAATGGAAGAATCTAATTGGGTTTTAGTTGTCTTAATAAGTGAAAGGGGGAAGGGGAAAAGAAGGGCGAATTGGTTCTATTGTCTTTTTTTGGGGGGTAAATGAGGGAATGGAGGAATGGCGAAGGGGTTTATTTTCCCCAATTAAGGGGGGTTTAAATTAAGGGGGGGGAAAGGAATGGCTGAATTATTTCTATTTTTTTAAAAGGTCAGGGTAAAGTAAAAGGAAAAAATTGGAAGGGAAAAGTGATAGGTTTCCAGTTGTCTTATAGTATAGTGCGGGGAAGTGGGGTGAATTAAAAGGAGGGCTAAATTGGTTTTATTTGTTAAACAGGGGGAGGTATAAGTGAGGTAAAATGGAAGGAGGGGATGTTTTTTCAGTTTCTTATGTAAGTGCAGGGTATAAGTGAATGATGAAGTGGAAGGAATGGCTGAATTAGGTTTCTAGTTGTCTTATAGTACAGTGCAGTGTATAAGTGAAGGGTGAAGTGGGAGGAATGGCTGAATTAGGTTTCTAGTTGTCTTATAGTACAGTGCAGTGTATAAGTGAAGGGTGAAGTGGAAGGAATGGCTGAATTAGTTTTCTAGTTGTCTTATAGTACAGTCCAGGGTATAAGTCAAGGGTGAAGTGGAAGTAATGGCTGAACTAGGCTTCTCGTTGTCTTATAGTACAGTGTAGGGTATAAGTGAAGGGTGAAATGGAAGGAATAGCTGAATTAGGCTTCTAGTTGTCTTATAGTATAGTGAAGGGTATAAGTGAAGGGTGAAGTGGAAGGAATAGCTGAATTAGGCTTCTAGTTGTCTTATAGTATAGTGAAGGGTGAAGTGGAAGGAATAGCTGAATTAGGCTTCCAGTTGTCTCACAGTACAGTGCAGGGTATAAGTGAAGGGTGAAGTGGAAGGAATGGCTGAATTAGGCTTCTAGTTGTCTTATAGTATAGTGCAGGGTATAAGTGGAGCATGAAGTGGAAGGAATGGCTGAATTAGGCTTCTAGGTGTCTTATAGAAGGCAGGGTAAAGAAAAGGGATGAAGGGAAAGGTTTGGTGAATGGGTTTCTAGTGCTTATAGTACAGGCGGGGTATAAGGGGGGGGTGAATGAAGGGAAGGGTTGGGTTTAGCTTAAAGGGTTTAATACAGTGCGGGGTAAAATTTAAAGGGTAAAGTAAAGGGAAAAATCTGAATTAGGCTTCTAGTGTTTTAGTATAGGCGGGGTTAAAAAGTAAAGGGTGAAGGGGAAGGATGGCTGTTTAACTTCTGGGTGTTTTATAGTACGGAGGGTAAGGAAGGGTGAAGGGGAAAGCAAGGGCGTGAGGCCTTTTAGGGCCTTATAGTAAGGGAAAGGGACGTGGAAGGAAGGCTGAATTGGGTTTCTAGTTGTCATAGTTAGTGCGGGGAAAAGTGGACATGAAGTGGGGGGATGGCTGAATTAGGCTTTTGGTTTTTAATATAGTGCAGGGTATAAGTAAAGGATGAAGTGGAAGGATTGGCTGAATGAGGCTTCTAGTGTCTTATAGTACAGTGCAGGGTATAAGTGGAGGGTGAAGTGGAAGGAATGGTTGGATTAGGCTTCAAGTGGTCTTATAGTACAGTGCAGGGTATAAGTGAAGGGTGAAGTGGAAGGAATGGCTGAATTAGGCTTCTAGTTGTCTTATAGTATAGTGCAGGGTATAAGTGAAGGGTTAAGTGGAAGCAATGGCTGAATGAGGCTTCTAGTGTCTTATAGTACAGTGCAGGGTATAAGTGAAGGGTGAAGTGGAAGGAATGGCTGACTGAGGCTTCTAGGTGTCTTATAGTACAGTGCAGGGTGTAAGTGAGGGGGAAGTAGAAGGAAGGTCAGAATTAGGCTTCAAGTGTTCTTATAGTACAGTGCAGGGTATTATTGAAGGGTGAAGTGGAAGGAATGGCTGAATTAGGCTTCTAGGTGTCTTATAGTATAGTGCAGGGTATAAGTGAAGGGTGAAGTGGAAGGATTGGCTGAATTAGACTTCTAGGTGTCTTATAGTACAGTGCAGGGTATAAGTGAAGGGTGAAGTGGAAGCAATGGCTGAATGAGGCTTCTAGGTGCCTTATAGTATAGTGAAAGGTGAAGTGGAAGGAATGGCTGAATGAGGCTTATAATTTATATCTCTCTTCTTATAGTCAACATGGAAAAATTTATTCAGGAGTATACAGATGTGCAATAGGATAGAATAGAAGTGGAAGGAATCAGTGTCGGACTGGCGGTACAGAGGCCTCCCGGGGAAAATGAATCAGGGCCCCACATCCAGTTTGATGATAGATCACCTAATTGAATAATAAACATCAAATTATTTGTACCTTCATGTGATTGTGTAAACTGTTGAAAGTATTGGCATTACTGGTATTTTCCCCGGCAACGTCCCTTCTGTGCAGGGACGTCGTTATGATTCATGTATTTATGAGGGAGGGGAAGGGGGGCGCAGGTCATTCTGATAAAATGACTGTCCAGCTGGACGTCAGTCCCCCAGCCCCCCGTAGAGCCCCGCAGGGAAGTTTTTGAAATATGTTCATTTTTCAAGTGAGTTTTGCGATTTACAAGCAGTTGTGTTTTGGAGTCCGATAATTGAACCGTTATGGACATTCTCGAAGTAATTTTTAATAATTGAATTATCATGGACATTTATGGTATCATAATTAAAATCTTATCCACATAAATATAATTTGAATAAGGGATCAGAGGCCTCCAAAACGGTCGAGGCCTCGCGGGGGATTTCCCGGTATCCCGGTGGGCCAGTCCGACCCTGGAAGGAATGGCTGAATTAGACTTCTAGGTGTCTTATAGTACAGTGCAGTGTATAAGTGGAAGGAATGGCTGAATTAGGCTTCTAGCTGTCTTATAGTACAGTGCAGGGTATAAATGAAGTGATGAACGTAGGGGTATTACAGAGGTGTAGCATGTGTAGAAGGGGTATTCATGTGTGACACAGTTGTTGGGTTTTGCGGAAGAGCTGGCAGGAGTAGTAGATAGAAGGGGCTGTATTGATGCAGTATTTTCAGATTTTGAAAAGGCTTTTGACAAGGTAGATCACACTATATTATTAGGGAAGTTGAGACTGTCCTTTGGGAATGCTGGGTTAGTTAATTGGATTGGAAACTTTCTTCGGGATAGAGTGCAAACAGTTTGAGTAGGTTCAGAGGTTTCAAGTGAGGTTAAGGTGACGTCAGGAGTTCCACAGTGTTAGGTCCGTTGTTATTTGATTTATACATAGATGATCTAACTAGGGTTGTTAATTCAAGAATAAGGTTATTTGCAGATGATTGTGTGTTATATAGGGAAATCAATACAGAGGAGGATGTAGTAGCTACTCAGGCAGATCTGACGGCACTTAATTGTTGGGTTCAGTTGAACATGATGGAGTTAAATGCAGGGAAGTGTAAGTTAGTCACCTTTGGTAGGAAGAGAGTGAGGACTGATGTAGTGTATGATGTAGGAGGGAAGTCACTTGAGTCAGTGGAAAATTGGTACTTAGGGGTGATATTTGATAGACGTTTATGGTGGGGGAGTCAGATGGAGAGAATAGTAAAAAAAGAGTATAAATGCACTAAACTTTGTAATGAGGCAGCTTAGGAGGACAAGTATGGAGATAAAGGAAAAAGCATATTCTCGTTAGTGCGTCCCATGGTGGAATATACTAGTTCAGTCTGGGATCCCTATAGATTAGGGGATATAAGGTATGTGGAAAGGATGCAAAGGATTGCTGTTAGTAGGGTTACAGGTAGGGATTGAAGGTGGAAATGGGAGGAGAATTAAGGGGGGGGGGGGTAAGAATATTGGAGAGCCCATCTGAGATGATCCGAGACTTGGGATAGCAGGAATTGGAAATACGGAGAAAGGAGGATCGGATATGTAACTTTTTCAGGGCGATGGAAGGAGAAGGGGGATGGGGGGATTGAATAGGCTGATTGAAAGGAATGAGTTAGGATACGGGGATAGGCGAAGTCATGATAGAGCGGTAGTTTCAAAGGGGGCTAGATTAGATGTCGGTAAGTTCTCTTTCTTGAATAGGACAGGTACGGATTGGAATGGGCTTGGTAGAAGTATATTTAAGGGGGATGAAATAGGGTTGGAGCTATTCCGTCAGAAGATTAGGGAGGCGATTGGATATGATAGATAGGGAACTTGCCACCGCGCATTCAAGTGCAATTGTAGGAGTTTCAATAATAATAATAATTAGTGGGATGAATGTCTGAATTAGTCTTATAGTGGTCTTATAGTGCCGTGCAGGGTATAAGTGAAGGGTGAAATGGAAGGAATGGCTGAATGAGACAAAAGTTTCGAAAAACCCCATTAGATCAGGTCGAGTAATATTTTAGATTAAGTAGAGTAGATAAACCATCATGCAGATGACCAGGGTTTGATTCCCGCCATGGTCAACCATCCTGACGGGTTTCTCGTGGTCTCCCGCTGTCGTCCAGGTCAATACCGGTCCCCAACAACAGGCCACGACCAACTCCTTCCTACTATCCATAACACCTAATAAAATAACTTCATCATCCCACCATGGCTTATTTCAATTTTATTCACTGACACCAATAGATCTAGGTCCCCAGTACAGTGCTTCGTCGAACCCAATATAGATAGGTGAATACAGGCCCAGTTCTAGGCGTAAGTGGCTCCTTAGGGCGGCATATTTCTTCTTGGAACATTCAATTTTTTCATTCATTCATCACATTATCTACACAATTCCTTTCATAGACCTACATCTTGTGTGTTAGTCCTCGTTGACAAATAAAATATGGTATGTTTCCCAAGAATGACATTTAATTACTTCAACTAGCATGATGAGTAAAATATAACTATAATATCATCAAACATGTTTTATTACCGGTATTTTCTTGCCGGATAGTAAAATTATACCGACCAAAAAATTGAATATTTAAATGTTGAAGAATATTTTAACCGTAAATTAACTTTTTTGATAATAGTGTGATTAAACTATAGACTAAATGTTTCTTTTTATTGGGGGAGGGGGGCAGAGTACATCTCGCTTACGCATGAAAAGTCACTAGGACTGGGCCCGGGTGAATAATATCATCTATCCAAAATCATTCCAGTTTCTCACTGAACTTGTACACATAACAGGTACACATTATTACAAAATTGTATTCAATTTGCAGTCAATTTATTCATCAAGTCAGATACATTTATATGAGTCAAGATGTGTAGCGTTTTCAATTACACTTGACATAATATCTCGATGTGCTAGTTAACATTCGCAGCCATTGTGAAGCAAATGTCTCTGATATTTCGTGTGTGTAATAAGTGCGTTTTGTTTCTTGCAGTTCTCGTGGCGTCGTCCGAGATGAAGGAGTGTGACGGCCTCTGCGACGTCAGTGCGGCAAGGAACACGGCAAGGAACAACACAACGTAATATGCAAAATAATAACACTGTAGACGACTTACTTAAATTCATTTCTTTATAATAATGCATTAAAACAAGTTCAGCTTTTTTGGCAACTTTTCAGTCGATATCATTGTTCTCAGTTTCAATTGATAGATAATTTAAATGTAATGTAGTAAATGACGAGACAATGTGGTTGTTTGATGAATTCACTTATTAGTTCTAGTAGAGGAATTGATTCACATTAGATAATTTAAATGTAATATAGTAAATGATGAGACATTTTAGTTGTTTGAGTTAGGGATTGAATTCACTTATTAGTTCTAGTAGAGGAATTGATTCACATTAGATAATTTAAATGTAATGTAGTAAATGACGAGACAATTTGTCTGTTTGAGTTAGGGATTGAATTCACTTATTAGTCCTAGTAGAGGAATTGATTCACATTAGATAATTTAGATGTAATATAGTAAATGATGAGACAATTTGTCTGTTTGCGTTGAGAATTGGATTTACTCCTTAGTTCTAGTAGAGGATTGATCCAGTGTACATGTGACTTGGGTGAAAGCAGTACTGGGTACGCGGACGGTGTCGGTACTCGGTATTCTTTCGTTCCAAGTCATGTGTGCGTCTGGATCAACACCGCTAGAACTGACGAGTTGATTCAACATTCGATTCGAGCGCAAACAATAAAGTTGTCTCATCACCCATGAGCCATGATGTGTGAATGTGTGTGTGTCGACCCAGGCATGTCATTAAACTGCTAAGGGCGAGGCGGAGGAAAACTAAGATGGATCGTGGGTGTTGTCTTAGTTCGCTCTAGCAATGCTGCGACTATCCAGCGAATATTGCTAGGTGCGGGCCCGAGGCACAACACTCACAACACATCTGTTTCCCACACGCCGCCCTCCCCCCCGTTAAGGGGGGGCCCATCCCTGCCGCATACATGGGTACATTGATAGTTGTTATTGTTGATTATTATTATCAATGATTGAGGAGTTGTCAATATTTATTGGTCTTGGGACTTAGCAGTATTTTTTGGTATTATGACTTAGCAGTTTTTTTTCTTTATATATATATCTGTACATATATCTGTGTTGTTATGTTCTTATATGATTACTGTATGACTTAGCAGTTTTTTTTGTTTTATATATATAACTATGTATGCTGTTGTTGTTATATTGTCTTGTTTTGTTATCATTGTTTCTGTATATATATATATTGTTCTCAATAAACATTCTTCTTGATATATATATGGTCTTTGTGTTATTTCTATGAATCCTGATGACTTAGGAGTTTTTTTTTTATATATATATGGTTGGTATTTGTATTGTTTGTTCTTATTAGACATTCTTCATATTGTCTATAGCTCTAGCAGCATGCTTTGTACTTTCTTCACCACCACCGGACTCACATCTTCATGATATATGTTTGTCATGTTGGATATATATATATATATAGATAATAATATGTTGGAAATATATTATATTGTTCATATATACACATTCATGTTGTTGGATTATTTGCTGCAGGCAGCTGCCACCCTTCCGGTGCGTCGAACCATACAGTTCATAGAAAGATTCACCACACTCGGGTCAAACACATTCTGTGTTTGACCCGAGTGTGGTGAATCTTTCTATGAATTGTATGGTCAAACCACGCCAGGAGCAAGAAAGCGATACACGAATAAGTGGAGACGAGGGTAATCTGAACAGCGTTATAATGAATTTGATGTAAGTTGTCTACAGTGTTATTATTTTGCATATTACGTTGTGTTGACATTCTGTTCCTTGCTGCACTGACGTCGCGGACGCCACGAGAACTGCAAGAGACAAAACACACTTATTACACACACGAAATATCAGAGACATTTGGGTTTACTAGCACATCGAGACATTATATCAGGTGTATTGGGACATCTCTACACGTCTTGACTCGTACGTTTTGCCTTGATGAATAAATTGTCTGCGACTACAGTGAAACCTCGGTCTACCAGTTTTTACACACATGTGTGTGGGCTCTTGAATTACTGCTTAATTTTACATGACCCTGAAAATGAGTTTACCCAAAATATCCTGATCCCCGTGTTGGTCTGCTAGAACTTTCATGGTTAGTTCAAATTCCCAGGGATCTCAACAAAATGTCTGAGATTATTGATTTTGTACATATACTGTATTGGAATTACAAAGCACTATAATGATGACCGAGATCACATTTTTCTGCTATTTCTATTCATTCAATGGATGAAAAACATTTATTACACTCTTTTCATCACTATACGTCATCTCTAGCTATAATTTGGAACTGATCACAGTACCGGTATATCAATGTTTTTAACGTAAAAATCATTTCTAAAAGATCAAACACGGTAAGGTTGGAAATGACGGGTTGACTCGGTACCATCCGTAATTTTGGGAAGATTTCCCTAAAAATGATGTTTTCTGAGAGATAAACATCCATTCTTTCGAAAAAAGGTACCACTTGCGAAAAAAAGATTGAATAAATACTCATAAAAAGTATGAAATTACAGTCATTGATCACAGCATCTTTGGAGGTGAGGGCACCAGCCTTGACATTTGGGGACGTCCATAAATTATGTCACACTTTTTTAGGCCACTTTGAACTCCCTCTCTTGTCACAGTTGGTCACAAAACCTATACTCTCCTTCCCCCCCCCCTTCAAATACGTCACAGATTCTCATACCCCCCCCAAACAAAAAAAATGAATTTACAGGTGGCAAAATCAAAATATAAATTTCTTCGTGTTTGCTTTTTGAGTAGTCAAACTTAATAATTATTTGATATGCATCTGCTGTTTCTAGGGTGGGTATGAATATACCTAAGAATCTATAAGAATGACACTAAATACATAGAACAAAAAAATGGTACGTCGCACAGTTGCCTCTCCCCTTGTAACAAATCTTAACAACCCCCCCCCTAAGCTGTGACGTACTTCATGGATGTCCCCTTTGGTACCGAGTAACACAAAATTACCGTTGATTTTAAGTTCATTTTACTTTTACAATGCACTGTACTGATGACCGAGATCTATTGGCGTCGGTGAATGAGGAATGAAGTGACGGCAAAACGAGATGGTAAGGAAGACTACCAGTAATTGTACTTGATAATGAGTAATATTCTTACCTTGAGGATTGACACTGCCGACAGCTGATTGGTAGTTGACGTCAGCCAATGACGGGCAGGCGTGGTGTAGATCATCACGTCCTCGGTAGAAGCTGTAACAGAAATAAAACGTGTTACAATAAGGGATCGTCACTCACTAAACATATCTGGCATTATAGGATAAATATATTTATATTGGGTTCAACGAATTCCTCTACTTGTACCCTGCACGGTACTATAAACTCAAATATGCTGCATGTTTGGAGTGGGAAATATTACCAATTTGATGTTGATAATTAAAAATTGAGCCTTGTAGATACAAATTCCATTTTTAAATTAGTACATTTAGGGCCTACAACGACCCCACCAAGAACTAGGCTATTCGGGGGTACAAATGAGCAATTGTAAAGATACTGTGAAGGGACGTTAACAAAAACCCCCATCTTATACGGGACTCTAAGCACACTTGACATTGACTTCAGTTTCTGCAGCGGTGCCTTAGCTGACTGAGCTACGCAGGGCAGGGCAGCTCATTTACAGCGTAGATTCTAACTCTGGGTTTGCCCATTGAAAGATATTGTAAAGCATTAGGAGCAATTATACTTGATAATGAGTAATATCCTTACCTTGAGGATTGACGCTGCCGACAGCTGATTCGTGGTTGACGTCAGCCAATGACGGGCAGGCGTTATATTGCAGTGTCCTCGGGATAAGCTATAACAGAAAAAAATCGTGTTACAATAAGGGATCATCACTCACTAGACATATACCTATGGCATTATCCGATATTATAGACCTCACTATAGGACATGTTTTTAATTAGGGCCTACATTAAATATTAGAGTCAATGTTTTAAAACGCATCATTGCCATGATAGGCGAGGTATGCCGATGATTATTGAAATGAAGAAGCTTTTGAATTTGTACTTCCAGCAAAAGGTGGGTGTTCAAGATGAAGTTCACTTGTCCGGACTTCGAAGTTGTTGTTCTTAATGACATTAGATCTTGGATCAATTTTTGTTAACACATGTATCATAGCCCAGATAATACGCAAATCATAGTGCCAAAAGACCTGGTACATGGATGTGGCAGTGGACAAAGTTACTTTCGAATTCCCAGACAAATTCGACGTATTAAGTACATTCCTATAATACATGTGTTAACAAAAATTGATCCAAGAACTGCAATAGGATGACTATACACTTTGTGTCCGACAGAATCATTGACTGCGACACGAAAGTTACAAACATGGATATTATCTAAGTGCAAGTGACATGAAATACCGTCTTTATATTGCAGTGGTGCGAGTGCTCAAATAATGCACATTACTTGAGAACACATTGACTGAGGTAAGGGATTTTTTTCAAAGTACTGTTTTGGATTTTGGAAGGATTTAACCCCAAAATTTGAAAATTTCATAGAAGATCTGTTTTTGGTATCATTTGAAAGCCCCTTTAAAACAATATATTTCTCAGCGCTCTAGGACGAATAGTGCCCAAGTTTGGATTTTTGGAAATCCCAAACAGGACGACTCGTTGAATAGCACATGTACAAATTTTAATCAAAATCCATGAGATGGAAAAATATAGCCATGTTGATTTGAGCTGCTAGGCTAGGTTATATGGGGGGGGGGGGGGGGTAGTCCCGTAACCAGGACTTTTAAGCAAGTGGTTCATGCTGTATAAGGGGGTTTGGTTGAGGTGGAGAACCCACACCCGGCCCCGTGTATGGTTTGTTGTTTAAGGGGGAGGGGGGGGGGTGATTTTGGTTGGGTAGATTATACGGTATATAACGTATTATACATTACCAATCTCTGCCTGGATGGTTGAAGGATTCATTTGTTGTTGCTTAACGACCCCACCAACAGCTAGGTTATACGGAGGATTCTTTTGTGCTGCGACCGAGTATCAGCACCCAGAAATGAAACACACGTTTATATCAGTGGATGAAACCCGCCGAGTAAAGTATAGGCACCCTCCAATGAATGATGCTAGATTATGGTACATAAATTAGTTGGGAAACATCTGGATGCTAGTTGATTTGAAATGTATTTAAGGTTGATTTGCATGTTTTTTTTACTTGTTACATAACCCAACATTTTATTGGAAAACAATATGCCATCCATTGTACTGGGTGCATTCAATTACTGATGCCTACTGGAATCAGATAGGCCTACTACAAGTAAGGCCAGTAGGTTTAGGAATTCACCCTTGGCCTACCCCGTACTGAACCACCTCTTCATATAGGTTTTCTCTCAAGCTAGGCTGGCACCTGCAAAATTAGTTGGGGCAGGAAAGTAAGTTCAGGAGTTGTCAGAAATACTTTTTTTTTAAATAACATCCGAACTTGATACACTCATTGTTTCCCAATTAACGCCAAGGATGAAAGGTAGGTTGGTTTGGATGGGCATGTGTATGTGACCAGAAAATAGAATAGTAGTAGATAGGAATACTAGGCCTAGTAAAAATGCCATCATATAGGCTTCGAGCTACAAACTCGATAATGGGGGTTTGTTTCAAACGCCGTTTACATAAGATGAATATATTATTAAACTCTTGCAGTTGCACATGAATGCACAGTGGCAAGTTCTCTGTCCATCCATCCTATCACACCACCTTCTGACGGAATAGCTTCAACCCTATTTCATCCCCCTCGAATATACTTCAACTAAGCCCATTCCAGTCCCTGCCTGTCCTATTCAAGAAAGAGAATTTACCGACATCTAACCTAGCCCCCTTTATAACTACCAATCTATCATGACTCTGCCTACCTCCATACCCTAACTCGTTTCTTTCTGACTCCCCACCCTAGACGTCCATCAAATACCACCCCTAAGTACTTGTAATTTTCCACTGACTCAAGTGTCTTCCCTCCTACCAAAGGTGACTAACTTACACTTGCCTGCATTTAACCCCATCTTGTTTGCCTGGACCCAACAATTAAGTGCCGCCAGATCTACCTGAATAGCTGCTACATCCTCCTCTGTATTGATTTCCCTATATAGCACACAATCATCTGCAAATAACCTCATTTTCGAATTAACAACACTAGTCAGATCATCTATATATAAATCAAATGATAACGGACACACTACCCTGTGGAACTCCTGACGTAACCTCGCTTGAGACCTCTGAACCTACCCGAACTGTTTGCACTCTACCCTGAAGCAAGTTTCCAATCCATTTAACTAGCCCAACATTCCCAATAGACAGTTTCAACTTCCCTAATAAAATAGTATGATCTACCTTGTCAAAAGCCTTTTCGAAATCTAAAAACACTGCATAAATACACCTGCCAGTTCTTCCACAAAACCTAACAACTGCGTCTCACACGAATACACCTTCCTAAACCCATGCTGCACTTCTGAAATACTCCTTTGTTCATTTACTTTCTCCATTACTCTCTTTATAACTACCCTTTCAATTATCTTACACACATGTGACGTTAAACTGATTCCTCTGTAGTTGTCTACCCTGCCCCTTTGCCCTCCCTCTGATATTAGAACCACCTCCGCTTTTTTCCAATCTTGTGGTACTCTACCTGGAGTGAAGCTTGGAATAACCTACAACCCCCCTACCCGCTAATTTAACTAGATCGCTTTGCACCCCATCTATGCCTGGTGTCTTCCCACTTTTAAGTAATCTCAATACATTCCACACTTCTCCCTCTGTAAGCAGGACGACCTCCTCCTCCTCCCCATACCTCCAGTCACATTGAACACCTCCCCGTAAAATCTATTTAGAGCTGCTGCCTTCTCCTTATCCGTTTTCCACTCATTCCCTGCCTGATCAACCAAAGTGGGCAGCTCCCTACCACTACCCTTCTGACTTGAAACAAACCTATACATTCTATTCCAGCTACCCTGCACATCAAGTTCACTAAACATCCCACCCATGAAGTTTTCTTTCGCATCCCTCTTAGCCCTGTTTAATTCCCGGATCGCTTCCTTTCCCTCCCCCAACTCCCTCAATTTCCTACTTATCTTTCTACCCTTTCTCTTAAGCCTCCTAACCGTACTATTATAGTAAGCAGGATCTGCATTTGCCTGTAACACCTTATAGGGAACCAACGTATCTCTAACCTCCTCATATACTTTCCTACTTATCATTATTCAATGCCTCCATATAGGCTACGAGTTCGTGATGTAGGCCTACAAACTCAATGATGGGGTTTGTTTCAAACACCATTCACCTTTCAGTTCACATAAGATGAATATATATTCATTTCATATTAGATTGATGACAGTCCCTTGTTGGATGAATCCACTTTAATTAGACCTAGTGAACGAAATTACCTGAATATGTGTAGCCCTATCTCCAGGCAGCAGCAAAATCCACGTGTGTCAGCTAGAGGGTGAAGAGACAAAGAGGCTGGAGCAAGATGCATCTTGGGCCGGAGAGAGGGTAGTCTACAGGTACACCAACTTTTCACAATGGAGAAAAATGCACCACAGGACCGCCAACATAAGCCTTCTGTCAAAACTTGATGTCAAACTGACAACTATTGTAGAATCGAAAAAAGATTGGTAAAGGTTGTGGCGTCAGAAGAGTAATAATGTTTACTTTCATCTATTTTCAGAATAATAATGGGAAAACGCAGCACTAGCATTGTAAGATGAGCGAGCTATTGGTTTGAATTGCACACCTTGGTTTTAAAGCTATCACGTCACATCTATCTTTCGTTCCTTCTACCTGGTGATTGAAAAATTATTTCGTAGATAGGAATGTGTTTTAAAAATGCCAAAAATGGTACTCATACTAAATAACTCAGGAATTTAAATTAAAACTTCCGTCCCTTACGGAAGGGAAGGCGATACTGGCTCAAAGTCAACTTTTCGTCAAATTCATAGCGTTTTGTGACATATTTGCAATAAAGCGCCCAATCTTTTCAACCTATATTCTTTATTAAAAATGAAATAAAATACCATGATTCGGTGAATAACTCTGTTTTCACATTGTCTATATTGTTAATTTATTTTTGATTACCGAATGATATTGCTCTATAGCATAGATCCCAATCACGTTGTTGGTAATAAGAATGAAACGTAATAGATATACCATATTGTCATTCATAATTAGCATAGTCATGATTTATTACCATGAAAATGTTCATCATACCATTGTTATATAATTAATTCATAATATTATATTAATAAACAGTAGAACAAAATATAGAAGAAAGATAAATAAGCTTACATTTCCTTTGGCGAAATGGCCATTGTATTTATAGACACGCCCCCAAACTGAAATAAAAATAGCCAACTCAAAAGTCAACAGACGAGTTCTGAAGCGTAGAAATTCGTCAAAAAGAGATTGAATTAAGCAGATTTCCGTACACCAAAGGATTTATTGGAGGTAGGAACTAATTATTAGTTGAAATTCTGATTTTTAATGCCCAGCATTTGAATAGAGAGCATTATTCATCTGTTGTTGTTTCAGATAATTTTGAGGTTAAAGTTGACATTATGTCTGGAAAAGGTAAAACCCATCCGAAAAAACAAATCAGTAAGCAGAAAGAGATTCCCAAGATAGTCGGCAAGACAAAGAGCATCGAGAGTCCTGAAACTCCAAAGGAATCTGCGCTGAGTTTTCCTTTACTAAAAACAGTTGACAATGCGCGTACACTTCCGCGTTACTCCGCCGTTATGAGTAGACCTGATGAAGAAGGGGTAGGAATGGAAGATTTAGACGGATTACAACTCGAGCTGGAAACACTGTTATCCGCAGTAGTCGTCCGCACTCGAGTGCTACAAGAAGAAATCCGAATTTTGAGTGACGAAGAAGAAAAACGAGACAAAACGAAACAGAATCAAGCATTAAAGAAATCAAATCCTGTTGGTCGACCAAGTTTAAAGAGATCTAAAAACCAGGATGAAGCTTCCAAAAAATTCCGCGAGGCTCACAGTTCTAGATCAGACTCGAAACCAGCAGTAGCATCGCCAATAAAATTCACAAAAGTTAAAACTGTGTCCCTTGTTTCAAATCCGTTGAATCAGCAACTAAATTTACTTGAACCGGATGCATTTGAATCTAGATTAGAAGGACGAAAAGTCATTTCTCCTAAAAATGACACTCCAAATAAGTTTTGGGCATCTGTTGAGCCATATTGTGCCGAAATTACCCACGAAGATATCAAACTACTGCAAGATCTAATAACCGAGCAGGAAAATCAAGAGTATTACAAAGTACCGCAGCTTGGCAAGCACTACACTCATCGCTGGGGTTCAGAGGACTTGTCTGATGACCAGGCTACAGGTTCACAAGGTAAATCTAAGAAAAATTCAACAGAAACTACGTCTAGCATTGTCAAGAAGGAGAAAGTTCAAGAGACTTCGGCATTGAATTCGGGACCGTTAACGCAAAGGTTGGTGTCGGCGCTTCTCGAGGAGAATTTCACCGTCGTGGACAAGAAACCAGGTAACGAAAAAGCTGGTACTGGTCCCGAAAACGAAGGTCCAAAACCACCTACCATTCTACGTTCATTTTCCATGAACTTTGAACAATCATTGAGAAAGAAATTAGAAGATCAAGGCATCGTCGATCCACCGGAAGCAACTAAAGAGGAAGACGACGAAATTTTATCAGACATAAAGAGATGTCAAAGTGAAATGAAAACAATAACTAATCACAATCTACAACAGTTGAGGCGTATTTTGAAATCGGCCGAACAAGAAATGGCTAGGCAAGAATTAAATAAGAAACTGGAAGCGATCGATGCTGAAATTTGTGATTTGTACCGGAAAATACAGTTAAATAAATTGAAGAAGAAGCCGCCAATTAAAAAAGAACAGGAACAAGCTTGGAAAGCTTTGAAAGATCGTGAACTTTTGATACAACAAATCGATTCAATTTGAACATAGTAGTATTTAGTATGTATAGACACAGTACAATTTATTTTGTTAGACCTATAACTTTTTACGTGTGTGAGTTTACAAAAATCCAATTTTGTAGTGTTATCGTAGTTCATTTTGTGATTCCTCGATCTTGAATTTCATGCAGGTACAAGTTGATTTATGCCCAGATCATGCTCATATTATTATACCGTAATTAAGTTTACGACATTTATATAGCCATGTATATATAAATTTGCGTTTTTATTTTAAAGGTACTCGAGTACCTTTATTAAGGTACTCAAAATGTCAAATACATTATGAAAGTAGGCCTACAATCAGGTTTGACATAGATATTTTAGTTTCCTATCAATTAGAAGTTATTTGGCAATCATGGGAAAGATATGTACAATACAGGCCTACAGTAATAAGTATTCCCTAACTGATTACAATTTGTTTTCTCATATACGAATTTCGAAAAATCAAAATAACAATTCGTTTTAGATGAGTCAAGTTCCAAGGTTTCAAGTCCAAAAGTGGTACCAGGGAGATAAATAATATTAATATTGTAATTGAAGGCATCGTTAGAGCTTCCTATTACATAAATACATATCCATCAAATAATTTATTTTACATATGCTGCTATTTTTAGTGTGTTGTTTCAGTTTTCCATACAGAATGATTATAATTCTAGAATGAAAATAAACAATTATTCCTTTTGTAAAGACATAGACTCTAACAAATATAATGATGATTAATAAATCAATCCTGACAACGATAAAAACGAGTTTGTTCACATTTACCTTGTATAGCATGTGGCGTAGATTTAGTTCCAAATTCCAAGTGACGCATGTTGACGGGTCGATACTGTCAATGGCGCACGAAGAAGCCGATGCACGAGGCAGGAAGGTGTCCGAATATCACTTACCAGAACTGTTGATGCTTTTTCGGGGAAGGAGATAACGACTCTTTTCCACGTGACTGTTGGTTTCTCCAGTTAATTTTATAATTAAATTGAAACGAGAAACACATATATTTTCAATAACTATAAAGTCTGACTATTTATCTCTCAGATGTGTAGGGTTTAAACAAAACATTTTTTAACCGTATATGCCTGACAATGCCATATGAGATAAATAGTTGAATCTTGAAGGTATCGACAATATATGTTTCCTTGTTTATAGAGTTTCGATATCGTCAAATTCACTTGAATTTGAAGCACTTGCTTGCACAGCCCTATTACTCATGTTCGAGAGAGTTGTATCAAGGACCCTATTATCTAAGAAGACGCAAAACTTATCTTGTTTAGCATGTAACGCTTGGCTACATTGCTCACTAACACTACCTGTCGGAGTGGAGTGAATTACAAGATAGATATCTGCTTTACCATCAATGTCAACTGGTGTAATTGTTATGTTTTTAATTATTTACACAAATTTTCCAACACTAATAGTGGGGTTATATACCAATGAACAGATATTTGAATTGGCCTAGCCTTGTTGTACTTACATTCCTGTATTTCTTGGGAATCTAAATAATAACTTTGCTTTTGACTGGATAACATGGTTAAAACACTCGATAGTAATACAGATAGCGTCGTCTCATCCATTCATGATGGAACTATAATACATGTATTCAATGAAATTAATTATTTCAAAGAAAAAGCAAAACATGGGTAATTATGTGAATCAAAGAGGGTATGGAAAAGTATTCGCAAGATCATTCCAACTGGCCTACTAAAGAAATAATCCACTACGATACGCGCGCTAGCGTCGTTCTGCCGTCGCTTAGAAGGCTCAGTTTTGCGTCTTCTAACATAGTTAGATAATAAGGTCTTTGGTTGTATTAAAATAGATTTTCACCAGTAAATCATTTACATATTTTACCATAGTAAAAGTGTATTGGTATAATTAACAATCCGGTAATACAGCAATAGAAGTCCCTTAAACTTCATTTGTAGATAATGGTACATCAATAGAAAATCACTTAAATCCTTTTTCATAGCGATACAAAATAATTTTATAGCCAACAGTTTAACGAGCATGGAACTATAGCAGTGGTAGACCACTTGTTGAACTTTTGACTGGTCGTATTTTGGATAGTACGGGTTGATTGCAATGACAAAGTTTAAACCCCGGCCTGTCTTAGACGTCCAAGGTAGGGGCTTAAACTTCGTCTTTGCGATCCACCCTAAGTCTGGCTTAATCTTGTTATATTTTTGTGTAGAAACTAAATGCAGCTATGTAATGCATTATATATCCAAATCACGTAGTTTTGTATCACGACAAATTATTATCGAACGTCCTCGAAGCGTAACACTCATCATTGACTGGTCGTGACGGCTAAAATATGACGTTTTGAGAATCGCTTAGCAGAATCCGCACTTATGGAGGGCTTGTAAGATAAAGAAAAATTACAATTTTAAAATCACAGCTAAATATCACGTCTATTCGGTCCGCGATCGCAGCTTGTTTTTCGTGTGAAATTACTCGGTTGAAAATTCCAATTTTACCTACTTAGTATGAACAATCATACAATTATTTCAACCTAAGAGATTCGTATTTTATTTTAGAATTCTATGTAACGGGTGCACGAACAAACTCCGTCTGTAATTGTCAATGTCGTCAACGAACGTACCGTCACCGTTGACGGTGATCAATTCCAACGGGTATTTTACTGCGCTACCGTTTGACGATTCTGAAAAGAAAAACAACCTTTTGAGCACGACGTGCGAAATACGCAATATGTCTGGATGTCAATGTCAATGTAATACGAACATTAAAAATGGAAAAATGTTTGCTTTAGGTAAATAACTAGAAATACTCGCATACATAATTACCGTATATATTAAATATGTAGCCTATATACCCCTATATATATATAACATTATACTTTTATTTTTTATATTGGATTTAACGACGCACTGTAATGATAGCGAAGATCTATTGGCGTCGGATGGATGATTAATAGGATGAAGGTTCCTTGGGTAATGGGAAGGAAGCGGCCATGGCCTATATTGTGAGAACCAAACCGGCAGACTACCTGGACTACAGAGTGAAACCACGAAGATGGTCGGCGGCGGGGATCGAATCAGGTCCGTCAACCCCTCGCCTCCCGGATCACATGAAGCGAGCGCGTTAACCGCTCAATTCAATTACCGCTAGCGGTAGAAAGTCCACATAAGGCATGGGTTTTTGTAAACGTCCTTTCACCAATCATCACTTCATCGTTGCATCATCACCCACTCATTCGTACCCCGTATAACCTAGCTGTTGGCGGGGTCGTTGAGCAGCTAAAAAAAAGAAGAGAAAACTTACCGGAGTTTGCAACGTCGCCGTTAGGAGCCGCTTTCGGTGTTTCTTTACTTGACCTCGTTTTTCTCCCGTTTGATTTATTGTCAGCCTTGTCCTCGTCAACGCTCGTTACAGGTGTGCCAACCACCTGAAACAAAACATTGTAATTATTAATCAGGGTACAAACCCAACGGCCCCCAGAACCACAGTATATATATACAGCGAAACCTCTATCCATCGTTTTTCAAGGGACCAGAAAAATAAAACCATCCATGCAAGAAAACCATCCATCCAGGAAAATTCATCATTGATTATATGGGAGTGGGGTTGAATCAAATGAATGATATAACCAGGAAAACGATGGATCCGGGAACGATGCATAGAGGTTTCACTGTACATGATTGCCGTTCGACACATAATAATAATCGAATGAAAAATAAATGGAGTAGAAGAAACACACAATAAAAAATCTAAAAATAAATCACGCATCTGAGTGACTTCTAAAAACGTTGAATAAGAGGGGACGTTTACCTGGATGGAGAGTTTGCGGTAGTTTGTTTTGGAGCCGGATTCGAAGTGTTCGCTCACCCACTGCTTGACGTCTTCGAACGTCAGCGACGTCAACGTCTTGATCTGAGAGAGAGAGAGAGAGAGAGAGATTATTGGAATACCTAACCAAGTCACACGAACGTAAGTTCCCAAGCTAATTGGGTTTAAATGAAGAAAGTGAATGATCCAGTAGAACCTCTCTAGTAAGTTTCTTTCTAGTACATTTTCCACCGTAGTAAGTTTTTTTTTTATCCCTTTTGCATGCTCTACATGTTTAATAGTTTCTTCAGTAAGTTTTTCACCATAGTAAGTTCTTTTAGTCTGGTCCTCTGAAAAACGTATTAAAGAGGTTCCACTATATTGGAACTGAAGGATGTTTGGGTTTTATGGCACATTGACATCTGGGTCATTTTGCGCCTGTTCGAAGAAGCAATACCGGTACCAATATTGGGGAGGAGTGCCCAAATTGATTGAAAAATAAGTTCAAACTAAACTGTCTGAAAAACAACTGTTTCAATAAATAATGTATGTTGATTGATGATTACTGTTTGCTCAACGACTCCACCAACAGCTAGGTTATACGGGGTACGGAATGAGCAGGTGATAATGAAACTATGAAGTGATGATAAGTGAAAGGATATTTACGAAGTTTTATGTGGGACTCGAACCCAAGCCCAACGAGGACCCAGTTCGTTTACCGATCCCTTAGTTGACCGAGCCACGGGGGAGGCAATATCATCCATTCTACGCCGATTAAAACTAAATCCGAACTACATGCACGTAGCCCATCGATGACGGAGGACGAACGGATGGAGGCTAGTAATAATGTTGGGCGTGCTCACCTCTTTGTGATGTCGATCGAACATGTACTCGTTGGAGAGGATCTCGCTCCAGTTGCGTCCCGCTTCTTCCTTCAGGTACACGTCGGCACACTGCTTCAGCTTGACGAGCGTCAGCCGAGCCTCGTCCTACCAACACGACAGGAAACAGAAATTAAAAATAGAATATGTTTTATTAGTCAAAATTGATCGTATAAAGATATAGGACAGGCCTTGATAGTATAATTATTAATTATGAAGTTACAAGGAATGATAGATAATTTTAGAAATGAAATAGAAACACACTACTATACAATAAAGGCCCATTCACAACCGAAATTAGGAGTAGCATTAGCAGTAACACAATTATTTAGTATCCATTCACAACAACAATTTAGCATTAAGATACAGCCAATGAGATGGCTTGTTTGCATCAGCTGTTTATCTGGTTTCACTGGATCAACCGATTAATGAGATGATGGGATGATGAGATGAAGGTTCTTGGGTAATGGGAAGGATAGTGGGAAGGAAGCGGTCATGGCCGACTTAATGTAGGAACCATCCCGGCATTAGCCTAGACTACAGACGGAAACCACGAAAAAACCCTGTAAAGATGGTCGGCGGCGGGGATCAAACCAGGCCCCCCCTCGCCTCCCGGATCACATGAAGCGAGCGTTAACCACTGCGCTTCATGTGCCGGTTCTGCTATTGCTAATCTAATAAATCTGTTAAACTGAGAAAGTTGGTGAACGTGTGACTTACGAGCTTCTTCTCCGTCATCTTGTTGACGTTCTTGTGGAACGACTCCAGGAACGACTCGATGCGACCGTTCACAGCATCGATGCTGAGAGAACAAACAAAACTTATATTACAGTCTCCGTCGACATCAACAGTTCGTGTTGGCAGTTGTGACGGCGAATGAAAATGAGGTCAAAATTCAATATTTTTCAAAGGATATTTGAACCCTTTCTCTGTTATGGACGTATACATCCACAACGAGTAGCACAATATTTGGGAATTTATTGTGAACTGAGACATTCAAATAAATGGTCGGATTCACCCTAGATAGCGAAACTGACTTCATATTCGACATTTGAGCAGGTGTGTTCCTTCAATTGTTAGATAAATGAGAGCAAAGTCGGAGTAAAATTGATAATTAATTAATTATTGAACATTTTCAAGATGGAGTCTTTTAGTTGTACAACTCCTACCTCTCCTCACCAAAATAGGCAGGAACAAAGTGAATACAGTGAAACCTCTATCCATCGTTTTTTAAGGGACCAGGAAAATAAAACCATCCATGCAGAAAAACCATCCATCCAGGAAAATTCAACATTTATTATATGGGAGTGGGGTTACATAAAATGAATGATACAACCAGGAAAACGATGGATCCGGGAACGATGCATAAAGGTTTCACTGTATATATATATTCTTTTCAATTTTCATATTGGTATCTTTATATTTTCCATCTGTCTAGATCTAGATTAGGAAAAAGAAATTAAATTGCAATAGTCCAACCTCCTCTTGTCCTCCTGGTAGTGTATGGACACGGTGTATCCGAGTATCCCGTGCGTGTCCCGCATCTCGCAGTTCACGTCGTAGCCCAGCTGTTCCTTGGTGCGCAGGACGTTGAACAGCGGCTCCTCCATCACCGTCTGCAAACACGACAACAACGCATGACAACTTGATAACTGGCAATAGACACTGCTGCCAACGTAACAACTTAAACAGTAAGACAAGTGGTGATCTTTTCTCAGCGTCTGCAGACACGCAAGATGGCGTAACAACTTGAAAACTGGCTAAAGTCACTGCTGCCAATGTATCAACTTGGAAATCCATGGAAGTCAATTTAGTGATATCAGTTTTTTGGTGACAACTTTCGAACGGTATAAGCTAGGTCAATAGCTATCTACGATGGATACGCAACTTGGACTTCTCCCAGTTGACGATCATCTCCAGTGCTAAGAAACTTTTCGACGCCACCTAGATCGAAACATTGCCGCCTAGATCGCTTACAAATTAGCTGAATGCCTGAGTAGTCGATCTTGATGCTTTATCCAATCAGTTTCATACATCTAGAACAACGTTGAGCTCAGTTGCGTATCTATAGTAGATAGCTATTGTCCTAAGTATGAGATATCAGACTTCTAGTACAGAAAAAACACAGATATTTCAATAACTCAAAGATGGTATACGAAAAATCTATTTTTAAATCGCATAATTCTCAAACGTATACAGCTAAAAAACATTGTTTTTCAGAGGTTCTATTGCACTGAATGGTATCACGATTCACAAATAGAACAAGTGTAGGAAATAGAACGAGAGTGCGTTCCGAATAGAACGAGAGTGCGTTACCATAGCGAGCTCGACGAGGCAGCTGGCACGGACCGAGCCGAGACCGGACTGGTAGTAGTTGGTGATCACGCTGTTAGGGTCGCTGGTGTTGTACGACTTGGCTCGCAGCACGCGGTTACCGAGATCCAGCTGGGCGATGCGGTACTGGAACAGATTGGGCGATTATCACACGACGACCCCACCTAAAGGTAGGTTATTTGGGGGTATGCTTCTATCCATGAAAGGAGTATGGTTACCGTAAGGGCAGCGCAGTCGTGGCGTCAGAGTTCATTATTTTTAAATTTAATACTTTTCAAATGGGATGGTAATGTTGTGGCCTGGAAATATAGGCATGTGGTAATTTCCACTGTTATCATTACATATTGCATTACCGGTATGTGTTTTTTACAGTCAGCTTTTAATAATGACAACTCTATTCTTATTGCAGAAATATGTCATAACTTAATATGCAATGTTATTGGTATTTCTGTGATAGAATGTAGCGTTATATTGAAAGTTTGACTTAACACATTCTGTTTGATATAATGTAATATCCTAGTTGGCCAATTTGGGCGCGGTGCTGATTCAGAATCAGTCTCGTATTTATAGATCAGCCTATGGTAAACTAGGGTCAGTCATAATGGAGCCATCATAGAATCATACTGGAGTCGTCGTAAAATTGATATTGAAAGTGTTAGTCAAGAAGACATTACTTTAATAGTGAGTGTTAAGTCCAAGATGGCTGGGTGCATATGCATAGCATGTGAGTGAGAGCTGGTTGCTCTGATTAGCATATTTGTTTTAGGGTGAATTAGAATTAATAAAGCCTAGGTGCTTAAACCATGTTTTGGCATTGTATTATTTTCCTGTCATCCTCACCCCACTGATCTTACAAGTCAAGATCTATGTTGTACTCTAGGGTACAACAGTAAGATTGCCCTTGTGGTGACCCGTTAAACGATTCTTGTTTCACTCATATCCTTATTGGAGAACAACAATTCTACATCAAGTCTTAGTTTCTATATTATTAAAAAAAAAAATGGAATGATTGGAAAAACTTTGGTAATTATTGCAACATCACAAACTTTTTCATTTATTTTTCATTAACATCGAAACCAAATATCAAATAACTTGGTGTGTAAAGGAAAATAGCCCGAGGCTTAATATATGAATTGGGTAAAAAGGAGAGACAGAACAGCATTTTGCCGAGGTTCACAAGTAGATAGGCCTACTCATAGTGGTGGACAGCTGTTGATAGAACACAGAGATGAAAACAAAAAGATTTGAGATATTTCGATATTGCCTTGGTCACAGAAGAGTAGGTAATCAATCACACAGTAGAGTAATAGCCGAAACGCCTAAAATCTTGTGTGTTTTTCATCTCTGTGTTCTTTCAACGGCTCTCCGCCACGAGTCTTCCACTTCATCTAGATTCATCTACTTATGTACCTTGGCAAGCTGCTGTTTTTTTCCCATTTACCCAATTCAAAAACCAAATACCGTATTTACACGCATATAAGCCGCACGGGCTTATAAGACGCACCCCTACTTTTCAGGTTCTATTTTTGGAAACCTTTTTGTTTACTTATATAAGACGCAGTATCATATTCCCGATATTTCGTGTCATAAACATGATTCAGGAGACCTTGTAACCACAAAAGAAGGTTCCAGTCCCTTTACCCTACACCAGATCCACTCTATCAGACAATAAACAATATTGATAATATATCTTCCAAGTTTAGATTCATTTTTATCCATCCTATAGTGTTGAAAGAGCAGCCCCTTATAGACTCAGTTAGCACACTTCCAGGCAAGCATTGTTGATTGATGATAAACAGATGTGTAAAAGTGTTTGTCTTGGTATTCAGTGTAACATGATCCAGAGTCTGACCTCCTGACCTCTAATGCCAGGAAAAAGGCATAAGGATACAGTATTTTGTGAGTATGTTTGTTGTCATTTGTTGACACATTTAGGACAATATTATATCCCGACAATTGACAATTGGGGGTCTGCCATATGCTTTAATATCGACGACTGTCGTGCATACAACGCGGTTACCGGGCCAGGGGGGAGACAGTAGGGGAAACAGAGGGGGCAATCTTTACACGAGGGCCCCACCAAAAGGTGGTTATTTGGGGGTATGTTTATCCAGAAAGGGGTATGGTTGGGTAAGAGCAGCCATTTCTGGTGTCAGAGTACATTATTTTAAATTTAATACTTTTCAAATGGGATGGTAAGATCATGGAGTTGCATTGTACTGGAGGTATAACTCCGTGTTGAAAACGACCATTGACACAATAATAGCGGGTAACGGCGGCCATGTTCACTGCTCAGCTGATGTTGTCAGGTGTAGGCCGACCAAAATTGTTTATTTAGTGTCGATTCAAGGCCTTCTATTTTATTACATAATGTAATAATAAAGGCCTTGAATCAGTATATTGTACATAATGTGTATCCAAAGCGAGAGTAGCTCAACTGACAGTTGAAATAAGAACATGGCCGCTTTTTATATAAGCGTAAATACGCGATTGGTACCGGCTCGCCTGAGATAGACCTCCATATATACAACGCCATGGTAAGATTGCCCTTGTGGTGCCCCATTAAACGATTCTTCTTTCACTCATAGTCTTATTGGAGAACAACGATTCTACATCAAGTCTTAGTTTCTATATTATTAAAAAAAAAAATGGAAGAAGGTCGTCTACCAACCCTGAATAATTGTAAAAACTTTGGTAATTAGTAATTACATAATCTCGTTTCAACTTCATGATTTTTTTTTCATCAACATCGGGACTGTGACCAAGGCAACAGCCGGAACGTCTAAAATCTCGTGTGTTTTTCATCTCTATGCTCTATCAACGGCTGCACCACCATCATAAGTAGGCCTATCTACTTATGAACCTTGGTAAGCTGCTGTTCTCTCTTTTCTGTTCAACTAATTCATATATTAGGCCTCAGGCTATTTTCCTATACACACCAGAAACTCTATGAAGTTATGAATATTCAACGTTTATCAAAGATGAATGGAGAATAAATGAATGAATGAATGGAGAAAAGAATGGAGTTGAGAGAAGAGTAGGAAGACCAAGAGAGAAGTGGCAGGAGGGAGTGAGGTGTGGGGTAGTCAACCGAGGAGGAAAATGGGAGGAAGTGCTAGACGAGATGGTGGGAAGATAGAAAAAGGAATAGAACTCGTAAGAAGAAAAGACGAAGGAGAGGAAAGTAGTAGTAGTGAAGAGGAAGAAGTCGGAACTGGCAGGAACCGACTGATAAGAAGACTGCCCTAGAAGAAGTGGTGGGAACACCCCCTGGCCCAATCTAATTGGTTATCTGGGTTTTGAGAAATATATATATATATCAAAGATGTAGAAGAATATACAATCATGAATCTCATTCTAAAAAATCATTGACCTCAAAATACCACATCAAAACTCGAAAGTCCTTGGCAGTCGATTTGGCAGAATATCAGTTTTTTTGGTGATGACTTTTGAATGGTATAAGATATCAAAATTCTAAAAACAAGGAAATACAGATAGCCATCCAATGCACGGATATAGCCCGATACACGACCTCTTCTAATCCAGACCGTACGTCATTGTTGGCGGCAAGACGTCGGCTGTCAAACGTCAACTGGACCACGTGACCGGCCTCTTTTCACCTAGCGTTCCACACGGATTTTGGTGGAACTAGCAGCTTTGTTGGAATCAGCTGTCCAACGCACCGAGATAGCCCGATACAAGACCTCTACTATTCCAGACAGTTTTATACCATTCATTCTACGCAGATTAAAAGTATATCTACAATAAATGCACGTCACCCGTCGATAACGCACGAAGCTCACCTGGGGATAAACGTCCTCGGGAATGACGCCGCAGCCGAGCTGTCGCGCTATCATCCGATTGGCCGCCAGCGCGTCGCATCGCGTCACGTTGCCCTGGACGAGACTCTGCGCGTACAGCTGCGTGTGGTAACGCGTGACGAAGTCGACGAGCGCGGGACCGTCCACGTCAGCGATCGCCGCGTGCTTCTCAACGCTCGTCCAGTGATCGTTTACGAGAACTTTCAGTCGTAGGTCGCTGCGGGGAGGGGAGAGGGGACATTTTGTGATTACTAAAGATGGGAACTGTGCAAATTTTGGCCGCCCCGGTGGCTAAGTCAATTATCGCTAGCGGTAGTAACTGAAGTCACCGTTGGGCGTGGGTTCGAGTCCCGCATTAGGCATGGGTTTTTGTAAACGTACTTTCACCTATCATCTCTTTATCGTTTCATTTATCAACCGCTCATTCGTACCCCCGTATAACCTAGCTGTCGGTGGGGTCGTTAAGCAACATAAAAACAAAAAAAATCACATTTTGTACGTTTTATTCTACTTGAGTGCATGAAAACATGGTTATAAATCCATTTTGAGATCTTTCAGTCAAAGGTCGCTGTGGGGGGCGGTCGACATTTTGTGATTACTAGAGATGGGAACTGAGCAAATTATAGCAAAATTTGACAAATTCTGTACGTTTTATTGTGTTTTTCCCATCAGAGAGCATGAAAACATGGTTATAAATCCATTTTGAGATCCCCCGATTCAGAAATAAAGATTCCATGATGAGTACTTTCATGGTGGAAACACTCCCTGGCCCAATCTAATTGGTTATCTGGGTTTTGAGAAATATATATATACAAGTCCTGTTCAGTACCTATTAAGTTTTCCTGGTTTCAGGAACGTGTTGTAGTACGCCTTGCTCCGGTTGACCTTGATCGCGTCAAACAGATCCTGTTGGAAGCGGTCCTTGAACGTCGACATGTGCTTCAGTATCGTTTCCAAGACAACCTACAGACAAACACATAAACAAACATCGGTTAGTAGCGAAACAAATACAACTGCTTTGAATTGTTGGAAAACTCATTCCTCAAAATGACTTTCGAATTACAGTGAAACCTCTATGCATCGTTCTCAGATCCACGTCAAGGTGTTCAAATCCTTCGAGGGGGAATAACGGCGCAAGGCGTGGGAATCGAACCCTGAAAGCCAGTCTGCCGAGCAGACGTCATACCACCCGAGCTAACGAGACATTAAAGTGAAGTTGATTGACAACTTACGAGTAGCTCCTGATTGAACCCTGAACGCCAGTCTGCCGAGCAGACGTCATACCACCTGAGCTAACGAGACATTAAAGTGAAGTTGATTGACAACTTACGAGTAGCTCCTGATTGAACCCTGAACGCCAGTCTGCCGAGCAGACGTCATACCACCCGAGCTAACGAGACATTAAAATGAAGTTGATTGACAACTTACGAGTAGCTCCTGATTGAAATTTGCTTGTATGTACAACTGCCTAATCTTGAAGCACCTGTTGAAATACAGTGTATTTCCTAAAACCCCCGAAACCCGCGGTTTTTCCACTACCCGAACCCGGACCCGACCCGAACCAAAAAAACACTACCCTTACGGGGTACTTACGAGTAGCTCCTGATTGAACCCGCCGACTCGTATGGATATGCCGTTGTTTGACGGCAAGATGTTGTACGAGATGGCCGCGGCCTTGGCGGCGTAAAGCTCCGTTGACAGCTCGTGCTCCAACATGTCGGCGTAGATGTCGAGCATCACGGCACTGCAAACAAGTTGACAGTTAACAGTTAACTAGCACGCTTAAGAGTCCACGGAGTATTCAGAGGAATTCATATTCGGTGTTTGACGGTAGAGATTCTTAATTTTTAAAAAACAAGGCATCGAAATTTCAATACTTCAAGATGGTGTAGTATTAACCTTGACTCAAATTGCCATTTCAGCGTATACTTTATAGATGTAGAGTATTGTATTGTATTTTATTATCGTCCCGTGGACCAGTACATAGTACAAAGTATGGGTAGCATAAAAACACAGACACAAAATGGACTGGACATGAGTGCTGGGAGGAAAAAATATATTCTTTAAATCAAGTCCTACATTTAAATATCATTTGAAATTGAAATAACATCTGAATTTGAAAGAAAGAAAGTCTGGCGAGAGTCCGCATTAGGAATTGGCATGAGTTGCATATCCATCGTTACGACAGCTCTAACCCTGACTACACCGTGGTACTCACTTGCATGGCGCCTGCCTAATGAGCGGAGACACGAGGTAGTGGTAGTAGTACGCTATCGGCTGCCTGAACTTGGTGTCGCGCTTGTACCAGACCTCGCAGAGCGGCGTCGCGTCCACGACGATCGGGTACTCCTCGTCGAACTCGTCCGTCGCGGTCGGCAGCAGCGAGAAGTCGGTCGGGATGAAGCGGTTGGGCGAGGGGAGGCGGAACGAGGGGTGGGGGGTGACGTCGTGCCACGACGACAGCCAGTCGGGCGGAATGTCTGCGGGCGGGACGGAGATAGATTCGATTAAAAATTCAGACAAAATTTAAATGTTTTTTCAAACTTGAAATCGATTATGGAATCAATATTATCGATTATCGTTATCACTGCAAGTAAAAACATTGCGCATAAGGGAGAACCAATTTAAAATGCCACACAATTATTTTTTGACCTAACTTTCAGAGATGGATTCTGACGGTTTGTTCTAAAAAAAACTATAAATTTCATTAATCAATGTAATTTTTTATCATTGACTGGCAATCCTTGATAAAATGTACACAAATATATTTCAATTTGAAAACGATTAAAAAGAAATGAAAATGTTGAAGAGTGTATTATAGTAATATGAATTGGGTAAAAGGGAAAGAGAGAACAGCAACTTACCGAGGTTCAGAAGTAGATAGGACTACTTATAGTGGTGGTGCAGCCGTTGAAAGAACACAGAGATGAAAAACACACGAGATTTTAGACGTTTCAGCTGTTGCCTTGGTCACAGTAGAGTAGGTAATCCTACTGTACTCTACTGTGTGATTACCTACTCCACTGTGACCAAGGCAACAGCCCAAACGTCTAAAATCTCGTGTGTTTTTCATCTCTGTGTTCTTTCAACGGCTGCACCACCACAAGTAGACCTACGTACTTGTGAACCTCGGTAAGCTGTTCTCTCTTTCCATTTCACCCAATTCATATATCAAACCTCAGGCCATTTTCTTATACACCCCAAATTATATTAATCAATTTGGTATTCGTAGAAGAAAGTTGAAAAGGCAATTAACTATCCATCCATCTATTTGGTGAACTCACCGCTAACGCTGTATTTTGTTTTAAACCACTTCTCCTCCTGGTCGTACTCCATCTTGCCGTCGAGCGACGAGACGATCACGTTCACTCGGTCGGCCGTCAGTCGGGCAAGAAACTCCACGATCAACTGCAACAATCAACCACCCAAAATTAAAACAAAACGTTGACATAGTCGTAGAGGTGCTTGTTTTTCACACAAGGTAGACGAAAAATACTGTTTAGATATTTCGTTTCATGTTTCCTTCATGTTTCCTGGTATTTAGATGCATTCAAAGTGGTTTTTTATTTCAAGAATTATCACGAAAAGATAATTTTTGACGTATTTAGTTCTGACTCATAAGATCAATGCAAAAGATTTTGATAATTAAATTTCAAATCTAAGAGGGTTTATTTATTTATTATTATTGAATAATGGAACCAAGGTCCCACAAGTCCCATGTAATAATGGGAAGGAAGCGGTCATGGCCGACTTATTGTAGGAACCATTCCGGCATTAGCTCAAGACTCCTGTACAACATTTGTCCGTCTCTCTCACCTCGGGCCGGTAATCGTGCAGCAGGTGCTCCGCCGAGATGCAGTCCTCCGGCGGGAAGTACTGCAGGTTCTCCGACAGCTCCTCGACGTAATCGGACGCCTGCGACTCGTCGCTGTAGTCGAAGTTGGCCACGGACATCGTGCGCATCTCGTCGAAGTACCGAGCGTCGGGGCCGCAACGTTGCAACATCTTCAGGTAACCGAACACGGCGGTAATGACCTGGGGTAACAATAAGGAGATTTGGCAATGTGGCGACAGTACAGTGGAGCCAGTGTATGAAGAATTGTGATAGAACTAGGAAAACGCCATATGCGTTGTTAGACGACCGGATAGTAATAGTGTTCGAGTGGTAACAATTAAGCACATTTTATTTATTTTCTTCAAAATGGCTGACCCGATCAAGCTGAAATTTTTTAGAAATGTGTATCAAAATGTAATTCAACTTCAAGTAAAATTTCATTTTTTGGGGAAAATAAAAATAGATTTTTTTTTCATTTTTGAAATTTCTAAAATTCATAAAAAAAAAGTTACCCCCCGATAATGCCACAAAACTATACAGATCTAAGTTAGATGAGGAACCATATTGAAAAAAAGTTTAAAGTTGATAGCTGTAGCCGTTTGACCTGTGGAGAACCGACAAAAAAACATAAAAAAAAAAAAAAAAAAAATTCAGTAGGCCTATGTCAAATTGAATCCTTGCTAAAGCTCGTCTAAATACATGAATTGGGTAACAGGGAAGGAAAGAACAGCAGCTTATCGAAATGTTAGAATAGAATATACACTATTTGAATTATCGATTTTTATTGAAATTTGTTTTGCCTCAATCCAATCAATCTGTCTTGCTCTCTCTTGTTCAATTGATAAGATTGACAATCCTTCCATTCTTTCTCGAGTCATCAAATTTCTCAGGTATAACTTAATTAATTCTAATTTCGCAACGGACCTCTCAGCACTCACTGGCTACTGTAATGGGCAGTGTAAGGAACGTAGAATATTCAGTGCATACATTAACAAAGTTCGGTGAAACTGAACTTTTTTCAACTATCAACATATGCGGTACCGGTAGGCCTATGTCTAACAATAAAAAATAAATTAAATTATGCTGCACAACTAGAAGGGACCATTTTTAGTTTTATAAATATACTTTTACATGTGTGCTTTGATGTTACACAAAGATACTGTCATGTTTTAATAGTTTTTTGTTGATAAATTAGGGATTTGTACTTTTACTCACTTTGGGCCAAAGTCACCCCGCTTTACGGTAGATCCTTTATTGTTGAAATTTGGCTGATTTGTGACTTTACGGTAGATCCTTTATTGTTGAAATTTGGCTGATTTGTGACTTCAGTCCAGTCAACAATTGTCCAGTCAGACCTGACAACAATTGACCACCAGTATCTGTGGGTCCCCTAAATTGAGTTTAGTCATGGGCCCTTGTACCACTGCACTGCTTGCATGGGCGATATTTATGCCAGTACTTAGAACCTTGGAGGATTTCATAACCTGGCAGTCAGATGGTGAAATTCGTAATTACGTTGACGCTCACCTTGTCGACGTTGGCGTAACCCTCCTCGGTGAGCTCGACGTTGATGGAGAAGAGCAGGTACATCGAGTTGTTCTCGAAGCCCGACGAGCCGTGATCGGCCGACATCGACAACGCCCATAACCTAACAAAACAACACGTTTTTTTTAGGAACCAGCAGCTTACCTTGAAAACAATTTGGGATAACGACGAAACAAGAGATTCCTGTTATCAATTGGCTCACAGATACGTTGCCGTGAGAGGAAAGTGATTTCAATCACAGGCTTTAGTAACAATGTATCGAGCTTACATGACGGTTTCACTCAGCTGTCAATCTTGTTCTGTTTCACAAGTAGGCCTACTGTCCTTGAACCTACTGATCTCTGCTCTACCTAAAGTGTGCGATGCTTTCATGCTTTCTGCGACTCCAAATATTGGCATTTCAGGTGACTGTTGCTACAGCTGAGCCGACATAAACTTAATTTTGTAAACAAAGGCAGTTCCTTGTATCACTACTAGACTGCTGCCTCGGTGGCTAAGTCAACTATCGCTAGCGGTAGTAACTGAAGTAACCGTTGGGCGTGGGTTCGAGTCCCACGTAAGGCATGGGTTTTTGTAAATGTCCTTTCACCTATCATCACTTCATCGTTTCATTATCACTTGCTCATTCATACTCCCGCACAACCTAGCTGTTGGTGGGGTCGTTAAGCAACATTGAAAAAATCTACTAGACTACTAACGATCGTTATTTCCATATATTTGGACCGGAAATGGGTACATATCAATTTTATAACATTGGTGGGGTAGGAAGTAGAGACACCTCAATGGACCGGCGAACCAACGCAACCCTCAACACATCCTCGTTCCAACCTACTTGTCTCTGAGGTGATGCAGCAGCGTCCCCTCCCCCTCGTGGTCGAGCAAACTCTCCACGTACTCGTACGGCCGGCTGCGGTACTGGTGCAGGCAGGGGGGACACGCCCACGACAGGTCGAGACTGAGCCGGTCTCTGACAGACGCGACGTGATAGAGGCGCGGGAACTCGGGCGTGTCGAACGAGTCGGTGAACGGGGTGAAGTCGTCGGGCGGGAGGGCGTTGTTGGTGACGATCGAGAAGGTCTTGGCGACGAGCTCTTCGAGATCGTCTAGAGGTAGACGAGCCTGAAACCGCGAGAAGCTTCGTCAAGGTCGACTGCATTCGTCGTATTCGGTACAGAAAGCATGGAACAGCTGAGTGTGCTTCCACTTATTCTTACGCGTCAAATAAAAGGGATGTAAATTGGAAAACAATGATAACTTCAAGGTATTTATTCGAATTATTTCGAATCATTCAATTCGAAATCAGTGTTGAAGCAATTGAAAGAACGAAATATTAGTTTGAATTACTGTTTAGCTGGGATTCAGATTAACCATATTAATTAACATTGTTATGCCTATACCTTCAGCTGGGGACCAATTTCAAGTTCGAAATATGTCAAATTTTGGATTAACCGAGTTCAGATCAACGAGGATTTAGCGTATAGATAGCTAAAACTGTGACTGACGTTCAAACAATGTATATTGTAAAACACAAATATAGGCCTATATATACAGTGAAACTTCTATGCATCGTTCCCGGATCCATCGTTTTCCTGCTTGTATCATTCATTTTTTCTCACCCCACTCCTATTCAATCAATACTAAATTTTCCTGGATGGATCATTTTCCTGCATGGATGGTTTTATTTTCTTGATCCATTGGAAAACGATGCATAGAGTTTTCACTGTATTCTCAAAACCCAGATAACCAATTAGATTGGTTCTTCACTACTACTATCCTCTGCTTCGTCTTTTCTTCTTACGAGTTCCCTCCACCGTTCTCTATCTTCCTACCATCTCTTATCTAGCACTTCCTCCCATTTTTCTCCTCGGTTGACTACCCCACACCTTACTCCCTCCTGCCACTTCTCTCTTGGTCTTCCGACTCTTCTCTTAGCTCCATTGTTTTCTGCTATCTCAAACATTGCTCTCAGTATTCTCTCCTTTTCCATTCGTCGCATATGCCCGTACCACCTAAGTCTCTCCCTTTACATTTTAAATAATAACTTTTCCACTCCCACTTCGTTCCTTATATTTCTACTTCTCTTCTTCTCCAACTTTGACACTCCTGCTACGCTCCTCACAAACTTCATTTCTGCAGCCTCTATTTGTCTTCCTTCTCTCCAGTTCATAGACCATATAACTGCTCCATATGTTAAAATAGGTATGTAGTAACCATTGTAAATGAGAATCTTCCCACTCCTCACTAAATCTGGGTTCCAAATCGGCTTCCTCACTTTTTGAAATATCCCGTCCGCCTAAATAAATAAAATAATGAAATGTACCTGCACGGCCAGCGTCATCCGGTGGGCGGAGTAGTGCCTCTTCCTGAACTTGTGCAGCGCCTTGTGTATCCCCGCGTCCGTCGTCCCCTCGTGCAGCGTCGTCGCGTTGCCCCACGTGAACTTGGTGGCCGGGTGCTTCCGTCGAGCCAGGCCCGCCAACAGCTGGACGACGCGGTCGTAGTCCGACGACATGCTCTCTTGGAACTCTGGCGACAAACGTTTGTTGTACACGTTGTTTGTAAACGTTATTAGATGAGCGTAGCAAAGATTTTCACTGAACTCTCACGGAACTTTGTATGTGCGTTTTTTTTTTTTTTTTTTTTTGTAAGCACTGTACAGGTCGCAGGGTTTGACCGATCGACATGAAACTTTTTTTTTATATGCAAACTTATCCAACTTAGAACTGTATAGTTTTGAGGTCTAATCGGTTGGACCATTTTTGAGAAACATCATTTAGAAGTTTCTAAAAACCCCATAAGATTTGGCTGAGGGGAAAAAATTGAAAAATTAAATCTCTTCAATATGATTCAAATTTTCCACAAATGTGAACACAAGAATAATATACATGAATACAAATTTGGTTTGATATTCGAACCAGCCGTTTTGGAGAAAATAATATAATAAATATATTTTATTCATCGGAAAGATAGAAATATTAGTTGAAAAATGTTGCATTGTCGAAGTCACGGCTTTCTAGATTCATTGACATCAGATGAAGTTCATTTCAAATGATCAAGGATTGTAGAGTTTTCGATTATACTTTATATAGACATCTCGCTCATCGTACAACGCACATCCTGCGTTTGCCTAGTAGTACAAACGTGAGTGTCACTAATCTACTTCAGGAACTGAAATGGGACTCTCTAGCCAAGCGTCGGTCCAAGGTGGGCTTGCGCTACTTATACACGGTAAGGCAGTCTATGGTCAACCAGCCTGGCAGGACCTGGCAAAGTATACGTAACGTATCCCACGTACATTGGACGTAAAGACCATTCCCGAAAAATTTTCATCCCCAGTTACATTGGACATTGGACGCCAATCAATCCTCGCTAAATCGATACGATTGTGGAACCAGCTCCCAAAAGATGCAATAGAAAAGACTGAAAATATAGCCGACTTTAACCAGATGTTGGCTTATTAGCTAACAGTATTAAATAATTTAGTTATGTATAAATGTTTAAACTAAGTGAATGTATAATGCATAACATAGATTATACAACCACCTAGGAGAGTGTCATATCCTAAGTTGTACAAATAAATAAAATAAATCAATTTAAAAAAAAATTGTTTACAAATGAAATTGGACTCAATTCTTTGTTTCCATATGGGTGCTATGGACAACAAGGTGGGTTCGTTCGGACGACGCACAAAAGGGCGATCTTACCAACAACAAGTTGGGTCCCGTTAGTGATGCCTTCGGGTACCCGGGTAATATTCTGTTACACGGGTACCCGTCTAGGTTCCGGGTAATTGTGCTAACCAGTACCTATAATATAGAAAATAACTTTTATAAATCACTCAAGCGACCGAGAGACATTCAACTTCGCATTCTTCATAAGTTTTCACCTTCCTTCCCAGACCTCCCTCAACTTGTCATAATGCGCTCGTCAAATCTAGTCGCACCACCTACCGTTATCTGTGGTCACACGTGCAGTGTACTGAATCCCTCTCCTGTCAACCGCTCTCTAGTTGCAATGCCAAATACACTATCTGTAGGCTAATTGGTCAGTAGCGAAGCGTCGGGGTAAACATTGAGACAGTGTCTACCCAACGAAAAAAAGGGAAAGGACAAAATTGTATATCTCTATTTTCATTTCTTAATTGATTTCAAATTTCTCCAGGAGACGACATTTTGCCTTATGACGGTGTGACACGCTGTGTGCGGTGCGTGTGTATGTTTCTGTGCCGTGGCTATCTCCTATGCTTTCGCTGCTATGCTTGTGAGACGCTCTGGACAGTTGTCTCTTCCCGAGCTCCTATTATACGTGTAATCGAGTTGTGAGCATGCTCGGATTTCAGGCCATATATGACAATTAAACAGCGCGCTTGAGACCCGTCTCCTACACGTGTTATTTGAGCGGGCTTTCATTTATTTTTACGTCAAGTCGCAGATGAAATATTGGTCCAAATGTACCCTTCGCCTATTGTATTGTATATCTATTTATCTATGTATATTTATCTATCGCTTATTGTATATTTATTATCTATCTATTCATCGTGTTGTTATTTTATTTATTGTTCTTCTAACATGTATATTGGGTAGTTAATTTTCATTTCGAGAAGGAATTGGAATGTAATTCTTCAAGTCAGTAATAAATGGTAGAAATGTGACGTAAGATCGGAAACACAATTCGTCACTCTAAAAATGTCCATCACTCAAGTCAAAAGTTACATAAACAGTGCATCCAGCTCTTGAATTTCTAAACTACCTAAACCCTTCGGTCATTTTTTCATGACTGTTATTTTTGAAGTGTATTTCTTAGCTTTACAGTTATTCCTACACTTTATCGCGGGATTTTTTATTTTTCATTGTACTAATCCTAACCAATCAACATCCTGAAAAATGAGCCGATATCCAATCAAGAGTCTGAAAAATTGGTGATATATACATTTTGACTCCAAGTACTATAGCTGGCTTTACTGAAGCTTAAGGCTTATCTAGATTTACTAATACACTCTTTCGTGTCTCCCCTGTAGGATTGTCACGCTTCGCCACTGTAATTGGTTGAAAACTATACTTTACTGAGAACTGAGAAACATATACAGTGAAACCTCTATCCATTGTTTTTCAAGGGAATAGGAAAATAAAACCATACATGCAGGAAAATGATAGGCCCAGAAAAATTTACCATTGATTATATGGGAGTGGGGTGAGAAAAAATGAATGATACAACCAGGAAAACGATGGATCTGGGAATGATGCACAGAGGTTTCACGTATAAATACTTATTTTTAAACTACCCGGGTAGTTTTGGCGGGTTCCCGGTTTCTAATTTGTTACCCGAAGGCATCACTAGTCCCTTCCATTTTGGATTTGGAGTTCCATTTTGGAGTAAGCCACAGTTAGCTGCAGTTAGCCGTGCAGTTAGCCATAGTTAGCCGTAGTTAGCCATTGTTAGCTGTAGTTAGCCGTAGTTCGCCGTAGTTAGCCATTGTTAGCTGTAGTCGCAATACGCATACCTGATTCTACGGCCTGTCGTTCGCGCGTCATCGCCTCTTTCTTCATCAGCGGAGCCTTGAAGAACTGCACGAACTTGTCCATGCCTTTCAGCAGATACTTCTCCTGGCACTCGAAGTAGAACGTGGTTGTCTCACAGTCCGTGTGCGCGTTGTCTGAGCCACCTTGACGCTAAAACAAGATACGTTCGTTAGTTTGTTTGTTTTTATTAGAGGTGTACGAGTTTCAGACCTTAAGTTCGAGTTGAGTTTGAGTTGAATCGCAAGTTTCAAGTCTGAGTTCAAGTTTGGAAAAAAAAATACATCAATTAGTAGGTCCTAGGTCTTAATGCACATTGAGTTTTCAATATGCCTGTTTGTTTGTGCTGCACCAACCTAGCTGGTGAAAAAAGAAGTGCGTCATTTTACAGACTGTTTTGGGCAGGAAATGACCTAAATGTTGAGGTACCACAAACAAACACCAAAGTGCCGATTTTTCGGTTCCTAGACGCGAATTTTGAAATTGAAGTAGACCCGTTGATGGAGAAAGAGATTTGAAATATCATGGAATGTGATTAATGAATAGTAAATAGGTCTATTTGATAATGACAACCCTTATTCGATTATGAATTTTTTCATTCTCAACGACACGAATTTAAGCGTCAACAAATAGTAAGCCAACATAGCGTCCGCCTACAACTTGATTTTGGCGCCTGCCATCTTGCACTGAACTAAGCACACCAGTTCCGTAGCTGGTGTAGAACTACCTGAACTAGTGCAAGTGAACCGGGACAAACAAACAAGAAAGTGTGGCTTCGGTGCAGCACCACGGTTACAAACACAAGAGTGCAAGAACTGAAGAACCAGTTCAGATAGTGCAGGACAAATAAACAGGCCTAATTGGTTTCGAGCAAAGTACAAATTACTTCAGAGTAACCATTTTCATCTCGCCATACGTTTGATATACACCCGAATTACAAAAATTAAAAGGGTGTTTTTGACCGATGCTAGACCGAGATTGTGCGCTAGGAAGATTTCTTCTTCCTACTATCCTACTACTATCCTATGCTTCTTCTTTTCTTCCTACAAGTTTCCTCCACCTTTCTCAATTCTCCCATCGTCTCTCGTCTACCATTTCCTCCCATTTTTCTCCTCGGTTGACTACCCCAGAATTTACTACCTCTTGCCACCTTTCTGTTAGTAGGCCTACATACCAAATTTACATAAAACTAGAATTCCTCATCTCAATTTCAGAAATTGAAATGAATTTCTTTGTCCTCCAGAGACCACAACTCGAGTCGTGGGGATTACCTATTCTGTACAGAAACATGAATAAAATCGAATAATATCTACGTCACGAAAAAGGGCTGGGTCCTGGAGGACAAATAAATAAATTATAAGTCCATACAACTTACTTTGATAAAAGAGTCAAAATGATTCTCCTTAGGATACTTCTGGCTTCCCATGAACACCATGTGCTCCACGAAATGTGCGAGTCCCGGTATTTTCTCCGGATCGCTGAAACTGCCGACGCCGACTGTCAATCCGACGGCAGCCATTTTCTCCTCGTGGGTCTGTTTTTTCTTCCCGTCAGAATCTGGGGACAAGATCAATAAGCTAGTTTAATTGTGAATATAGTCTATGAAACAAGCACCTACTCCTACATTACAGTGACCAAGGCAATAGCCGAAACATCTAAATAAAATCTCGTGTATAAAAAATTCACAACATTGTCAGAAAACTTGAAACGTCATCCAAAGATAAAAAATTCGGAATACCCAGAATGTCTAAAGTAGTGACAGTAGAAGTAGTGTCAGAGTGTCTTGTTTTAAAAGGTTAAACCTTAATTTTGATTTACAAGACCAATGTTTTATTTTAAACTATTAAAACAAATGTTAACATCTTTTTATTGGGGATAAGGCCCTACGGTAATATTAATTTTTTACCCAAGTCCGCATCAAGTTTATTCCCAGCATTTCCATCGCTTTCCCCCTCGGACTCCGTGCCACTTTCCTCGCCATCGGTCGATGTTTCCGATCCCGTTCCCGCTGCGGAGCCGCTCTCTTCTTCCGAGCCAGATTCATCGTCGCTTTCATCGTCGGAAGATTCATCTAAATTCAAGAACAGTAATTGAATAACATCATGTTTCATCCATGAGAGAGACAGTCATAAGAACTATTAAATGGCAACGAAATATTTGATTGGAGTATACGGTACCTTCACACTGTGTAACCGCTTGCAAGTTCGGTACATCTGATATCAGAATCGCTCTCAACCCGTTTTTAAGTCGAATAACCCTGTAAGAAATGGTACAGTACACATTTAAAATACAGATCTGACTTCACTGTGAGGCAAAATGTTGCAGACAGTAGACCCTACAATAAATAATCAACTTCAAAGGGAAGTAATCTTCCTTCAATATAGGCTATATCAGGTCCAGAAATTTCCCAGAATACTGGGAGAGATATTTTCATTCTATTCTATTATCTTTATATTTTATCAGATGGAACCAGTATTATCAGTAACTAGTCTACAGTGGATAAATAATACAATGCAATAACATACAATTGTCCTCAACTACCAGTCAATTAAAACAAATGTGTACGAACCTGTATTCTTTCTTGTCGCACGCAGGCTTGACTGGTGTTTTTAAGTATTCAAACTCATATTTCTCTGCATTCGTAGCATTCAAGGGGATAGGCTTAGGCTTTGACCGTTGATTGCCATCATTTGAACCTTTGCCCATTGGCTTCCTTGTAGGCCTACCAGAATTTGACGGCTTTCTATTCGATCCCGCTGCTAGCGTGATTGGTTTGCCTGGTAGGTTCACTTCTTTCTTACTTACCAACTTTTGCAATTTATTCTGCATAGCTTCAATATTTTTAATAGCTTGATTAGTCTCTGAATTTGAATCAGTTTTTACACTTTCCGTTTCACACATAGAATATCTTGATGTACTAGATTGGTTTTCCTCTGCCGACATAATGCCACTATAACCTAACTTTTGGTTCTCAATCTGAATAATTGTACGTCTACTCTTTTTACCTGGAGAAATAGGAGACGTGGAAAGTAAATTACGTTTGGACATATTCTTAAATGTCCGCTGATATATGAACACAGGTTTAATTTGGTTTATAGATGATGATATCAAAAGTTTACATGTTAGAGGATATCCATTAAAAATACACCACATCCACATGGACAAGTCTTATCATGGCGACCACGTTCAAAGCCAGTCAACAGCTGACTGTTATTTATGTTTATGTAGGCTTATTTCCCATTGTTGCATCTACAAATAATGAAGACATCCTGGGAAGAGTTTTTTAAAGGAGAAAATAAACTGAAAATAAAATAAATTGTTTTATTATTTTTTTAAATCAATAATATGTAGGGTAACCTTGCTAGATATTTTACACATTGATTTATAAGTATTATGTATTTATGTAACATTGTTATAGTAAAACTGAATGTAAGTTGTATTTAACTAAAGTTAAGCAATGCAAAAACATAATGTACAATGTTATTTTCTCACCTTTTTTCTAGACAATCCTCAAAGACACAGAAAAGTGTTGGTGTTATTTCGAACTCCAAAATAATAAGAACAAATTAAATTTAAAATCTTTAAAAAAATTATAGTAGCTGGACTGGATTTTTGTCCTATTCTAGTTTGGGCTGAACAATAAGTTGGAGGAATCATACCGTAGATATTTAATTTAGATAAATTTGTATATACTATAGTTGTCACATGCCATTTTTCGTTTTAAAAAATATTAAAATTCTTTCACGTAGAACTTTAAAAAAAATGGAAAATAATTATCCCTTATTTTCAATGTTGAAAATAATTTACTACCACATCCAGGTTAAGAAACATTTTACTTCAACGTCAATTAATTACATAATAAAATGAAACATATGTAACACTTAAATTAAAACGAATCCCTTATATACTAATGGTAACTGCAATGTAATACTTCACTCAACATCGTTGCGTATACGACGCCCTTATTTCACCAAACCGTATTTCTTCTTCAAACTCTCGGGCATCTCCGGCGGTGGCGGCCGCGGTATTCCGAACCACACCTTCACGGAATCAAAGATGAACCACTGCCCAGCCGTCAGCGTACCAACCATAACGATCCTCGGAACCAGTCCCCCCCAGAGCCCCATAAAACCGAGCTTATTCAAAATATCCCCGATCGATGCCCCTTTCTCCTTGTTCAATTTCGACACAACGGTATCGGCCGGGTGACTCACGACGGCGCATAAGATTCCAGCGATATAACCCGCGACGAAAGTCACCGTCAACTGTTCCCCTTTCGTGCATTCGTTCCTCGGTCTAGGAGTCACGTACTTGTACATCAGCTCGATCGTGCGTTCGAACGACGTGAACTTCATCACCGTGTACGGCACTTGTCGCATCCACAGCGGCACCAGTCCCTTGAAGAAACCGTTGATACCTTCGTCTTGGTAGATCTTCGGCATGGCTTCGCGCATCGTGACGGCGAACCCGGGCTGCGTCTGCATGCGGACTTTGCACGCCTCAAACGGGCAGAGGAAGAAGTCGGCGAGAATTTCGGCCGTCGCCGACGCGAACAGGTAGATGAGCATGCGCTGTTCGAATTGGGTTTCCGGGCTCACCATGTTGGCGTATTTGACTTTGCCGATTTCGTAGAAACCGAATTTTCCGAAACCTTGTAAGGAGTAGCCGATCAGGGTGGGCGCCCACCCGAGGCCCAAGCCGCGGATTCCTGAATCTTTGATTGTCACCTACGGAACAGGAGTTTAAACTTTTAATATTATTTTAAACTTGATTATTTTTATAGATATTGGGTTTAACAATGCACTGTAGGCCTACTGATGACAACGATCTATTGGTGTCGGTGAATGATTGTGATTTAATAATGATAAGTGACTAATACATTATTGATAGAATAAGATAAAACAATGCCATCTTCAAAATAATATACGAGCTTTGAAATAAATAATGTCCTACATGTAAGTACAGCTGCTCATGTGGGTAGGCGTACTTATTTATATTAAATGTACCCGAACCGAGAACCACTCGGTTCTCCGAACCAGGAACCGACTGATAAGAAGACTGCCCTAGAAGAAATGGTGGAAACACTCCCTGGCCAAATCTAATTGGTTATCTGGGTTTTGAGAATTAATATAAAAATCAAGAAATGGTGGTTACATTTATTTATGCGACCAACGTATTTACTAAATATAAGTACTTTTTAAATAGGCCTAAGTAAGTATAGATGCATTGCACCTATCCAATTTCCTAGCAATTAACTTCCTATCCAATTGACAAGATAATGTTATGTTGGCAAGCTACCAATAATTACTTGTATGGTAGCTAAGCTTATCATTGCAAATCAGCTTATGTCACTGCGCAAGGCTTCAATTATAAATGACATATTACCGTCTACCATACGAGTACATGAACGTATTTAGCTCTTCAATTCCTTCAAATATGACCGCAATACTCGAAAGGCAAATTATCAACATCAAGGCCACGACTGCGTTTGAAAAATAGAATTACTCGTTTCTTTTTGCCTGTTGGATCATTTCAATGAAAGTATGATTTAAAAAGAAAAGAAATCAATTCTAAATGGCTGCATGCAGAATACAAATACATATGCTTATAAATATAAAAAACAATAATCCAAGTAGGCCTAATAGAGTGAGTTAGTGTTGGGTTTTAAAGGCGCGTCGACAGCGAGGTCATTTTGCGCCGAGAAGACCCCAATAGGACTGAACAGATGTCTTCACTATCGTTCATCTAATCGTCTTAGAAATAATTATCGTAACGGTACTCTAGAAGCTTTTTTTAAACTCTTTTTTTCTGAGGGGGGAGGGCGGGTGGCGGGGAGGGGGATTATCATCTTTGAGGCTGTCAAACAAATGCTTTCTTGAGAAGGAGTTGTGATCAAAAAAGTTGAGAGCTACTGGGTCCTTATTCTATAACTGTAAACGAATTGAAAGCTCAACGAAAGTGTTGCCCATATGATACTCCAGGCTAAAGTATACGGAAACGTTCGAATAAAACAAATATGTACATCTATCATTTCGTTTACAATTACAAAATAACGGGCCTGAGGTAGGGTATGCTTCTTAAGCTGGTCTTACACGAACATTTTTTATGACAATTTGCTCCCGTATGCGGCAGCGAATTCGCATCAGAAATATTCGTAGAAGGCCAGCTTAATTTTGATTATCTTCAATTTCTTCCACAAATGTAAACAAAAAATGCTAATACTGTTTCTTACACAGTGATTTCCTAAGCAAAAAATACAGTCACAGTAAAAAACAGATATTCTTACTTTGAATCCATGTACAATATTCTTGTACTTGTCTGGGTCGACTTGCAACCGACATTTCACGATGTCCAACGGAGTAACGGCAAGATGGGTGATTCCGCACGCCAAGAAACCTCCGATGCCGCAGAACAAGAAGTACTTTTTGCTTCCGAACTCGCAACTGTCCCCTGATGAACAGAAGGGAGAATACAAACTGGTTAGTTTGGCTTTTGGTTAGAGAAGCAGAGTCAATCGTAGATTATCGCATTTTTGTGAATCTTTGAAATGGTAAGTCTTTAGGCTTATTCGTTAGTTAGTGTTGGGGTTTGAAGGTGCGTCGACAGCGAGGTCATTTTTCAATCTTTTTATTATACCATAAAATATGATTTGTAGGCCATAATATAATATAAATATAATCATTTATTAAGGAATATTATAATAATAAATACAATAGTCCTCTAGATAATGTTTAATAACAGTGAAACCTATATCATGCATCATTCCAGGACCCATCGTTTATACCTTGTACAGTGAAATCTATACTCATCGTTCCCGGATCCATCGTTTTCGTGCTTGTATCATTCATTTTTTCTCACCCCACTCCTATTCAATCAATGCTAAATTTTCCTGGATGGATCATTTTTCTGCTTGGATGATTTTGTTTTTCTGGTCTATTGAAAAACAATACATAGAGGTTTCACTGTACATATTACCTTGCTATTACCGTCTATTGAGCTAAATTATTACTTATTAGTTATTAGGCATACCGCATAGGCCTGTTCATTTAGATAAATGTTTCTTATTTAAAAAACTACTCCTATTTTATGATCAATATCTCACAATCAAATGATAAAACAGAAACTTCAAAATGAATCACTATATTCATTATGCTAAAATACAAATTTATATCTGCCATGAAAATGTACTTGTAGGCCTACCGTACCGTGGGAGAATCTTCAAAATTTTCAACAGCAAGATTTTCTTTGTTTTACACCTGTAGGCCAATGTTATACATTCTAACCAAATTTAATATTTTGAGTTTATTTCTTTGAAAAAATCGTTGCAATAGGTAGGCCTACCCATTTTCAACATTACATGAGGTAAAATGATTGGCATTTCAATGAAATTGTGTTAATAATATTAAAAAACCTATGAGGACCGATGTAATATATTTCTAAATATCGAGAAGATGTTTTACCGATAATAAAATATTGAAATTAAAAAAATGATGCTCTTCTTGCGATGGAGTTTCTAATACAAACGTACCCCTTTGTACCGGTACCGCCTCCTTTGCTCAAGTTCCCATTTATTTTATTTCATTTGAAGAATAACCTAAAAAACATTTAATATTCTCTGAAATTAGAAACGTCACCTTGACTAGGCATATACCATATATTAAGCAACCATCTATTAGCTATTAACCAATAGTAAATTTATAGTTAGGGTATATTTCTCTCAGTCGAGCCTAAAATTGATGAAAGATGCAAAGCCGACATGCCAACGGCTATAAGATAGTAAAGTTGGCTTTAACCACTATGCACACTAATTTGTTATCATTGATGTTGAGCAGCAAAGGCCTAGACTTCGAGCTAGGGCCAAGTCCTAGCAAATCCTTAGTGAAATTTTACCTTCGGCTACAGCAGCAGCAGCGATCGTTCGTCCTGCTACTAGCTGTTTAGGTCGGGTGAAAGGCGAAGATAAACCATTTCCTTTCTCTGTCGAATCTAGTAGGTGTTTCCATATGGAAGATTTGGGCATTGCTTCCTCGGAGAGTTGCATGGGCCTAGAAGTTTTGGTATCATCCTGCAATTACAACTAAAATCAATTAGACTATACAATATATAATTTCATCTTTTTGGGTCTAGCAATTAACCTAAATAATTATTCAACTTGTTACTGGATTTCTATCGTGACCCTGAATCACAAATAAAATATAGCCACTTTCGAGACTAAAAGGGGGCTTTGGCCCTAAGGTGAGACAGTCAACTACACGTCCTAGGCTTAGAAAACGAAATGTTTTTAATTATTCTTTCATAGTAATTTCGTCAGACATAGTCAAGTTGTAATTTAAACACTCACGGAATTATCATTGAACAGTTTCGAAAACACCATTTTACAATCAAGTGTGTCTTAATTAGAAATTTAATGAAAATTACTCGACTATTTTAAAAAAAATAAAAACTCCAAACAACAGAATTCGCACGAAAACTCACTCATGCCGTCGCGCGCAACTAGTTAAAAGTACGTCCATTGGATGTAGTATCGCATGTGCAGTTGGGATGTACCAGAAGGCGCAATGGCGGCGAAATGTTCAAACCACGGCGGGTCAAAGGAAAAATGGCGAATTCTAGGTTAGCCCTTATCTTAGATTTTAAAATAATTCCTTCACGATGGGATTTATAATGAAATATGATAAGAAAAGTAGAGATCTGAATGTCATTTTCAAAGGTTATTTGTATAATTGAAACAAATTTTCATAACCTATACATCCCGAAAATAAACTAGTGATTTTGAAATGTTGACTAATTTGATCTGTGCTAGGCCAATCATTCAAACAAACTTTCAGATCTTAAATTTCAGTATTTTATCAAATACACACAACAACAATGAATATGGAAAATAGTGTAATTTTGTACAATCCAATAATGTTTCGTCTCATGACTCGCCACTCGATCATAATTTTATGAATCACGTGACAGTACAATTATTTTGCAATTTTCAAATATATTGTGGCAAGAGCTGAACTGTAAGTGGCAGAGTAAAAAACTGTTCATCAAGTTTATATTAATAAATTTACTTCACTTTATAGCTAGCACTTTAATGATTTACAAAATCCATTTTTTTAATATTTGTATTAAAAAACTCAACTTTTTAAAAATTGAATTTGTAATATCAGAGGCTACCTTCACCCTTGAAAAATTTCAATTAATTTGATAAAACAGAAACGTGTACAAGGCAGTTACAAAGGCAATTATTTTATAAAATGTAAGTTGTCACACCTTACAGTTTGTGGGAAAAAACTGAAGGAAAAGGCCACGAAATGGAAGCCCGACAAAAGTACCAGAGCCCATACGATACAACGTGTTAAATTATACGGAAAAGTCGAAACAGAACGAAGATTGGCAACTCTCATTTCGTTTTAAAGTTATACAATCAGGGTCCTGGCCTGTACCATCATGCACCTCACTGTGTTAAATGTTGCAACAGGCTAATTGGGACAACCCCTCAAATGACGTAAACACTTTACCAAAGACAAGTACCAAACTTTACGGGAAATAAAATATATATATATAGGTACCGGTAAATTAAATAATATTGCAATAAAACAACATAATGGTACGGTACTGTTAATAACCATTAGTGATAACCGAATTAAAAGACTTGACAAGAACAAATAAAATAAAATACTGATATTACAGACCTGTGATTCGTACCAGCAGGAATCTTGATATTAGTCTCCATAGAAATGATTCCGCAAAATCGAAATACAACCTTTCAATACGAGTAAACATATCAAATCTATAAAATTCCTATGTAAACTTAACTTTTTACCAAAATCAACAAAGAGTTTGGTTATAATTCTGTGGACAAATTATTGATATTATTACTATAAATAATATAACAAAACAATGTCTTACGTCAAGGAAAAGGGAGAATTAAAAAACACATTTTAATCATTCTAGTATTTATAATAGTTTTCTTGATACATGATACAGACTGTCATAAAAGTACATTAGTTTTACTTTTATGTAATAATTTGCATTGTTTTATCTCACGTTAGGTCAATAACGTAGTAACATAATATTAAGGGACACACAACATCCTAACATTTCTAGACATCATTCTAAACACTGGACACTCAATTTATTTTTATACAAGAGAAATATTCATGAACTTTTTTTTTGTATATATATATATATCATTAGTTAATTAAAAATATCTCCAGTATACGAACACGTTCGCGAACGAGAACGTACCGTTCCAATATCTCTCGTTACCTCGACTAGAAACATTCAGCGCTGCCTGCGGGTAGTATTTCGTATCACGTTCGTACGTTGTTTTCGACCTGTGGACGTTAAGTTGTTTCCATTTGGGGTGCGCTAGCGTAATCTAGTATGGTACGATATTATTATTTTAATGTAAACGTGCATAACAATATTGAAAAAATTGGAAACATTCAAATATTCTATACTATAATAAAGGACATTTTAACAATGTGATATATATTCTAGATTGAATTCTTTTTTTTATAATACATAATCATATATTTTTGTATAGCCATTTTCAATTGATTATAGTTATATATATTTAACCATGGTTTTCAAATATTATCGTTCGTTATTTATACACCATATTTTTAATAGTTACACAGTATAAGGATTGGGTGATTATTCAGAAGAACGCTGATTTCACAGTTAAAGATTCTATGTGTTTATTATATTTAGGAAGGTAAGTGCAAATAAGAACATCCTAGAGAAATCAAAAAAATACATTCCAAAAAGACAACACATTCTTTCAAAATAAATCTTGGAATGTAAACCATCATTTCTAATAGGCTTCGTACAACTGACATTTGTATCGATTGTCCGCAATGAATACGATTATTGTTTATTCAACGAACCTACCGACAGCAAAGCTATTTGGGGGTATGAGTATTTGATAGATGAACGATGTTCACAAGAACCTACGCTTTATCTGTTACTCCAATCCAGGCCCGATTTGACGTCAGTTTTCGAGGTTATGGTTCGACGGTAGATTCAGAACAGAATGGTCAGCACAATTTTAAATACATCCAATTGTTTGGCAGTGACGCGCTTAGTTACCATAGCAACAAAGGTAGTGTCAGGTGACAGTTGGAAGAAGCCTACATACAGAATTGTCTAGATCATTACAGGCAGAATAAAACATTTATTCCGGTGTGAAAAGGGTTGCCAATGTTGATTTACTCTACAGGAAACATAAACAGAGGTAAGTAGATTCAGGCACACTAGTGTTTGGATGTTGGTATTTGTAATTGACTATAACAGTTATCAATTATATTGGTTGATTCTGTCACAATTTTTCTAAACGCACAAATTAATATTTTTATTTTGTCAATCAGATTTCTTGATAGTCAACAGGGAAAACTTGACTAAACAAATCCAAGACAATCAAACATTACAAAAACAAATTGATTGTTATACATTTCTGGATTTTATTTGAATTTGAATTGAATTATTACATTGAATTGAGAACGTTCGGCATAATGTAGACGGTACTCATTACCGAGTTAATTGAAATGGTGTTTTGTAATTAAGAATCCAAGTACATTTTATAGTTGAATAATCAGGTTTCATTCAAGCGATGTCACATATAATAGAAAGAGACAGACAACAATGTCCCCCAATTCATGTTCCCAAATTATAATTGGTTCTAGTTCCCCAGTTTGCTGTATTGCTATGGTAACAATTGTTAGTCATTTGTTATTTGACAGTTAAGCCAATACTCTGTAGTTTAGAAACATGACTGCCAATGTGAAAATGTTGAAACAACAAATGACTCGAGATTGGATTATAGGCCCAACTGTTCAATTGCAATAATATATCATTTTATCTATAATTGATATTATTATTACCATTATGTAATCATGGATACACAAAGGTGACATGACAATTCTACAAAATGTAAGGTCAAAGCTATTACCAATCTAATATTGTTTCTGCACAAAAACGAAAGAATAAATGAAAATTGAAATATCTAAACTAAATACATACAAGGTAAGAAATTGGAAATACTAAATACGTTACAATTATTGTGTGTGTAATTAAAGCTAGGCGTTAGACATTGTCTACGTAGGTACTTCACTTTGGTAGCCGTTTGAACGAAACGCCAAATTTATTGTTTAGAACAGATTAAAGCCAAACAATTATGTGAATAAAATCTCTCTTGATAATTTGTTTTTGGTGTTGTGCTAGTTAAAATATTGTAGCTATTTTATTTATTAGAAAAGGGAGACAAAATATACAATAATAGATGATTAACCCCCGTTTAGGTTACGATACTCATTCTGTAAGAAAACGTACGGTCATTACGGTTGAAGCTTGGACAATGTATACTAGACAGATTGTACGTTAAATAAGACTCTGATTAAAGAAAAATGTCCCGAGGTTTAATTTTGATAACAGCGAGAAAAGGGCGAGAGATAAATCCACTAGGTTAACTCTTTGTTGACAGCAACAAATTATACTACAATATTCACAATGATGATCATTACTGTTTGAACACGTAGTTTATTTGGGGTTCAAATACCCAGATGTTGGATGAATGATTAAAACAAAAAAATGCCCTATTCAGGACTCGAACCCGCGACTGATTGCTAGTTGCGGAAGAGACAATGCGTTTGTCACATTTAAAAAATTGAAATATAACTTTTTATTCGTTCATCTTATCCAATGTTCAGTAGTAAGTTGAATTTACGTATATTGAACAAATTATTTGTTCCTGTCGACAGGTTTACAACGGAGTGGTATTTGACACGTCAACCTAGGCCCTCCCCTTCTCCCCTCTACTACCCCATTATCAATTCATATGGTCAATGTTATGCAACCTCACATTACCAATCAACTGACATCTAGTGACGATTGGTCGGTCAAATAGATACGTTCACCACTTGTGAATTTAGAGATACCGAGATTGGTAACTTCCAAATCCCACATAATATTGATTGGTTATGACGGGTCAATCACCAGCCGTCAATCGCGACATGTAATGCCGTCAATCCAGCTATCCAGAAGAATATGACAATACACACAGACGAAAATAACACAAAATACATCATTACGAAAATAATAAATTACAACAAACTGGGAATATTTTTCTAAGTACAAATTTCAATTTGCGTTTTTATTGTTCAGCTGTTATTTGTTACGGAATCGACGAAAAGACAATTGTATATATATATACACATATATGAAATATGCATGTGTGTAATATCTATATATACTGGTATGTAGGCCCTAGTACGTACAGCGATGTACAATTATAAACGTTAACTGTTACACAAATAATAATATACAAATAACAAATTGTACACATCTGCAATCAACAAACTTGGTAAATGAATTTATTGCTAGTATAGTACAAATGAATTCACACGGAAATATATAAACGTAAAAGCACTTATTCTTTCAAGGGTATATATATAAACGGCAAAAGAATACCTAAAACATATTCTCAGACCAAACTTTCATGTATACGCTCGGATATCAAACAGAAAGCGGCGCAGTTTTACCGCGCCGCTCATCGGATTCGTTACAAGAACTTGAATTGAACAAATTCAATTAAACTTAATTACTATCACATTAAATGTCAAGCGAATGTTAAGGGATTCTGGGGGGGCTGTGACCACATCGAATTTCTTGATTTGACGAACGTTCTCGGATTATCGATTGTTAGAAAAGTAGTTTTTCAGGGCCCTTGATGTGCCTGTCAATCAAAATAACGTCCTAGACCTAGCTGGCTCTAAACTACGATTTTGATTTGTAAATATTAAATAAAAAATCTAAATACTATGACAACACCACATAGTAACAAAGCCATCGTTTCTCAGGCTACGAAACCTTTCGTAGCCCACGTAATGATCAGTGCTAGTGTTTTGTGATGACAATGGAAATACATAAGGACTGAATATTTGCCATGGTATTTAGCTATTCTATGCGGGGGCCATTCTTTACAATAAGTTACCACAGAGGATGAAGACCATGACCGACAATAATCTCAAGATATCTCTCAAACGTGTTCTCGTTGAGCTATGCCCCTACACCGTCAACGAGTATCTACAATATGATTTTCCACGGAACACATTGTGACCATATTATCAAAAGGGATTACTGAAATCATGACATATTCTATAACTGGTTTTACTTTGTCTAACAACTCGGTACTACATTCGGTTGTATTGAATAAACAAATTTAAATTAAATATATACAAATTGAAGTCATAGTCTCTTGGTGCTAGCTAGGCCTGGCACATTATCTTGAATGGAAGTTGCACTAAGGAACCAGGAATGGAGATTAGGATAGAATTTTTCAACGAGATATCGGTGTTCAACGACCCACCAACAGATGTTATATGAGGGGATTTAGATAATATTAAACGACAGAAACGGTACAGTATTCCATACTCGACAACACTCATCTTCAACTAAAACAAAATGGCGGTCGTGACTAATTTATATAAATACAAAAGAAACCTTAATGGAGCCTTTTCACGATCAATACTTCTATTGTGACATTTACAATAACTTTCATTCCTACACTATTTAAACGGTGGGCCATCTTAGCGAAATGGGATATTGCATTTGGGGAACGTGTAGAACGAACGGAATAATGCGGATTTACATAAAAATTGAATAATAATTACTAGGTAATGGACACAGTCCTCCAGAATCCCGTATCACGACACATCGATGGTACGAAGCATTATCAACGATATTTTCAACAACAACGTAATAAACTTGACGAGCAAAAACAAGTCCATCGTTGGTAGGTAGGGAGGGAGGGAGAAGGGACAATAGGAAATGATAATGACAAGCTACGATGCATTTCGTAGACGCGTGTATTAATATTGACGTAGGCTTAGGCCTACTCGAAAGTTGATTATATTATATTGTAGTAGATGTAGACGCGCACAGTAACAGGCGAGCATCTGGAAGGAAACGAAAGAAAAAAACGTTTATAATTAGAAACAGAAGATGTGACGAAATCGGAATTGACCAGATGTAATTTAAATTCGGACAGAATTGGAACTTTTGTACAGTGAAACCTCTATGCATCGTTTTTCAAGGGACCAGGAAAATAAAACCATCCATGCAGGAAAATGATCCATACAGGAAAATTTAGCATTGATTATACGGGAGTGGGGTGAGAAAAAATGAGTGATGCATGCAAGAAAACGATGGATCCAGGAACGGTGCATAGAGGTTTCACTGTAATTGAATTGAACTTTTGTATTTGGATGAGCAAAGTAAGACTACTCAATTCCACATAACTAAAAGAAAAGAACTTTTTTGTTTGTGGAGCGCGAACAAAAAATTGATTAATATTATTATTCATTTATTCTAGAATAACAGCTTTGAAACATAGGTACATAAATACAGTGTTAAGTGAATGTTCATGATGGTTAAGTCTCACTTCCGGTGACTGATGGCTCTTCTACTAAACATAATTAGCCTAACACTAAAAAAAATGTAAAAATTAAATTAAAATTAATGTAAAAGTAAAATTATTGTATGCATATAGTTAATAAGGGAGCCCGTAAACTGGACCCTGATATTGTGGACCACAAAACTGTATCCAAATGTCGTGAGGATAAAGTGGACCACAAAGTGGATATACTGTACCCCAAAGCTAGTTAGACATTGTGAACCCCGATATTGTGGCCCCCAATATAGTGGTCCAGAAAACTAGAACATTGGGGTCCAGAATATCTTTTCCAAACGACTACATTGATATTGTGGACCCCAGTAAAGTGACACACAAAGATTCGTCATTGTTAACCTCGATAAACTGGACCCCGATATAGTGTACCACAAAACTGTATCCAAATGTCGTGTGGATATAGTGGACCACAAAGTAGATATACTGTACCCCAAAGCTAGTTAGACATTGTGAACCCCGATATTGTGGCCCCTAATAAAGTGGTCCAGTAAACTAGAACATTGGGGTCCAGAATATCTTTCCCAATAACTGAATTGATATTGTGGACCCCAGTAAAGTGATACACAAAGACATGGGCGTTGTAAAACTGAAAACTGTACCCCGATATAGTGGACCACAGAAAAGATATACTGGCCCCCAACTCGAGCTATGCTGGTGCGCCACGAGAGCGAATGGGTTGGGCCTTGGGGGCCAGTATATCTTTTCTGTGGTCCACTATATCGGGGTACAGTTTTCAGTTTTACAACGCCCATGTCTTTGTGTATCACTTTACTGGGGTCCACAATATCAATTCAGTTATTGGGAAAGATATTCTGGACCCCGGTGTTCTGGTTTCGTAGACCACTATATTGGGGGCCACAATATCGGGGTTCACAATGTCTAACTAGCTTTGGGGTACAGTATATCTACTTTGTGGTCCACTATATCCACACGCCATTTGGATACAGTTTTGTGGTCCACTATATCGGGGTCCAGTTTATGGAGGTTAACAATGACGAATCTTTGTGTGTCACTTTACTGGGGTCCACAATATCTATTTAGTCGTTTGGAAAAGATATTCTGGACCCCAATGATCTAGTTTTCTGGACCACTATATTGGGGGCCACAAAACCAAAGTGTTTGTACAATATTCGGATTTTACAGTGTGGGCCACAATACTGGGGTCCACTTTATCTTTTTCTTGTGGTGCAGAATATCGGGGTACACAATACTGTGGTACACAAGAGCGGTACCCGTTAATAATATCCTGGGTTTACAAGTTCAGATCTAACAGCATTTTGCGGAATGTCTTCGAGATTATGATTCAATCCCATTTTCCCCAGTGGTATCGCGTTCCACTAGCTGATCTTCTGGATATATTATTACTAGACGAGCTTTAGCGAGGATTCAATTTGACATACTGATTTTTTTTTTTTTTCTTGTCGGTTCTCCACAGGTCAAACGGCTACAGCTAACAACTTGAAACTTTTTTTCAATATGGTTCCTCATCTAACTTAGACCTGTATAGTTTTGTGGCATTATTGGGGAGTAACTTTTTTTTTATGAATTTTAGAAATTTCAAAAATACCCATTAGAATATAACACGGCGAGAAAAAAAAAGAAATTATTTTTATTTTCCCAAAAAAATGAAATTCTGCGTGAGGTTGGATTACATTTTGGTGCACATTTCTAAAAAATTTCAGCTTGATCGGGTCAGCCATCTTGGAGAAAAAACATAAAATGTGCTAAATTGGTACTACTCGAAGCAGTTTTTACCCATACTATCACTATTCGCTCGTCTAACAACGCATATATGGCGTTTTCCTAGTTATTGTATACTTGTCGTCGGCACTGACCTGTTTGGTTGTTTGGTTTACCACTGGGCGTTCTGCTGAGGGATGGCCGCGTGAGATGGGGATCCCGTCTCTGACATACCTGCAACCAATAAAGTTTTAGGCGTTTCCAGAGAATCTGCAAACAACCTCCGCCACTTTTTTTTTTTTTAATGTTGCTCAACGACCCCACCAACAGCTAGGTTATACGGGGGTACGAATGAGCGGATGATAATGAAACGATGAAGAGATGACAGATGAAAGGACGTTTACAAAAACCCATGCCTTATGCGGGACTCGAACCCACGCCCAACGGTGACTTCAGTTACTACCGCTAGCGATAACTGACTTGGCCACCGGGGCGGCTGTCCGCCACATGTTCAATAACACTACGTTCGTTCAGATTATTGATTTTTGTTTGCGTAACGGCCCCACCAACAACTAGGTTATGCGGCGGTACGAATGAGCGGGTGAGAGACGAATGTTGTAACAAAAGCAATTTTTTTTTTATATATTGGGTTCAACGACGCACTGTTATGATAGCGCAGATCTAATGGCGTCGAATGGATGATTAATGTGATGATGGGATGAAGGTTTTTGGGTAATGAGAAGGATAGTGGGAAGGAAGCGGTCGTGGCCGACTTATTGTAGGAACCATCCCGGCATAAGCCTAGATTACAGAGGGAAACCATGAAAAACCTCTGTAAAGATGGTCGGCGGCGGAGATCGAACCGGGTTCGAAATTCCCCTCGCCTCCCGGATCACATGAAGCGAGCGCGTTAACCACTGCGCTGCATGTGCCGGTTTGTGATTCAAATTTGGCTGTAATTCACACAATAGTTCTGGTCCCTTACAGCGTTTTGAACTTTAGACTCATTGGCTCGATGATGAATATTTCCATAATTCAAAATGGGTATATTTGGGTATAACTAGTTTCTTTAGTTAGTTTTTCAGTCTGTTCCGCTGAAAAAACGTACTAGAGGAGGATTGACAGGATGAACGGAGAGACTCACATCGCAGGAACAACAGGAATCCGGGAACGGTAGGATCGTATCAGGGATATTGCCACGTCCAAGCAGTCCTATTGGACTCGGTGTATCTAAACCCACCCGGAGTGTACGTGGTCTTCTCGCCGAGTTTCAGCATGGTTTGCTCGGTGGCATTATCTGGTGGCGGCATTGCGAACGCGCCGGGCGGCGGCTGGGTCACGGTCGGACCACCACCTTCCTCAAGGTCGCTCAGGTCGTCCTGGAAATCAAGAGATCGGTGGGTCAGTTAGGGGGGCGGGTAATACGGTTGAGAGCGCATGGGACACTATTCGGTAACGGCAAACGAAATTGAAGGAAGACGGAAATGACAGAGCCCGCATGATACGTGTTTTGTATAAGAATACAAAGTCATAGGGTCATAGAGTTCAGAACGCAAGGCAGTGATTTTATTTTCATTAACATCGAAACTTGCTACAAAATCATTGTTCCCCAATTAAGGCTAAGGACGATTTAGTGCTAGAATAACTAGAACGTCAGGTTGCTCTAACTGGCAGTTTAAAGTTGTTATCATCACGTGGTTACTCATGCTATCTGTTTTTCGCCAGCTGTCGGATAAACGCTAACTGGACTTAGTAATACCGAGCGTTGGTGACTGGATTACAAACGTGGGAGTAACTCTAACCGACAGTTTATCACCACGGTTACCCATGACATACATTTTCACTATTTCTTAGAATGAGGCTAAATGGACTTGGTAATACTAGGCCTTGGCAAATCATCAGTTTTGGGTGATAACTTTTAAATCGTGTAAGACATCAAAATTATAATAAAATAGAAATACAGATCAGTTTGATGCCATCAAAATAATGTGAAATAAAATTAGGTTCAGTTTTAGGAATGATAAATTTGTTCATCAAGTGATTATTGAAGGATTAACTTAATTTACCATTGGTTACCAATTATATTTTGAACCTTGATCAATAATTAGCTCAAAAACACGTTTGATTTTTGTACAATGTAATCTTATTACAATTGCATTTAAATATTTTCACATGTATAGGCCTACAGCCTGAAAACTTTTGTCATATGTATACCTATGAAAATGATGGGATGTAAGCAAAAAGTTTTTCACACACCATCTTGAAAACCATTTTTTTCCAAATTCTTTCATCTTTAGGGCCTAATTGACTTGTCCAATATAAATATAATGAATATAGATCAACCTGGATAAGTTATCATTATTATTACTATTATGATTATTAGGCCTATCATTATTATTATTAAAATTACCTTTGCTGTTGATGCAACTTAAATACAGTGAATATTATCATTGTAAGCCTATGCCTAAGACGGGACTCGAACCCACGCCCGATTTGACTCGAGTTTTCCAGGCAGTGTCTTGGCTAACCGAGACCCTGGTTAATACTCTGCCAACTTCAAGTCAATACTCAACGTATCTGACGTGAAGAATACAAGCTATTTCACAGTCAACTACGTAACTAGTAAACCACTTACCACACCGAAGATAACAAAGAAAAAAGAAATGAAAGAAACAACAAATCAAAATACTTTCTTTATTAGAACTAATACTGAAGATTAATTAATGAAACATAAACAACAGAGACATGCACAAGAAAGTTACATATAATGTAAGGTAGAAAGAGACAAGATTGTAGTTTGTTAAGGTTCGTGCAGAAACAGCCATTTCAATCACCGATTATCGATAAACGAGGATCATTAGTTGGCCGTCTAGGTCTATACAAACCACGTGGGTATTTATGGCCCCTTTAGACGATCAAGATTTATTGGCAAGATCTTGCCGAAAAAAGTAGAATACACAGATTTCCTATTACGCCTTTACACGACGTCAAGATTCTTGCCTCGATCTTGCTACCAGCGGCAAGATCTTTTCTGGAGTTGGACAAGGCTCTACTTTTCGGCAAGCTTGCCCAAAATCAAGCCAATGGCTGACGCTTGCGTTGACACATGAATCTTGTCACATGAATCACAAAGAATCTTGCCAGAGTGTTCAGACGATCAAGAAAGGAAATATGGGCAAGCTATCTTGCCAATACCAGAAAGATAATCTTGATGGTCTAAAGGGGCCATTAGTAGAGGTGTGCAAATCCATTTTTTTTATTTTGTGTGTTTTGATGAAGATTTGGTTTGGATTCAGTTTGAAATAAAAAACATGGATTCACACAACCCCCATCATTTAGAGATACTTCTAGGACAATAGTTATTTACAATGGAAACACAACTTGGACTTCTCTCATGTCCTCCCAGCTGACGATCATCTCCAGTGCTAAGAACTATTTTTAGCTATGTACCAGCAAAAACGTAAGAATCCATAGTTATTAATTTTAATGTATAACATTTTGAACGTTTAATGCATAACATTTCGTAGTTTCCCTCCACTCACCAGCAATGTGTACCACTGGCTCTGATTTGTCCACGAGAAATCACAAATACCAGCTATGTTATTAGGGCCATGTGGGTATACCTTTATACTAGGCAAACGCGGAATGTGCGTTGTAAGATGAGCAAAACTCTACACACCTTGATCATATAAAATTAACTTTATCCGATGCCAATGGATCTAGGCAGGGCCGGCTCGTGGGCGGGGCGACCCGGGCTCCCGCCCGGGGCGCAAAATGTTAGGGGCGCTACATTGTTTTTTAAATAAATGAACATGGAATACTTGATACGAAATTATTGTTAATATGCGATTACGAAGTGATAAGGAGGTCCGTTTGAAAGGTGACATGTCGTCAGTTGAGTTCTTAAATATATATAGTATAGGAATGACTAAAAAAACAAAGTATACGGAAGTAACAATGATTCTTCTCTTCCTATTCAACTCTTATTTTCTCCATATAATCTTCATTTATAATGTTCTTTACATTTGCGCTTGTGCATCAAATGATGATAGTTGTTTATGAGCGCGTCACGGCCTATTGACGGTCGAAGGGTGAACATGGCATGAAAATTGGATGCCCTCGCGCAGTATTCATCAGCCCAATTAATATTTTCCTTGGATCAACAGAAGGGTAAGAATGTTTTATATATCCGGAGAGTTTCTATAATATCTTTTAAAATCAGTTTAAAATGTTCAAAAAGCCAAATTTTTCGCCTCCGGCGGCTGGGGCAGAGACCCCGCCTAGGATCTTTGAAAACATTTCAAGTAGTGTCTTGGGGCTCGCCCAGGGCGCCAAAATCCCACGAGCCGGCCCTGGATCTAGGACGCCGTGAATTTAACAATGCAATATTTTCCCACTAATACCGGTATTTCTATCTTTTCTATAAATAAAAAACAGGTATTAAATTATTTTATCGAAACGGCTGGTCCGAATTACACGTCGATTTTTATTATTGTGTAATATTTCTGTGTTCACATTTGAGGAAAATTTGAGTTATATTGGAGAGATTTAATTTTTCAATTTTTTCTGCCCAGCCTAATCTTATGGGGTTTTTAGAAACTTTGAAATGATGTTTCTCAAAAATGGTCCAACCGATTTGACCCCAAAACTATACAGTTCCAAGTTGGATGAGTTGAGCATAAAAAAAGTTTCATATCGATTGGTCAAACCCTGCGACCTGTGCAGTGCGCTCAAACAAACAAAATAACACAGACAGAGCTCCGTAAGAGTTGCATGGAAACTCTCCGCTAACGCTCATCGAATTATGATAGAGTCTGTTATCGCTACATCGTCTTAACGCACTCTGTTGAAAATTTTCAATGGATACGAATCAATTGTCAACCACAATGCATGGGCGTCGGCAGGAAGAAATTAGAGGGGGGCAAAATATCCCAGATTCGAAAATGCAGAAGTCCTAATGAGAGTAGGGGAGAGGGCTTCCCAAGGGGATTTTTTGAAATTCCATCGTTTTATGGTGTTTTGGGAGGTTTTGTGACTATTTAATTAGCTTTTGATTTTTATAGAGAAAGAAGACAGATATGTTGAATTGGTTATGCAAGTAGTTGATCCTATTCATCTTTTTAAACATTTTATCATACAAAATGGCTAAAATGAGTTATTAGAATCTGATTGGTCTGTATGATACCCAATATCAAAATTTCCAGGAAATAAGAATAGCCCAATAAATCATATTTGTCAGTCGGCGAAGGCATGCAGCCTTGCCTACCCACCCCAGTCACATCAGACTCATGACCACCCGCGTAACAAGACGTGTTAAAATACGTCACCGGTACAGTTGATACTTACAATGTTTCGAAAAACATTGTTTGAAAAAAAATCAATTTTTCAAATAAATATCTGCCTGGTTGGGGAGGGGACAAGTGCACCCCGCTGCCGACACCCATGCCACAATGGTTCTAAGCACGTTCAACTGTTGACAATCGATTGGCAACAGCTGTGAAACTTTAAACTGTGAAAGTTTAGACTGGTCTGTTTCCATGATCGCTTCCTTTCTACACTAAATCAAAGTTTAATTGGCCATGAATCGCTGGCTCAAAGATGAAAAAGACCATTTAGTTGCTGTAATTCGTTTCATAGATGGCGTTGCTGTACTTTCTTTTGAGATAAACGGCGTGACATTGAATGATTCGACGTAGGCCTACAACTGGAACTAGCGTTAGTCAATGTCAGGGCAGGCGAAACAAACGACCGGAAAGGGTTATTTAAATATAATAATTAAAACTCAAAAAAAGGTAGCACTGGCAAGATTGGAACCTGGCCACACTGGTACTGTAAGCGGATGCCATATCCAATGCACCACAAGGAAACATGGCAAACAAATGGGTTAAATGTATACTTCTTTTTCTAAGCTGTTTGGGCTGGAGTGGGGGAATAGAGTACGTTCAGGTGACCACTGACTGCACTCAGGTTTGTTTTAGTTACGCCACTAGCGTTTAGCTTGTGATAACAGTTTTACCCATTTCCCTACAGTGTAACTTACGATTAGCTACTTGATGATGGCAGAGCCACTCTGATGTATAAAAAAAATGACGTAAATTATAGCGATACATGAAAATCAAAACCGTTTTGGGCATTTCTAGTTTGAAATGTGTCTACAAATAGATTCTAAACCAAATAAGGTCAACAATTATGTTTGAAAATATATTACAACAATCAAAATCGACAGTATGTAGGCCTAGCGGTATATCATATAAAGTAAATTCCTACTAGGCCTACATGAACAAACAGACTAGGCCTACGTTAGCCCATAAATGAAAATATAAAAAATATTCGGAATCACACGTTTTTTCATTTCATAAACACAGGCCACATTAATAACCGACGTTAGATGTTAATATATAAAATCACAATCATTTTGGAAAACTACCAACCAACATAACCTAAAAATAATTACGTTCAAAATCGGCACGTAAATTTCATACGCAAACGAACCTTAACAACAACAACAACAATAAGAACAATAACTACACAGTATGTAACAACAACTAGACGATAAGAATACGTGAACAAGAAGAATGATAAGTGTGACAGGACATTTTTTTTTTTATTTTTTATTGATGTTTTATCAAGTTAGCCCACCTGTTTGTTCTCCAATCGCGGCTGTTCGGTAATGATCCCGCCGGGTGCGCCGGGTTCGTTTCTCTACAAAAACACAACAAGCGGAAAACTAAACAAATTATAAACCAAAAGGAGAAAAACAGAAAAAAACAACAACGAAGTGGTAAATTTATGTTACTACGAAATCATAGTTACGGCACATCGAGTCACTACGGTATACAGTTGCGTAATACGAAATAATAATTGTAGCAACACGAACTAGGTAAGTAAATTAAACACAGAGATGAAATTATCAATTTAATATTGAACGATGATTTTTTTTTTTTTTTTAATAACATCGAAACTTGATACAAAATCATTGTTCCCCAATTAAGGCTATGGATGGAAGATTAGATCGTTTGAACGGGGCACCACGAGGGCGATCTTACCACCCCAAATGTAGTCAACTATTATATAGTATAGTCAATTATGTAGTCAACTATTTTTCATGTAAGAGTTTACTCAATGAATAATAAATTTTGACTTCACACTTTTTTGGGGGATAGAAATTCTCATGTTTTTTTTCAAGCACGCATATATTAAAAATGATTCGAAATGTAATGATCAATATCCAAAAATCAAATATCCGAAGTTTGACACCCAGGGAATACTTGGGCCTACATGAAAATATTTGGGAAAATTAAAGTAATTGAATAATTTCAATAATATTAGAATCTACTATTCCAAATTTGAATAAATAAGATTTAAAAAAAGTATATACTTGATGTCTACTAGCAAGACATGGTATTATTCGAAATGTAGGCCTATGGATGTTTTTTATATCAACAAACTACAAAACCTCGTAAGTTCTGAAGGTCAACCTAACCCTGAAACTAGATTTAAACAAATAACGCCGATATTCATCTCTCTAATTTAAGAGAACACTAGAAATCATCTCAATTTCAGAAATTAAAATCAACTTATTTGTTATCTAGGACCCTGCTCTTTTTCAAAGTAAAAAATATGCCTACATATAATATAATATTTCTACATATAGAAAGATACATTTTTAAATTCTATTCAGACCAAAATAATCAAATAGGTCTCGACAAATGAAGGCTCGACTTGATTGTAGATTATTAATTAAACTTTCAAATAGCAAATGAAATTAATAGATAAACGAACATATGTTATTCAAATAACAATTATTTTATAATTATTAATGACCTTCAAATTGATTAATTATTGATAAAAATAAGAAGGTTATTTGGGGATATCAATGAGCAGATGATACATGCATGATATTAACCCAAAACCCACGCCTTATGCAGGGTTCGAACCCACGCCCGAATCAACTTCCGTTACTAGACCATGACTTTACTTAAATCGAGAAATTTATCTTCACTATTTTTTTCTATTTTCAAAAAAACCAGTGTAATGGAATGAAAAGTTCACATCTCCAAGATAATTTTAAGCTCTTCAATTAATATGACATTTTATTTTTGTAAATGCAATCAGTTTTGAGATAATACGTCAATGAATTTCATCACATTATTTTTATTCTTGTCGTATTATCTTAAAACTGATTAATTCACTGATAATATGTCACATCAATTACAGAGCATAAAATTATTTTCGAGATGTAAACCTTTCACTCAATTACACTGGTTGAAAAAAATAACTAGTGAAGATAAATTTCTCGACTTATGTAAGCAACGTGCTCATTAACTGACTGGGCGAAATGGGCAGCAGCTATGTAATTAGGGCGGTATGAGGGGTTGGGGCAATAACAATACAAATTAATATTACGTCAGTAAATCATCAACAATTATCAATAAGAAGCAGAGAATTAATTCGTATGATTTTCAACACCAACATCCAAGTTAATTCATTGCATACGGAATATGGGAGATCACCGTAGAGGGACATGTATATTGGAACAAATTGAAAAAAAATCTCGGGTATTTTCGAGGAGTGCCTTTAAATCTAAACAACTACAAACAAAAACTATAAAAAATGGTGTTCTGTAAATTGTGAGCAAAAACACAGTAAGATGAGAAAGAGATAAAAAATGCATTAGAAAAACTTACCTAACTCAAATGGGAATCTATACATAACGAAAACGTATCGAGTGGGGTTTGCATTGGTTTCAGTGGACAGTGACTACGTATATCACACAGTCGGGAAACGGTTTAGTCAAACCGGTTCAGAATGAAACGGTTCAACAAATGAGTGTATATCACAATAATTCAGAAACACTTTGGCAAAACCGCGGTCAAAACGATTCAGCGCCAGCCATTTTTAATATTTACGTAAGTCGATATATTGGTATATATATTGGTAGTATATTGGTATATATTGGATATTGGTGACGTAAGTCGGTAAATAATCGATAACGGAGCTGGAATTCAACAAGGATCGATTTATCGCTCGCGTTCAAGGTTACCCTGAATCGGTTTGACGTGTATATCAATCGTATCGAGTTCTCCAATCCACTTGCCAAACTGGATCGGAACTTAAGTGTTTTACACCAAAACCGACAGGTATATCACCATCTGTAAACCGTTTCAGCCTGAACCGGTTTGACTAAACCGTTTCCCGACTGTGTGATATACGTAGTCAATCAGACATTTGTTGACATCAAAAAATTCTAATAATGCAGCAAAACCGATATTTTTAATTCGATGGTAAAATTATAGTAAGCCGCCCCGATGGTTTTAGATCAATAAAAGGTAATAAAATACGCAATGTCACTGTTTTCAGAATAACAAATTAATGTAATTCGTGGTAATTCCGCGAGGTTAACTATAGTAATTCTATAGTAAGCCGTACCGATTTGCGTCGATCGATTTCAGGTAGGAATGTGTAAGGTAAGTGCGATATTATGTTATTAACTTACTGTACACTCTCTAATTGTTCATAAATATTAGTTTTTGTTTGTGTTTGGTTGTTAGTTCCATCTCATTTCACCAATTTATTCGACGCGTGCTAGCAATACTTTTTATATGGCGACCATGTCTCAACTGACAGATTTCAGTAGTGCCAACTCTTTACTGAAAATAACCCTACATACTCATTGTTGGGGTTTGCGCGAAATCTACATTGTTTTGAAAGTAAAATTGTCTTGTCAAATCTTAAAATGGAGTGTCACGGCTGCGAGTTTGGGCAGAAGTGAAGACCATTATTAGGGTTACCTTTGCGAGTTTTTATGGAAACGCTCCATCCCGCATCACAAACAAAGGGTCCGCGAACTACATTAATTTATTGTTCTGAAAACAGTGACATTGCGTGTTTTATTACCTTCTTTTGATCCAAAACTATTGACGCGGCTTACTGTAATTTTACCTTTCTAAAAACCTCTTTCTTTTCACCTTTCTAATTCTACCTTTCTTTCGGGAATTTAAAAAAAATCTATTCCATCTCCCCATCCAACGATGTCGGGTTTAGGGGGTGTAGGTGACTCCACCGTCGTTGCTAGGGCTGCCTGGGATATTGAAGCCGGTGAGCCATTCCGTCTTCCTCTCCTTCCTGTCTAATCTTTTTAATATAGTCAAACGCACTTAAGGCGCACCAATAGAAACATTTCTCCAAGTAATCTTGTGCTACGATTTTTCAATCAGTCAATATTTGAAAGTATTCGTTACTAGGCAACGACATCAATGTCAGCTGACAAGAATTGCATTGTTACTCATTGTTGATTATTGTTATTTATTTTAATGCTGTCTAACGACCCCACCAACAGCTAGGTTATACGGGGGTACGAATGAGCGGATGATAATGAAACGATGAAGTGATGATAGGTGAAAGGACGTTCACAAAAACCCATGCGTTATGCGGGACTCGAACCCACGCCCAACGGTGACTTCAGTTACTACCGCTAGCGATAATTGACTTAGCCACCGGGGCGGCTGAAACTAATTATAGAACCTTTACAAGTACTAGGCTACCGGTATATATTATGTATATAACAGATGTAATACATATGTAACTTGTGTATATATGTAAAATGGTAGGCACCGTCTACTCGTAGGTACGCTCAATACACCACTAATACTACGGTATGAATGTCTTCAATAACCTGGGGCCTCATTTCTGTACGTTGCGACTCGTAAGTGATCACTTCACCTAATTGTCGATCTTTCATTTCCTATTCATGAATGTTATACCATGGAGTTGTATTGTACTGGAGGTATAACTCCGTGCTAAAAACTCGGCCCACTTGATCACAACTAATAGTGGGTAACGGCGGCCATGTTCACTGCTCAAGCTGATTGTTGTCAGGTGTAGGCCTAACGACACTTGTTTTATATTCAGTGTCCGAATTCAAGGCCTTCTATTTTATTAAATAATGTAATAATAAAGGCCTTGAATTCAGTATATTGTTACATAATGTGTATTCCAAAGCGAGAGTAGCTCCAACTGACAGTTGAAATAAGAACATGGCCGCCTTTTTTAAATAATCGTAAATACGCGATCTGGTAAGATACAAGTTACAACTGTCACAACTCACAACATAGAGGAATGAGGTCCCTACGCAGAATTTAAATTACGTAGCTACATGTAAAGGAATGTAAAAAAAAGGACAATAATCAATATATCTAGGTCTATCTACTCTCATTTAAACAAACACGCTAGTCGCTAGATCAATAACGTGTTCGGAAACGAACGTATCGTTCTCCCCGCTAAGAGTCAACGACTCGATGAACGATGCACACTACGGTAACCCAGTCCAGTTCGCAGTTCGTGGATTTGCAAGCAGTGATGCCAAACAAGCAAAGCGAAAAAAAATGTCTAGATTATAATTCACTAAGCTACGAACAATTTTGTTAGAAAATATATTAGGAACATCAAAATGCAGGCCGAACCATAAAAGGCAGTACATGTTTGATGATAATACGATTTAATCTAGGATGTACCACAGTCCAATCAGGTAATGGGATAAATAGTATTAGGTTAAAATGTAGCTCTATGCATAAATAAAAGTGGGCTCTGAAGAGCAGAAACCGGAATAAAATATACTCAGTCGCAGGGGTACTTCTCAACAGATCGCTGTAAAAGTGGTCTAGGATTCAGATATGGTTTGACACCAAAGCCCATGTCACACTACTTGGTATACTTTATTCCGGTAAATGCTATATAGGCGCCCTAATAAAAAAAAAATTAAATGAAAAAATAAAAAGTGAAATAACAATAATATTAAAGCAAGTGAAGAAGAAATCTAAAAAGCACAAGAATTAGTTGATTATCACATATATATATTATATATATATATATGAAAAATATTTATATAAAAAAAATGTTTTCAAATCAACGATAGTCGTAACACGATATACAATACCTTGATCGTACGCGACAGCAACTGCCGCCACCGTACTCGCTCCACTTGCAAATAATATCAAACGACTAAAACCCACCGTGCGACGAACGTGGCCTGGCAAACGCTAACACGTGACTGGCGAGCCGGGCGGACGCGGGCGGAAACCGTCGGGGCGGGCGAGAATATTTCAGACCGCGACGAAACGACGATCATCGGTCCCTAATGACCTCAACGATAAACCAGGTGCCTCATTCCTGTACGTTTTGACTGTCGTAAGGATTCTTTTCTCTCAACTGTCATATCGTCAATTACATTATTTATGAATATATAGAAGGATAAATATTGAGATATCACTTCATAAGTAATATTCAATATATTTATATATATTTAATATATATTTATTATATAAATAACGTTAAATAAAGTACCCTAGGGCCTACAATACAAAATTTACTCTCCTATATAGTCATTATTACGGTATTGAAGATCAGACAGTTAAGATTTTACTCATGGCAGTGACGACGTAATTTATGGTGACGTTTCAAGGCAGTCTAAACTTATGAGCGAGTCTGATTGAGCAAAAAAATGGTTGACTTCTGAATCTGAATCACAGTCAGTCTTCTTTAAGGTTTAGATTTATATTCAAATGTTGAAGAATTTTCTCTTCATGTACCGGTATATTACATGAATTTCAAAGTCACTTCAAGTCCCCTTCAAATTGATTCGACCCCAGTTGAGCTCGATTGGATGGCAAAATTAAATGCCGCAGTGTTTTGAAACGATATCAAGTCGCCTTCGAATGGTACACTTCGAAGATATTTACTTCAAAGACCAAGTAGTAGAGCTTGAACAGATAATCAAATCAAATACCGCGGTGATTCAAACGATAGCACGTCAATCGCCTAATGGTTCCGCCCGCTCCCGCGCAGCCCCCGACTAACACTGCGTAAACGAAGAGGCGCGTGTACGTACGTGTAACGTGTGGTAGTCGCCAGAGTCCTCTGGTGGCCGGGGTTTGCACTTGCCGCAGCAGAAGTTGAAGCAGCAGCAGCAACAGCAGCAGAAGTAGCAGCCGGTGACGATGCCGCAGAAGACGATCAGAGCCTGCGGTGGACGAAACGGGAAACAAGATATGAGATAACATAACGAATAAAGTTGATATTCAAAGCGATTACGATTATTATTTGCATAACGACCTCACTTAGAGCTAGGTGTATATAGGAAAAAAGCCTGAGGCTTAATATATGAATTGGGTGAAAAGGAAAGAAAGAACAGCAGCTTATCGAGGTTCACAAGTAGATAGGCTTACTTGTGGTGGTGGAGAGCCGTTGATAGAACACAGAAATGAACATTTTTTAAAAATAAAATATTAATCTCGTGTGTAGAAAATGTTCATCTCTGTGTTCTATCAACGGCTCTCCACCATAAGTAGGCCCATCTACTTATGAACCTCGGTAAGCTTCTGTTCTCTCTTTCCCTTTCACACAATTAATATAAAAACAAAACGTATGTATTCGTTTTTACTGAGTCGCGGCTGTCGGCGGCGGAAAGCCGCGTCGTGACGTACCTTGCACCAGCCGGAAGTGACGAGGAAGTAAGCGTTTACGTTCTCCTCGCCGAACTGTTCCGCAATGTAGAGCCCGAGCGAGCCGTAATTGTCGTAGATGTTGCGCTTGTTCAGATCGCTGAGTATCGAGTGGGCGCGATTCACCTCCTTGAACTGGGGACAACAGACAGAAGTTGATTATTTATGATGATGATGATTATTGTTTGCTTAATGACCCCACCAACAGCTAGGTTATACGGGGGTACGAATGAGCAGGTGATTATGAAACGATGAAGTGATGAGAAGTGAAAGGACGTTTACAAAAACCCATGCCTTGTGCGGGATTCGAAACCACGCTGACTTCAGTGTCTGAAGCGTGCCTCAGCTGACTGAGCCAATGAGGGCGGCATTGATTATTTATCGTTTGGTAAAGTACTCGACTGTCGTGGATACGTCATTTAGCGCCCATGTTCATGTCCGTGTACTTTGACAAAGTTGTCAACGTTTGTGGATGTTTCAAGTATATAGAGGGAGCAGGATAGAGAGAGGTAGAAAAGTAAGATAACATGATATAATATAAAATAAAAGAAGACGATAGATAAGGAGAAAAGTGAATTGGAAATTAAATAAAATGAGACACAAGTGCAAGGTTCAGTACTCCCTCCATATACTCTGGACACCAAAAGACTTCCACTCTACCGAGACGGTCAGAACTTGGTCTGGACCCTATAGAATGCTCATTATATACCCGAATTTTTATATATTTCAATATTTCCCGCTCAAATAAGCAGCATATTTGAGCGGGAAATACTAAAATATATGAAGAATCGGCAAATAACGCGTATTCGATGCATGAGCCTGTGATATCTCATGATCCCATGATAAAAGTTTGTAGATGTGGAAGCAACAATAATCGAAGAAAAATAATTGAATTGAAATAAATTAATCCAAACCAATCTTTTTTCATTAGCATCAAAATTTTGATGCACAATTATTGTTTCCCAATTATGGATGACAATGAATTACTTCTCTCCTAATAATCCTGTATTCTTGTGGAACTCATGTCCACTCCAAATTCTGTTATTTTGTGCCCTACCCCGAGCCCTACCCATATGTTTTCTCCAACCTGTATCCACCTCAAAATTTCTCATATCACCTGCTTCTCCTACAATCTATCACCATCTATCATCCATCACAAATTGATATCCTTTAAATCAAGCCCTAAAATCCCAAAAGTCTCCAAATAAAATTAAAGAGCTCACTTAGTGCTTATGATAGAGAAAATACCATGAACATATACTTTGAGTAGTTGTGCCAACATCGAAGGGCATGGGCTCAGATTTGTCGGAGGTCAAGGGTCAGTAACTAAAATGATCTACCAATGACAAAGAGCCTGGTACTTAGGCCTACTCAGCCATGTTTCAAATACAAAAGTCTGCACACATTATTTAAGATCTAATGTAACGTAATGAAATATATATATATATATATATATATATATATATATATATATATATATATATATATATATTATATATATATATATATCTTTATCAGCAGCAAAAAAAAAGTTTTGCACTCCACGGGTTATATTAAAGTACAAATTCAGTTGACATTTGACATAGGCCCATACACTAATGTCATCATCTAATTTGATACTGTTTAGTTTCAAGGCGCAATTTGTTGCACCATTTCTGAGAAAACACATTTTACAGTTCTCAAAAACCACATAGGCCTGAGAATAATACAGAGAGATTTTGTTTTTGAATAAATTCGAATTAACATAGAATTCAAGCTTGCAGTGAAACACTTTATTCCAAACTTTTACATAAATCAGATCAACCGTTTTGTAGAAATTAATTATAATGTAGGCCTACCAGTAATTATTTTCAGATCAATTAAAAGGCTATTAGGAAACCTATTAAGAATTTGATCAATTAAATTGCAAAACAATTAAAATGAGTAATAGATCAAATAGTGAGGCAGTGACATAATTGTTCTGAGCACAAGGTGCACTCCATTACAGCACTCCATTACATATTAGAATAGTAACGGTATACAAAAACAATCAATTAAATCAAAAAATGGAAAAAAAAAAAAGATTTCCAACTTAATTGAGTAAAAAATATCAATCAAATATTTCCTTCAATTGCTGTAATTACAGATAGAAAAATATTATGAAAATTTCAATTTCAATATCTTTAATTTAAAAACATTTTCGAAATAATATTTGGATTCTGCTTACGAAACGACTGGAAGACTTTTATTTAATTCTTACTAGCTCATCCATCACCAGGAAAAGCACATAATACATTTTTCTAGTATTACACTTGCAGGAAAACACTTTCACCTTGACAATAAAAATTACATTCTTAGAATTACCATTATCTATTCATAGCGTTTCACCACTTATTTAATGTTGTATTCTTCACTTGGAATTTACTTCTTCAACTAGATTGTATTGTTATGAGTTATAATCTTAATGTTGCTTAGACCCCACCAACAGCTAGGTTATACTGGGGTAATGAGTTATCTTATTAATAATTAACTAATTATTCTTTGGGGTGGTAAGATTGCCCTTGTGGTGCCCCATCTGAATGATCATACCTTCTATCCATAGTCTTAATTAGGGAACAATGATTTTGTATCAAGTTTCGATGTTAATGAAAAAATATATACCGGTACTTCAATATTAATAATTGTATTTTATATTGATTATTATTGTGTAATTAACTATGGACGAATGAAGGTTATACTTTTCTCTGAAGTTTTAAAAGGTTAAACCTTAATTTTGATTTACAAGACCAATGTTTTATTTCAAACTATTAAAACAAATGTTAACATCTTTTTATTGGGGATTACCTATCCCCAAAGAGCTTCACAAAGAGCTTTCAATCTCAAAATTTCAATATTTTCTCTCTACAGCAGAAGTATCATACGGAAGTCTTTGGAAATCAGATAAAAAGCTTATCTTTCACATTCTATGACACGAAACCACAAAAAATAATCTCAGACACACCTATTGATTGAAGAATCTTCTTGACAACATCCTTTTGACGTTATCTTGTTAAGCTTAGTCAGCGTATATATAGACTTCCACTTATTTGAATAGACGCAACAGTACACGTCTCATTAGCCTATCACACTGGAGACCAGTTATTACGTCATTCATAGATTAGGTTTCAAAGAAAGTATGAAAAAGCAATTCAATGAAGGAGTACAATAGGCCTAGCTGAACAAGGAAAATTGGAATGTTTTTATCTGTTAATGTTTTATTGTTAGAGAGGGATGACTCATTCAAATAAAATTTGAATTTTTAGTTCACAAGTGGAAACTAAATTAGGGGATTGTGCATAATTTATTATCTAGGTCTAATTTGTAATTTTTAAAAAAATTTATAAAATTTATTATAATTTTATTTGTTGGCAAGACCATTTTGAAATCTTGAAACAACCAAGAGGTGCTGTTTCGATATCTCAACAACTCATCCGTAGCCATAATTGTAAACACTAAAAAAAATTGTGCATCAACATTTCTATGTTCATAGGCCTGATAAAAAAATGTAACAATTCAACTTTTTTTCAAATGTATACGCTAGCATGGACAGAAGATTAAACTTCAGACAAGTCTCCCAATGTTGAAATAAAACTCGCACTCTTTCTCTTTCCCCCCACTCCTTTCTAACCACTCGCCTTGTAGATTGTAGTACCGGTAGCTCGTCACACCTTCATCATATAAAATGCTTGTATATAAATACACATATAGTATATAATACAAACCATATACAAATCACACAAATAAAATTGGATAAACTGCTCCTCCAGTGAGCAGATCTTTAGATTATTAATTATGTTTATTGTAGGCCTATAGAACAATTCCCCATGGTACGCTGTGTCAAACGTCTTACCTTATCTGATGCTTCTGGATTGTTTGGATTTTTATCAGGATGATACTTTAGCGCAAGTTTTCGATATGTTTTCTTAACTTCATCTGCAGTTGCTGTTTTAGGTAAACCCAAGATTACATACAAGGTGTCGCCAGAAGTCCTGTCAGGAATAAAACATGAAATGTCAGATTTTTTTATTAATTAGCATGGCCAATTATTAACATATGATCTGATTATTATACTAAAATATATATATATAATATATTGGCCTATATAGGTTTAAAATATAAATGTGTCATCTACATTCTTCAAGGCACTGCATCATGTTCAGTCAAATAATTATAATAGGCTTATTGGGCCTAAGCCTAGATTCATAGGAATGAGTGCATGTCAAAAGATTGTAGACTAAGCCCTAGGCCTACAATATAAAACAAAAAAACGCCCCCATTTTAAGCATATCAGTCCTAAGCCATTAATAACATGTGCGTTTATCACCTAAAGGGTTCATTTGCATAATAGTCGTTGGTTGGGCGAACATATGCGTGATTACGCATAGAAATCAAACGCTCAATAAGGAGAAAATATAAATAGGCCTACCCGGGAATGCCATTTTCACAGGGGACAGAGGCCTACCGCATACTTACGATAATTTTCTTCTGTCCATGGTGTCGGTTCACAGCTTTGTACACCAAATAGTTATGTACCAACTAATATGTACACTAATTACTTTATTTAAATATACAAACACTAATATTATTGATTATTTAAGAAGCTACAGACATTTTCACCCCACCTCTACACAAATGGTGTCCTTTTCTACTTCACGTCAACTCGAGTTTTTGCTTGTCGAGTTGGTACACAGAAAATCATTTTATCGATTATTTAATGTTGGCAGCAATGACCATGTACAAAATTGCTGTAGGCCTAGCTGGCGCTGAAAACGAGGAATAACAGCAGGCCCACAATGAATTTGTCAAAAATATACTGCAAATAAGGTTGGCCTAGCATAATAGTAGTAGATCTGTTTATTTAAAATCCTTCACGCAACCGTATACCTCATACAATTTTATGAATTGGGAGGTCTAGTGAGTGTTTTCTAAATTGGAAATGAACTTCCACACCTTAACCTAAAATAACATCCAATAAGTCACAATAATATTGCATAAATAGTAGCCCAACATTGCCTAAGCTGAGAGATTATAATAGTTGTGTCAACAAGCTTACAGGTAGCTAGGCCGTGCCTATCTAAACCCTAAATACTATATACTTAATGCCTAGGCCTTTCAAAAACGGGTCAACCCAACTTATTTCTTCTGAAATCGTAATATTTATTTCCGTATATACTGGCTTCCACCACAGATATGACTTGGTATGCACTGATTTTTCATTATTTTCAGGCCATCATTATGATACTTCGACATGACGTCAACAGACGCCATGGTCGTAGACGTAATGGACGTTGACAATGAAGTGGCGGAAATGTCAACTATCGCTCAACAGTTAACGAGAGTGTTTTCTTCAAAAAACAATCGAGCGGAATTAATGGCAGTTGTAAGTAATTTTTTAAAAGCTAAAATGTAGGCCAATGTAGAAGTACTTTGTTTTCACTGCAGATTGGTTGGATCAATGGCAGTTTTGTTGTAAAATCAAATATTTAACCAAATCACGAAAATAAAAACACACTCGGATTTGGTACGTGGAAATGTTCACTTCAGCGGGTTTTGAGCAGAAGTTCGTGACTAGGCATCCAATTGGTTTTCATCGCATTCTTCTTCCTTTCAGAAATGTGTGCGTTCTTTTCTACGTGGAACGACCTACAGCTGCCCAATGAACAGAATGCCCATCGATTTTAGCTTCAAAAGTAATTTAGACGCATTGTTAAGTACAGTAGATGCGAGTGCATTTAGCACAGTTGCCATCCCTGCAAAACAATTGATTACATTGGGCAACGCCGTTTTTCGAGTCTACGAAGACGGAGAAGAATCACACTGGTTATCGTTAATTATACAAAAATTTAAAGGTGAGGAACAGACTAAAGAAGTTCTTGCGTTTCATCGCAAGTTATGGAATGCGATGAGCGAACGAACTTTAACCGAACATCTCGTTTTACTTTTTATCCAATTAGTCGATGTCTTTCCCAACATTATCGAGGAACAAGTCATGAGTTTAATAACTTCTTGCAGTAATGTCTCAAATGAGAATGTAATAATAAATTTGAAAGAATCATTTCGTAATAAAGACAATGAATTATGGTTAACATTGTGCTCAAAATCGCAAAAAGTTTTCCAAATATCTTGTAATATCATAAATACTCTGGCAATTTATTCAAAAGGAAATCCGACAGTGATGAAAATAGCTCACACGTTCCAAAGAACAGTGAGAGATATTTGTCAATCTGAACGTAGGACAATATCCACATTATATCCAGACAATCTACAAAGATTAGTAGAATCTTTGGATAGTCCTCCAAGCGTTCGGTTATCCGCCAATGACGAAGTGTTGGATATGTTGGCGGATTGTATTGTTTACGATCGTGTTGCCTGCCTGTGTCTGTTGACGCACTTTCCCGAGTGGCTACCGTATTTAGTTTCGTTTTGTTTGAAGAACGATGAAGCTAGAATTATATTCCAATGTTTAGCATATCACAATAGCTGACATACAAATGTAAATACTGTACAAACTGTACATATGGAAATAAAGATAAAGTAGGAAATCATTTTAAATTGTACTAACCAATTTTTTTTGTAGTTTGAGCATTTATTTATAGCTTTTTTAATTTTGATGTTTTGTGATGATGAAATCATATATTCTGTGATTCTGGTTTCAAAGGTATCCTGTAAATATAATAAATAAAGTTTGATACTTTTAACAATAAACTGTTTCCTTCATTTTTGTTTTCTTTTAAGATAACATATTATGACTTTGCTAACACACACTAATTTTCAATAATTAATTAATATAATAATTATAGTAATAAAAAAAACAGGAAAAACTCATCTCAATTTTATGAAATGCAAAATTAGCATTTTATTTTCAAAAACAGCCGTCATTAAATACCCAACTGTAGACCCTAATTGGAAAAATGGCAGTGAATTGTTTATCAGAAACCAACATTGACTGGGGTAATACAATACCTTATAATTATTTTTACAATTTTGTATTTAAAGACGCACTGTATTCAATAAATATAATACTGGTTCTGGATTAAATGAATTATCCGTATTTTTTGTTCATTTTTATATTTAATTTTCTCACAGTTTTTGAAGTGTTTTTTTAAATCATTTTCCACGATAAATGCGGGGAAATTTGGCAGTGTAATTACCGTACTCGGAAAGAAATTTAATTATATTTTGTCTACAATTTGTTCATCATTCTTTTGCATTCATTACACCAAACAGTCTTGCATAAAACGATAGTAGTCCAATCGTGTCAAAACCGACATCAAATTATTCAGTGAACAAAACAATGCTCGGATTTTACAATCTATTCACTTGCAAAGACGAGTTGTGATTCAAGCAAAAGATCAACTTCTCAACTCGGAACATTATGCCATTTGTGTACATGAAATTAAGTGTTTCTTTTTCTCTGTTTTCTTTTGAATTATTAGTAAGCATTTTCAACTTTGAACAACTCTTGATACACAAAATACTTCTTTAAATTAATTACAATGCTATATGAACGGAATAATACACTTCTACATTTTTCCAACATGATTTAAATTGAACGAGAATCGATAACAGTAGGCCTACATTTTTGATTGACAAATTTTGGTACTCTCTCCAGTAGCAGTAAGAAAAAGTGAATGAAAACTGTCGAATCATTAACCTTATATGGTAGGATGTTCTACTTTCTTCTTTACCTACTTACCTTTTCATTATAGGCCTATATAACAGAAATTCAATATTCAATTCATCAGGAATTCAACTACAAAAACTTAAAACTGTTCAGAGCAAACCTATTAGTTCCGGATTATCCTACTAGATGTTATGTACGTTGAAAGCCTATACCAAAAAATACTTTCGTCTTGCGTGCAAAAAATGTAATTGATATTACTAGATTGGTAATACTAACGCAGTTGCAAATATAATTAATTATCAAACTTCCAAAGTTATGTAACCTTTTACTATTGAAATTAAAATAGACCATCAATCAAAGGTAAGGAAAAATCCATCAACATATAGAAATATAGCTATTAATCGATATGGCCTATTTGTCACCGATTTCAATTCAAGATATTTTATTCTTCATGCCGAAATATAGGACTCGGAACCAACAAAATTATGGTATTGTCGATATCTGTACATTACTCAACTTCAGCGTATTTCGCTGACTGTAGCAAAGGTAACCATTGGATACCCGTATGACAGAGCTGTCGGATCCGACCTTGGATGGATTAGAGCTCATCGGTTACAACTCACGACAAACCGTTGGCATCTCCACCAACGCTAGGGACGGGACAATCAAAGTAAGGTACGCAAGCGTACTACTGAATTTGTAATTCGAATGATATTTTAATGTTGGAAAAATGTAGCAGGGAATCTCATATATATAATAAAGAAACTATATTCAATATTGAGTCACATTCAAAATGGGCCCTACGTAGATCTAAAATAATTGGCAAAAAATAGAACTATATTTAAAAATTATAATTAAATCTGGTCAATCTGTATTTACGAATAGGTTAAAATTAAAATAAATTAACCTCCACGTTTTATTTTTCGAATTCGGAATCCAACTGAAACTATCGTAAGCAATCACCGCGACTTGAATTTTCCCGTATTAAGAGAAAAGATATCATTTTTTCTATAATCAATAAAACCTTTTCGTGTACATATTTAACCCTCACATTATTTTGAATATAATCTTGGAATAATTTCCATTTTTTTTTTTGAACAGCCAATTAAGTAATAAAGTGATCTTGAAGATTATTTTTTTGTGGTACCAACATAAATATTAAACATTTTAATATAATATTAATTTGTTTTTATACAAAATCAAATTTCATTTACACCCAATAGTCTATAAATAACCAATCTAAACAGTTGTTGAAGTGCACAATCACTTGTTAGCCTATATTTTATTTACAATGCTTTTTCGAAATTTAAGTATTTAAATTTCTCCAAGTGGCCAGCCACTCAAAATATAAATATATTTGTTTGGATTCAACAATAATAGTTCAAGGTATTTAAAGGTATGGAAAGAAAACGAAACTGAAAACAATAATCGTATTCTATTATTCGTTAAAATTTTAAAATACTTGAAAAAGTATTGTTATCTAGAAAAGGTGAAGTAGTTTCTATCGTCTAGCAACAATTTGAATTTGCAAAGTTAGCTTCGCATTCGATACAAAGTAACGACCAGAACGGTTTGACGTCCTGTTATTAATTCGGAAATGACTTTCCTTTTTTTATAAACCAAAGTGTGTCCGTCTTTTCGAGACCAAAAGCTATACTTTCTTACCAAGCCAAGTATATAATATTTATAACAGTATTTTAGCAGAATTTAACAAAAAAACTAAACAAGTTCTTTTGTTTGTTTTTTAAATAACTACATTGAATTAGTTAACAAAAATATAATTATAGTAGGCCTAGAATTACTATTTTAAATATAGCACCCATGATAATTTCTTTCTCTTAAATAAAATCAAAACAATATTAAATTTTATTTGAATGAAATGAAAATGAAAATATATATGAATATCCAATATATAAATATGCCAAAACATAATTCAATAACAATTCTAAGCAATAATTTAAACCTTTGAACAATCAAAAAACAAATATTTCCATATACAGTGAATAAATATGCTGAAACGTAATTTAACAATTCAACTTCATTAGCGTAACCTTTTGTGACAGCATCCTGTATTTCCATCGATAGATACAACATACAATAATCATGGGCGCCATAATTCATAATACAAGATTTAATTTCTACATTTTTTTTTAAAACAAAGCGTACAAACTACAAATAAATACGTTAAATTCCAACGTAAAATAGTATTAAGCCATAAACATTTTCACCCCGTACCAACAAACGTCCAAACCTACCGGTTAATCAGATGCTCACCAGCACGATCCTCACTTCACTCGACCACTCACAGCCGGGCCGACATTTAACGAGTCGTTAACTCTTAACGACAATCATAAACCATCAACCCGTTCCAATCTTCATGCCCTGCACAAGTGGTGTCGGTATGTATACAGAATAATTCAACATATCTATCTCTTTACCAATCATTTACAAAATATGTCTCCATTCCAATTTAAATAGATTTATATAATTAATTTTTTCAATACTTATTTGATTTTTTTTGTTACCTATATTATCATAATATACCTTAAATATGTCGGTGATTTTTTTACGTTTTTTTTTTGTTAAACCTTTTGTACGAGATTTGCTCAGAGTTGTAACAACAATTGTAACCACAAATTGATTGATAATAAACCAGTTATTCACTTTGATTAGAAAGAAGTACGTCTACAACCTCAATCAACCCCGCGGTAACGCAACCGACCAAACGATAATCAAAAAAAATGTTGCGGAAACGCTCGAATAAAAATCCTGAAAAAAATTCCTGGAAAAGTTTTCTATTTTTACGAGCTTTTTAACCGAGCTCGAAACAACGAACTAAATCAACTCAACGTATCCGTCCCGACTTTGCTTTCCGTTCGCTCGTTTGTTTGTCCTAAATTTGTACTGTTACCATCGTTCAAAACGTGTGCCATCATCGACGTACAATTCACGGATCATCACTCCAACAACGATCGACATGGGAATAAAAAACAAAAAAATGTACTTTACGGTAACTTTTATCAGATCGGATAATTTACAATAAAACGATCGTCTCCCGCTTCACTACTCGACTCGTCCCTGACCGCGAACAAACGAATTGAATTCGTTGTGACACAAGTACGGACCTGACTCGTGATATTCGTTTCGGAAACAAAATCGACGATAACATCGTTAAAAATATCGCGAAAAAACTTTTTCAAATTTTCCCGACAACTTCCGTTTTGGTTAATTATCAGCTTTTAGCTTTTCCCGCTTTGCCCGATGATTCTCATTCCGCAAACAATCCCCTCCTCTAAAACCAGCTCAGAGCGACGACAAAATTATCAACGTTAGAGTCGCGACACTTTTATTACATCACATCAATCACCAGCTTTCGCACAATCTGACTTGTCGCAATACGTTCATTGCTTTAAACCTACGTTGAAATAAGAAAAATAGAAAAGAGTTGAAATGTTTTCGGACCATACGAGGGTACCAAGTGAAATCAACATCGGAAATTACGCATTAAATAGCTTACAGTTAACGGGCAGTTAAAATGGGCAGTTATATTGTTCTTGTTTTTGGTACGTTATTCAACTGTAGGCCTATTGGATCGTTTCCGACCGGTAGATCGGAGAACGTCAATCGAGTCTGCACTACAATAGTCTCGGGAAGTTTCCGAAACTGTTTTTCCGTCTCCCGATTGTTCGGCCGTTTTATCGACGTTCCGTCCTTACGGTCTCGAACTTTGGGAATTGAAAACAAAACGCAGACAGGAAAAAACTTCGAGAGAAATGCATACTGTACATTTAAACATTTCTTGCTAACACGGACAGTTCTCCACATACAATTTGACATCGTTAGCAAAACCAATATCGGTTCTTCCGAGTTTCGTTGCGATAACTCGTTCGATATTTCTCGGACAGTTCTTTATAGCTTTAAAATTGGACACCGTTTCCAACGGCAAGCGATCCGCTCTCGGTTCCTCCGCATTTCGTTGCTTTTCCTCGGTAAATCAAACCGATCCTTTACGTCATCCAATTTCGCTCACCGTGCCGAGTCGAAAAACTATTTACTCCGATTAACTGAAACCAAACTAAAGCAGTTTACCGAAAACGACAACACCTGACCCGCAAAACATATACATAGATATTTATTACATCTTTTTTGGAATTCGCCATTTAACACCGAATATTTTAAAAAGCCGTGAAAACATTAACCAACCTGACGCTACTAAACTTCCCACTATAGCCAACCTGACGGTTTCGATACCGGTATTACCGACTGCGAGAATGTCGACATGCAACTATAGGATATCGTCGAATCAACAAACCGATTTCCATCAATTATTCTTGAAATATTTCGATTACATTCTCGACAAAAAATCCTTTATATACATATACTTCCTCTACGACCAAACTTCCAACCGAACAAGTCGAAATTTACAAGAAAAAGACTCGACAATGTCAAGATTTCGACTTTTTCGGTCAACTATTCGATCGCACGGAACGAGATGGAATGGCGTTTACGGGAAATGCGTCGCACCCGATCGTGCGTTGCCGAAAAGATTTTCGTTCCGACGGAAAGCGAACCGACGCGAGCCGACAATACCGTTCTCTACCGTCGTCAGGCTACACATGAACAGTAATATAATAATCAAACTTTGCTATAGACATTAGATTCCAGTAACATAAACAAGCAGATTAAACACCTCACCATGTTCCGTCACGCCGCTAAATAGTAAGTCTACCAAATCGAAAACAATTCCACAACATTCCACTTCTCTTTCTCTCGACAATAAAAAAAAACGCAAAAAAACAACAACAACGTTCGGACAAAGCACTCACTCTTTCCTCGTAGACATTGATTCGGCCGTCTCCGTTCACAAAATTAACGTCGCGAATTTTCAATGCGACACTTTACCTTCATACAATTGTTCTTTTTCGATCACTGGTACTTATAATCGCTCTTCGAATTCCTTGCTCGTTGACAAAAAAAATTACAATAAACAATAAAGATTCCTTTTTGCTGATGTGTGGATGGAAATGTTTGTTCTTCTTCGTTAATTACGTTCTTCACATTCGTCGACCGTTTCGATCGTCTCCTCCCGAATTAATTTTCTATATTTTTTTTTCATGCTCTCAAAACAGGGTGTGTACCTCTCTCTCCGTCGTCGGATGTTCGTAATTTTTTTTCCTCGTGTTTTTTTTTTCCATTTTTTCCAATTTTCGTTTTCAGTTGTTTTGTTAAATTGCTATTATTTATTTATAATATATAATTGTGTTGCCTAGGTGATCACTTGTTGGAGGATGGCCCCCCGCCGCCGCCGCCTATCCCCCCGCTGAGGTCCGGCCCCCCCGGCGACAGCATCTTCTCCGAGCCGCCGTCCTGCTTCATCTTGTCGCAGTAGTCGGCGAAGATGTCGCGGAAACGGCCCCACGACTTCTCCGGCACGGTGATCGCTGTCCGGAAGTTGGTCTTCACCTGGCGGCGGGCAAACAAAACGAGCGGCGTTAGCGAACGATAATTTTATATTGGGTTAAACGACGCACTGTTATAATAGCGCAGATCTAATAGTGTCGGATGGATGATTAATGAGATGATGGGATGATGAGATGAAGGTTCTTGGGTAAGGGAAAAGAAGCGGTCATGGCCGACTTATTGTAGGAACCATCCCGGCATTAGCCAAGACTACAGAGGAAAACGACGAAAACCCCTGTAAAGATGGTCAGCGGCAGGAATCGAACCGGGTTCGAAATTCCCCTCGCCTCCCGGATCACATGAAGCGAGCGCGTTAACCACTGCGCTGCATATGCCGGTACGCGAGGGATAATAATAATACCATACATAGTAGCATTTGTCACACAATTTATTAGCATAGTATCCAAGTGTGCTGTAATCCTTAAATAGTACTGGTCAACTTGGATCAACCTAAATCAACCTAATCATACCTTTGCATACCAACCTAATCTAATCTTGAACAAAACTAATCTAGCTTGACACCAACTTCTTTTGAAATGAAACCAACCTAATTTTACCCAAAACTAATCCCTTTTCAACTGTAACTAACCTAATCTAACTAGACTACCGAATACCAAAAATATCTAGATCAACAAAACTGAATGTGAATTTCCTACAACTCTACTTATGGTGCCCTAACTTCCTATCCCTACATTGAAAGTATGTACCAATATACCATTGAAATCTCTTAACGGGGTACATTTTTTTTTTTTTTTTTTAATGTTGCTTAACGACCCCACCAACATGAGTTGCTAGGTTATACGAATGAGCGGATGATAATGAAAAGATGAAGTGATGATAGGTGAGAGGACGTTTACAAAAACCCATGCCTTATGCGGGAGTCGAACCCACGCCCAACGGTGACTTCAGTTACTACCGCTAGCGATAATTGACTTAGCCACCGGGGCGGCAACGGGGTACATGCACGGCGCTTATAAAAACAGTCAATCAAGTCATCAAATCAATACATCTAGGGTTAACCGATCCCGTATCCAGTTATTACGCTCGGCTCACCTCTGAGATGCGCATGTAGATGCCGCGGTTGTTCTGTCCGATGTCGAAGTAGAAGTTCTTGTTCTCGACGCGCATGTGCCGTCCCTCGGGCAGCTCGCCCTTGAAGCCGCCGTCGTCAGTGCCAAACTCCTCCAGCAGGTCGGTGAGCGCGTCCCGGAACTCGATCATGCCCTGCGCGGGGATGGCGATCTGGGACCGCGGACCGCCCCTCGTGATCGTCTGCGACACCTGCGGGTCAGCCGGGGCGGACGGACGTAAGAGGAAAACAACGCACTTCGGGAGTTTTTTTTTTTGGCGACGTCGAAAACTCGATGGAGAGTCATCGTTTCTTGAATGAGGTTAAGGATGACAATTTTCGACGCGTAATGAAAGTGAATGCCTGCCTCAGGGCTTGGAAGTTTATTTTTTTAGCGACATCGGAGAATTGAAATAGAGTCATCGTTTTTCCGATGAAGTTAATGACGACAATTTACAATTACTTGATCAGGGCAACACGGCGTGGATTTTTTTTTAGAGACATCGAAAACTTGCCATGAGTCTATGCTTGCCAATTTAGGTTAAGGATGACAAATCAGGATCGCTTGGTTGAGGATTCCAAATTTAGGTTAAGGATGACAAATTAGGATCGCTTGATTGGGGATTTCCCAATTTAGGTTAAGGATGACAAATTAGGATCGCTTGATTAGGGATTTCCAAATTTAGGTTATAAATGACAAATTAGGATTGCTTGATTGGGGATTTCCCAATTTAGGTTAAGGATGACAAATTAGGATCGCTTGATTGGGGATTTCCCAATTTAGATTAAGGATGACAAATTAGGATCGCTTGATTGGGGATTTCCAAATTTAGGTTATAAATGACAAATTAGGATTGCTTGATTGGGGATTTCCCAATTTAGGTTAAGGATGACAAATTAGGATCACTTGATTGGGGATTTCCCAATTTAGGTTAAGGATGACAAATTAGGATCGCTTGATTGGGGATTTCCCAATTTAGGTTAAGGATGACAAATTAGGATCGCTTGATTGGGGATTTCCCAATTTAGGTTAAGGATGACAAATTAGGATCACTTGATTGGGGATTTCCGAATTTAGGTTAGGATGACAAATTAGGATCACTTGATTGGGGATTTCCCAATTTAGGTTAAGGATGACAAATTAGGATTGCTTGATTGGGGATTTCCCAATTTAGGTCAAGGATGACAAATTAGGATCGCTATCAAGATCGGGCAACGAGGCTTGGAAGTGTTTTTAGCCACATCGAAAATTCCAACTTGACATCAAGTCATTTTTTCCCCATTACGTTTAATTAACGATGACGATTTAGAATCAATGGAACGAGGCACCACAAAGGCGATCTAACCACCCTGAAGAAATAGTTGTACAAAATATATAGCTCATTTAATTTTTCTTCCACGTATTCAAAGTAGGTGAGATTTACGTTGGAGATGGATACTTCTATACATTTTATATGTATCCGAGACTTGGGATGGCAGAATTGAAATACGGAGAAAGGAGGATCGGATATGTAACTTCTTCAGGGTAATGGAAGGAGAAAGGGGCTGGGGGGGAGTTGAATAGGCTGATTGAAAGGAATGAGTTAGGGTATGGAGGTAGGCGGAGTCATGATAGAGCGGTAGTTATAAAGGGGGCTAGGTTAGATGTCGGTAAGTTCTCTTTCTTGAATAGGACAGGTAGGGATTGGAATGGGCTTAGTAGAAGTATGGCGATAGGATAGGATAGATATGGAAATTGCCACTGCGTATTCATGTGCAATTGCAAGAGTTTCAGTAATAATAACGTACATTGGGTTCAACGATAAAATAATATATGTGTGGTGTAATGATAGTCGACTTATATTGGTGTCAACTTATTTAGCTGGTAACTTTAGCCTGACCTTAAAAGCTATTGCCTATCCATCGCGTATGAAAGCCATAATCCAAGGTGTATTACTTCGACACACACACAAACAAACATAGCAAAAGTATGTTATCTGTAGCGTACATAATGATTAAATGATCGAAGAAATCAAGCACTACCACACTTTTGATTTCTAATATAATTCTGACTTCTCACGAGACCAAGAAACTAGATTTCAACTAATAATGGCAATATATATTTCCCTAATATAAGAGAAATTAGAAATTATCATCTATTGGCGTCAGATGAATGATTAATGAGATGAAGGTTTCTCAGATAATGAGAAGGAAGCGGTCGTGGCCTATATTATAGGAACCATCCCAGCATTACCCTAGACTACAGACACAAACGCAAGACACAAACTGAAATAAAAAACACACGAAAAAGGTTCATAAAAATCGAGAAACGTAAGCCAATCATCAATTGCTTTGCACGTAACTTCGTACGCAGAATGTTGATTTCACAGTAGGCCTACTCGGTCAGTATAATTATATGTTCGAAAGAAAAGAAGGGCGTTCACCAACTGAATAATAATAAAAATAACGGTAATTAACATAATTGTTCGTGACATAATCATTCACTTATTTAATTATAATACATTTATTTGTAATTATTTGTAATTATTGTCAAACGATGATTGTATATCATTTTGATGTTGATAAAAAAATGGCATAACAACTCTGGAGCTCGATTTAAGCCAATAATGACAATATATTGGATTTGATAAATTAGTTTGAAAAATCAACGAACTAACGATTTTTAGCTGCTAATTACTAAATAAATTAAAGTGAATATTAAGGTTTGAAGGTACGTCAACAGCTAGGTCATTTTGCGCCATCACCATATACCATATTCATATTGCCTGATTTGTGTACAAAGTTACGTGCAAACAACCACCAAATAAACGATCAACTACCAAACAGCAAAAAATAGAAAAAGAGAGTGGTAAAAAATTGCTTCGTCACTTTCACTCACCCTGAGAAAACGTCCGCGTGAGTTTTCTTCAAGGTCTAGGTAGTATCTACTGTATCTTGTGCAATTGGATTTCATTGGAAATTTTAAAAAATCAACGATCCATCGATTTTTTAGCTGCTAACATATAAATATATGCTAATATGCTAATATGCTAATTACCATATAAAATAATGAAAATATTCAATTCAAGTTGCCTAATTTCCGTACAAAGTTACGTGCGAACAACCACCAAATAAACGATCAACTACCAAACAGCGAAAAAGAGAAAAAGAGAGTGGTAAAAAAATGCTTTGTCACTTACACTCACCCTGAGAAAACGTCCGCGAGAGTTTTCTTTAAGGTCTAGGTAGTATCTCCGGTTGTCCTTGATCATCATCTCGGACTTGAGTTTGCCGTCCTCGGGCACGTTCTCGGGATTGGGCGGGCCGAGCGACGCGTAGAAGTCGCTAAACGTGCTCAGGTGGTCTCGGAACTCGGACGCCGTCGACAGAGCCAGGAAGATTTGACTCCGCCGGCCGTCGGCGCCAATCTGCGCGAGGAGAGACGTTCGGGTTAGGTCGACAAAAATTTGACATTTTTTTTGGTCAAAAATTTGACATTTTTTTTGGTCAAAAATTTGACATTTTTTTTGTCAAAAATTTGACATTTTTTTTGTCAAAAATTTGACATTTTTTTTGTCAAAAATTTGACAATTTTTTTTCAAAAATTTGACAATTTTTTTTCAAAAATTTGACATTTTTTTTTCAAAAATTTGACAATTTTTTTGTCAAAAATTTGACATTTTTTTGTCAAAAATTTGACAATTTTTTTTCAAAAATTTGACAATTTTTTTTCAAAAATTTGACAATTTTTTTTCAAAAATTTGACAATTTTTTTGTCAAAAATTTGACATTATTTGTCCCAAATTTGACATTATTTGTCGAAAATTTGACAACATATTTTTGTCGGAAATTTGACAACATATTTTTGTCAAACATGTGACATTTTTTTGGTCAAAAATTTGACAACATTTTTCTGTCAAACATTTGAAAACATTTTTTTTGTCAAACATTTGACAACATTTTTTTGTCAAACATTTGACCAAAATTAATTGTTTCCATTTAAGGCTAAAGACGAAAGGTAGGATCGTTCTATAGGGCACCACAAGAGCGATCTTACCATCACATCAAAAAATTACATCATGTAGACCCTACAATGATTTACATGAAATAAAAATGAAATATTAATAAAAATAAATATATAGAAATGAATGAAAATACATCAAAATGAAAAATAGATGAAAATATATAAAGTTGGTCTAAATATAATGAAATATATAATAAAAAACAGTGAAATCTCTAAGCATCGTTCCTAGATCGATTTTTTCTTTCTAAGCCCACTCCCACATAACGTTAGTTAAATTTTCCTTGTTGGATCATTTACCTTCATGGATAGTTTAGTTTTCCAGGTCCCTATACGATGGACAGTGGTCCATATATATACAAAATATGTAAAGTGATAAAAATATTACAATGTAATATTACAATAATACAACTAATATACAGATAATGTGCCTCTTTGGGAACAATGACTTTATATCCACATTTGATAAAAAAATGATATTGATGTGAATTACACTTGGTAATCATGTTTGCATGATCGGTTGACAAGTTTGCAGCACTGCAGCAATTCCAGCGCCGGTAATCTCCGTCGCGAAAAAGCCCATTAAGCTGTCACGTCATACCGACAGACGAAAACCAATTACACCCGGGCGGACTTAATTACAGAACTGTCAATCTTGGAGGGCGGCCAAATATCTCGTCTCGACAACAGGCGGCGAGCAGGGCGGGGGCGGTAACGACTTGCTTCGCGCCTCGTTTCAGATTCAAAATATATCTGGTTTGTTTAAAGAAAATCCAAAATGATTTTTTTTTATACTTTTTACATTTCAAAAAGTGAATTTCAAAGAAATTAATGAAGTTTCAACCAAAAAAGTTTCACTTATATTTCAATTTTGAAGAGTGAACTTCACTTTTTACACTTTTTTTTACTATTTTTCTAATATGGCGGAAACTTCCCGGTAGGGAGTGCGGTGTGTTGTTGCTGCCGAGACACGAATATGTACGCCTTCTTAACGTTGAGTACCGTATCTCGGTAATATATATCCATGTTTAAACATCACTACCGTATATTAATAATAAGACGTGGTCTTCCGATACTTACTTCAGCTACTTTTATGAATCGTCCTCTCCTATTTTGTTTCACGTCTAAATAAAACCTCTTTGATTGAATTTGCAGCATTTTTGTAGCCAGTTCCTGCTCCCCTTGTTGTTGCTGCCCTGTAACATAGAAAGAGAAAGAACGGTTAGTAATCTGGTAACGAGCGACGGTTTACGTAACGACTGTACGAATAAATGAACGTCAGGTTTCAGAGGTGCGTTGACAGCGAGGTCACTAAGTCCGTGTACTCTTCATAGTTTTCAAGGTGTATGGATGTTTCAAGCATATGGAGGGAGTGGGCACAAAAGAGATAATTGAGGGAACATGAGAAGAAATAGCGACGCTTTTACGTAACGACTGTACGAATGAATTAAAGTTAGGGTTTAGAGGCACGTCGACAGCGAAGTCACTATGCCCACGCATATTTCATATCTGTGTACTTTCTACGGTTGTCAATGTTTGTGCGAGTTTTGAAGGGCATCACAACCCTAGATTTCAACGAATAATGACGATATTTATCTTCCTAAATTTAGAGAAAACTAGAAATCATCATCGCAATTTCAGAAATTATAAACAATTTATTTGTCCTCCAGGACCCATTTCTTTTTCTGAGTCGTTACTTAGACGTGACTCATGTTTCTACAGAGAAATGGTAATGCCTACGTCATTACATAGGGTTATCGACTATTATTAATTATCAACAAATAATTATATCAACAACGAAGAATTTATATAATCATAATAATGATCATAATCATAAAAATAATAATAATATTGTAATCATAATAATGATCACATTATTGCAATAATAATAATAATAGGATTCAATCATAATGAAGATCGTAATCATAATAATGATTCTGGAGTGATGACATTATTCAAACTTCAAGTTACAACGAATTGGATGAAGTACATCGGAAAACCGACGAAAGTCGATACCATTGATCGCGGCCAGCGTTCTCAACGTGACACGTGTGCGATGGGAGGTAGAGGTAACGGGAAACGGAGTCGTTGACCAGACGCAATCGACTCGTTTATAACGAACAAGGTGAAAGAAGAGACCGTTGTGAAACAGAAGTAGGCTACAATCAATCTGGATTAGCAAAGGATTTGCGCTCGCATCCATTCAGTACAATACAATCTAAAAAGAAAGGCGGTGAATACTACCCGAAACCCCATCAACAACTTGGTTACTTGGGGGAACAATTGAGCTGACGTTATGATGGTCTATAGGGATTGTGTGATAAGCCTATGTACACTATAAATTTGTAATCATGAATATTTATAAATATTAATAAATATTTATACATGCTAAGTATTTTTGATGATGATTGTTTGCCTAACGACCCCACCAACAGCTAGCTTATTTGGGGGTACGAAAAGCGAATGATAGATGAATGTTTACAAAAACACATGCCTTAAGCGGGACTCGAACCCAAACCCGAATCAAGTAGTTTCTCAAGCAATGCCTTGTAATACTGAGCCAGATATGTATGTTCATTTAATATTACGCCTATAATATTTAAAATGAAAAATTGTTCAAAGTGGAAAGTTCAAATGGCACAGAAATAGAATTACAGACAGAAAAATTATCATACATTTTTCAATCCAACAATCGTAATGTTTATTCTGCACTTGCACTTTATCGACATGCAATTATGCAATTTACGGGTATTGCGTAATGCCGATATTGATCCGGCAAATCAAATTCCTTATCTACGCCGACGTTGTGACTGGCGTTGGCACGGCAACCGGCGTGCATGCACGTGCTCAAAGGCTTAGTGTCACTCGGCTGGCAGCTAGGTGAATTAATAGCGACGAGCCGTTACGGAGGCGAGAGCTAAGCTGTACGTTTCCGTATTGAACAAGGGATTTAAAAAAGAAATCCCAATTGATTTTATACCACCACCAGGGCAATTTTGAGACATTTTGCGCCGCCGATTTTCTGGGATTTGGTTGATTATTAATACTGATTTTTTCAGGTGGGCGTATGTATAATTATAATACAATGTATCATGTGTATCATGTGAACTATTATTGTCCCCCACCCCTTTTTTCAAAAACAATTTACCATCAAATACATAGTTTTTAAGGTAATAAACATTTTTGGAAAGTAGGACTTAATTTAGAGAATATTAATTAGTGATGGACGATATGAGATGAGAGTAAAGGAGTTTTAACGATTTTTTTCAAGTAAGTGTTTTTAATTACGTAATGTGTTTTGAGCACTGTTTTTAATAGTCTATTTATTCTTGACTTAATATCTAGCTATACGAATACGACGATATGACACTATGAGATGACGATACGAAATGGATGACGATAAAAAAAGTGCTGAAATGAAAGTATATTTTCCTACCTCGAACTGGTGACGATTGGAAAGGTTTGGGGCGGATTGCGGAGGGGGACCTGACATTGAAATAATTTAATAAAGTGGCAGTGCAGAGGGAAGTTTTGAGAGGGTATTAGAGATTTTTTCCCATTAATTATTATTCGTTTTTATTATAGTTGTTCCTGTTAAGAGTTTTGCTATTTAGCTGAAGGCCTTGCCACCGCACTTTTGTGCAACTGTACGTGTACATTATAAATAAATAAATAAATATGAGATATTAGATGAAGCTGAATGAGACGACCTCCTTCTTTCTTGGACCAAGTTATGCGTACTTGACCTGCTAGGACGACTTAAGATGATTTGAGGACAACCATAAGCTGGTTTCTAAAGCAGGCAGGGCAACAAAGGCCAAGGTGATTATATTGTACCTTACAAACTTGGTAATACCAATTAGATGATTCAGCAAATGTTAGGAATGGGCCCAGCTTATTAACCGTAGACAAACGTAATCTAATTCAAAGTAATATTATAATATATAACATAATGCTTTATTCAAATATACTTTCATGTATTTGATTATACTTATCTATTGGGGAACAACAATTTGAGGACAACAATGTTCTCAAATTGTGCCCTCCCATCACAACTTTGGTATTACTTTGAAAAGTACTACTTTTTTACCCCCAACTTTTCTAGTTGCTCTAGTAACCCGACAAGCATGATGAAATGAAACTCTATTTATAATAATCTGGTGACAAACAGTCAATTATTTTTGTATTACATGGTTACCAAGGATACTGAATACCAGTAAGGACAACCAGTGGTATATTCGTAAAAATAAAAGTACCAGGGCGGTGATAACTGAAAAAAACCCATTCATCCCAACTCGGTGGTGGTGGGGGGGACTTGTGAGCCGTAACATGCCACAATGTCAGTTTTAGTAGATTTTAATTCAAATATAAAATAAAAATGATGTGGTTTACCTTAGCATCTAAAATAAATGTTACAAACTGACTATACACTACATTACAATATTATGTCATTATTGTAAAGCCTGATGTTGCAAATAAATATTGGCAGATTCCATCTATCAGGATGCATCATTTTTAACATTGTGCGTTTACAAGTTAGCTTCATGTCTTCAAATATGGTTTTCAAGAAAAAATGTACCGGGGCGCACGCTGACCCAAAATGTACCAGTGTGCCGGCCCGGCCCGCCCTGGCCCGAATACACCACTGAGGACAACACTGATTAACAACTTCATTTTTAAAACTAAGGGAACAATTACAAATACATACAACTACATGTAAGTTATTATTTATGATAAAATGTCAAGTTTCCATGGTTTACACTGCACAGTTTCTAAATTCAGTGCTTGGTTTTCAGAAGTTAGAAACATTACGTACGAAAATTATATAAAATTATCGAGATCGTCGGAGAATATCAACGGAAAGTGACAACAGAGCCAGGCTTGATACCTAGAGAATAGCAAATACAGGTAAGGCCAAAACAAAACTAAGGTGGTCAGATAATTTCATCTAAATTCCAGTCACAATCAATTTGTCGGAACATTCATACATGAACATCCCAGAGTAGAAGTATGTTATGAGCGCACAGGAATCGATTTACGGTAATATCAGTTTTTTGGGTGATGACTTTCGAACGGTATGAGATATCAGAATCCCAAGACCTTCAAGATTGTGTCAAATTCATGTGTATTTAATTCATGATCCATAATTTTGTCAAACGAAGACCTAAATACAGTTAAAAAATGTTTTTTTTTTAGCTGTAGGCCTATATGTTGGACAATGATTATGCTATAGGCTCTATGTATTAAATAGTTGAAACTTATACCATCCTGAAGGCATCAAAAAATCTGTATTCTCCAAATTGGAATTTTCATATTTCATATTTTCGAAAATTATAAAACAAAAAATGGTATCTCTCACGCCCTCTCAAGATAGTTCGAAAAACAGTCCAAAATCGAAAATAAGAACTTTCCCGTTCCATTTTCGAAAAAACGTCTCGCTTTCCGGTATCGATTCGCCGCGCGCCAGATGGTAGCCCCAGTCACAAAGAAACACGCCGTCGTATTAAAAAGCGTGACGGTGTGGGCGGCGGTGGGTGATTCGATCAGCTAGATATAGAAGACATCTTCTTTACCGGTCGTTTGTCGACGAGTTATTTGGCGGAACGCACCGCTCGGAATGTAGGCAGCAGCACCCAGTTACGAGATCCACGCCCAAGGCTATGGCAGTCTCAAGGTCGCACGATCACCGTCTCGTCTCCCGATGAATTAGGTCACCGGCGTTAAAAGGATTGACAAAGGTCGACGCCCTCATCTCGCTCGCTCTCTCACCGCTCTAGCACGCATTCTGGTAGCTAATTAATGTACTTGGTTGCGGTGATACTGAAAGTTGAGGTTGTTTTCGATGCTCGACGAAGAGTCCATGGGAGTCTATCTAGCGTAAGATCAGGTTTTTGGTGATAACTTTTGAACGGTATGAGATATCGAAATTTTAATAACGTTGAAACACAGATATTTTCAATACCTTCAAGAAGGTGTTAGTAATAAGTAAATCTCATAACATCTGATCTAATAGGTGTACTTGGATCGTGGGAAGGAGTCGGTCGATGGTTGTCAAAAAAATGACGGAGGAAACCCACGAAAAACCCTGTCAAGATGGTCATTAAATGAGTTGAAACGTTAAAGGACATCACAGTCCTGAAACTAGATTTCATTAAATAGTGATGATATTTATTTCCCTCATTTTATAGAAAACTAGAAATCATATTCTCTATTTCAGAAATAATAATTAATATTTTTTTTGTCCTCCAGAGACAATGAGTCATTATTAATCACTTTACTTGGCGAGATTCAGCCTGGTGGCCATTCTTACATCTAACCTTGCTATACTATAATAGTGACATGACGTATGTATTACCGATTCTGTTTAGAAACAAACAGAATCGAGTAATGTCTACGTCACGATTCGAAAAAAGTCCTGGATGACCAATAAATCAATTATAATTTCTGAAAACATGATGTTTATTGTCCTAATTTTAGAGAAAACTAGAAATCATCATCATAACGCATTAAAACTAATCTCAGGTTTATGATATCCTTTAATACACTAATAACAAGTGACAAAAGCGGTGTATTCAGGGGGAGGGGCACGAGGGGGTGTAAAACGAACAAGGGGGGGGGGAGGGCACGCAGTCGAGCGTAGCGTTGTAATAGACACATCAAACACAGCAAAGTTGATCGACCCCGCCACTACGCATCGAGCTCAACGACCTTCAGTCCCCCTCCCCCCCCCCCAAAGTGTCAAGGTCGCGGCGGCGTCTGCAAGCCACTAGTTGCGCGTTAGTAGCGGGGGGAGGGTGGTGGTTGAAAGGGTTCGTTGACCCCGTCCGCCCAGACGAGAGCGCCAGCCTGGGTCCCGATCAATATGAACACCTACCCTGAAACCCCCCCCCCCCTCCCCTCCCCCCACCCACCCACCTACCCCTGGTACACATACCGCCTACTGTACTAACCTACCCCGAATTACGGATAGACAGGTCTGGCTGGCAAGATGATGGAGTGTGTGTATGGAGGGTGGTGTTCATTTAGGGGATGAGGTAATGCGAAGATGTGTGGCGGGTTGCGTTTGCCTGTCGAGATGTTGCGTCATACACCCTTGTTTCGCACTCGGACTGTATCGCTATCTAGCGGTTTTTTGGGGGAAATAATTGGAGACTTGTTTATATCGTATTTTTTATGGTTGTAGTGTTGCTGTTCATCATGGTTATCCCACCAACAGCTAGGTTATTTGGGAGCGTATGATGGATGATTGGTGTTTGATGAATGAAATGAAGTATTAATTAGTTCATTATTGGTGAAGTTACAAAAAAAACATATGCTACCAAGGGTGATAACAAGATGATCAGCTTATTATTGCATAATAAACTATCAGTCATACAATCGTATCACCATTGACTCAAGATATATAAAGACTAAAGATAGTCAATCGTATCACGTTTTACAAAAAATACAGATGTGTTAATCAAGCTAATTATGAAATAAGTTACGAAAAAAGCATTGGTAACCAAGGGTGATTGATTTAGTGATGACACGTTGATCCAGCAATTATCTCCTAATCCGTTGAATTATATCGCAACACAACTGAAATCATGGAAATAATGTTTAAAGCTTCATACTTTTTCCCTATCGCTAGTAAATCGTTCCATATTTGAAATAAGGTTTTCAGTTTCAATTTCAGAACGTTTTTCAATTCTGCGCCAAAAGTCCACTTACAAGTTGTAACCGTTTATACGCCAGTACGTGCACCATGTGATGCCGGAAAATTACAATAGGATATGAATACAGTAACAAAGTCATCTATAAACTACGACAATTGAAGGTATCGAACAACCGTCCCCCCTATTCCACACCATAATCGCACGGGTGGTTCAAGCCTCCATCTCTATATATACAAGTATATACTTGCATCGACGAGAGATGGAGGTTCCGAGCGACCGTCCCCCCTATACCACACCATAATCGCACGGGTGTTTCAAGTTTTTATTTCGCGTAGATACAACTACACGTATACGGTATACGATTTACATATTCAAAAACATGTATACCCCAGTGGCTCAGCAAGCATGTGTATACTTGTATTCACGAGAGATGAAGGCTGGAACCAACCGTGCGTTAGTAGTGTGGGATAGGGGAGACGGTCGCTCGGAACCTTCTTATCTCGTCGATACAAGTAATTGTACTGAAGAGCTATATGAAGACTCAAACCACCCGTATGATAATGGTGTAGAATAGGGGAGACGGTCGCTCGGAACCTTCATCTCTTATCGATACACGTATGTAATTGTATTGAAGAGCGATGAAGGCTCAAACCAACCGTGCGCTAGTTGTATAGAATAGGGAAACGGTCGATCAGAACCTTCATTTCTCAAAGATTCACACAGTTACAATTACATCAACATATCGTGTTACGAATTTGTTGTTACATATAACAGCTACACGTTGATAGATTCTTTCGTAACAATCAACCGATAGCAATAACATTCGTTTCCACATTATAGCTCAATTCAATTTATAGCTCAATTCAATTTATAGCTGCAATTCAATTTATAGCTACAATAAACGTGCGCTGGTGGATCGAAGCACCCAGACGGTAGTGGTTACAAGATACAGGAGAGATAGTGGTAGATATTCGAGAATTAAACTGAGGGGGAGGGGGGGGGGGGGGGGGGAGGTGGTTGTGGGAGTCGATTTGTAGGATTATTAGATTATTGCCGTACATTCAGGGATGTTATAGGAAAGCGTTTTGGCAAACTATTGGATATCGATATCCTAGACCTAGTGGAATATTAATAGTGTTTAAAGGAAATAACAAGCCTGAAAATAGATATTAATGAATAATGACGATATGCATTTCCTGAATTTTGGAGAAAACTAGAAATCTTAATCGCAATTCAGAAATTATAATCGATTTATTTGTCCTCCAGGATTCTCCTATTTTTTCTGAGTCGTGACGTAGACATTAGTCGATTCTATTGTTGTTTCTATGCAGAATCGGTAATGCCTACGTCATGACTCATGGTCTCTGGGGGACAAAAATGTCAATTAAAATCTGTAATTGAGATGATGAGATTTCTAGTTTTCTATAGAATTAGGGGAAAAATATCATCATTATTCATTAAAATCTAGTTTCAGGGTTGTGATGTTCTTTAAACTGAAGGGGGGGGGGGGGGGGGGAGGTACAGGTGGTTGTAGGTGGTACGGTAGGGTTATTGGATTATTAACGTTTATTCAGGAATATTATACGAAAGCGGTTTGGCAAACTGTGTTAGATATAGATCCCACTAACAGATGGGTTATAAGGGGGATTATAAATAAAATATAGTATTGATGATAAAAATAGATGATTATTGCATTTGCTTAACGACCCCACCAACAGCTAGGTTATACGGGGGTACGAAATAGCGGATGACAATGAAACGAAGTGATAAGTGAAAGGACGTTCACAAAAACCCATTCCAAACGGCGGGACTCGAACCCACGCCTGACCTGACTTCAGTTTCAGAAGCAGTGAGCTATAGTTAACTAAAGGATAAATTATTTGTGGGGCGCGCACCCCACCTTGGACCCCCTAACGACGTGCCTGACTCGATTTTAAAAGTCAGAAATAGAAGTTCAGGTCAGAGAAATGATCGTAGTCAAGGTGAGACGACGGGTCAAGGCCGTTGTTGTTGTTGTTGTTTTATACAGGACTTTGAAAAGTGAAACAGATAAACTAGAGAAACTTCTGAGCACTGCGTGATAAAACAAAAGAGAAAATTAAAGTGTTTTAAATGATTGAAAGTTTCATCAGTTTCTGTTTGTGTTTTGGTCCGTCGGTTGAGACACAGAATAGGTACAAATAACATTTAACCAAGGGTGATAACAAGTTAATCCGCTAACTATCGCCTAATCCACTAATTATCAATTCGTAAAACTGGGCCTTGGTACATTTTAATAATGTCAACAACTCATTACAAGTATCGCAATGAGGTAGAATTGTTCTGGTATATAAACAGAAAGGCATTATTACTATTTTCATTTTTCGATCAACATCGAAATCTTATCACAAAGCCATTGTTTCCCTACAAAGGCGAAGGATGAAAGTTTAGATCGTTTGAACGGGGCACCACAAGGGCGATCTTACCACCTCAAATAAATAGTTAGATACAATATAGCTCATTTAACACATTGTAAAAATTATAGTGATAAGTTGAACAATGAAGAACAATGATAAAGCGGGGAAAAGTTTTCAATCTAGTTTCTAGAAATATCATCTCTTTCTTCCTTGCATTATTACTGTACCATTCCCCCCCAGGGGTGGTATCTTCGTCGCCACTCTTGCGTCCTCAACGTATTGCATCATGTTATATTCACCTATAATTGGGCCCCCGAATCGAGAGACACGTGGTCGGGGGGGGGGGGGGGGGGGGGGGGATGTCTCAATCTCATGCAGCATATCCTGTGTCAGTTCGCGGAAATGTTGCGAAATCAATGGCGTAGCCAAGACGTCTGTATTTCGTAGCAGACTGCTCAGTTGGTTGCTGGGGAAAAATATGATATTCGGGCTTTCTTTGTTGTTTATACGCCTTTGTAGATCTGTATGTATTCTCTACCGGGGAATATTAGGGACGCCCGAAGAGGGTTGCCGCCGCCCCGGCGGCGAAGTCAATTATCGCTAGCGGTAGTAACCGAAGTCACCGTTGGACGTGGGTTCGAGTCCCGCATAAGGCATGGGTTTTTGTAAACGTCCTTTCACCTGTCATCACTTCATCGTTTCATTATCATCCGCTCATTCGTACCCTCGTATAACCTAGCTGTTGGTGGGGTCGTTAAGCAACATTAAAAAAAAAAAAAGAGGGTTGCCGCTTTTATGGACCACAGTATTGTGAACTCCAATGTTCTGCGCCACAAGAAGAAGATAAAGTGGGCCCCAGTATTGTGGCCCACACGATTAGATACGAAAATTGTACAAATACTTTGGTTTTGTGACCCCCAATATATAGTGATTCACAAAACTAGAACACCGGGGTCCAGAATATCTTTTCCAACGACTAAATTGGTATTGTGGACACAAAAGTTGCCGCTTTGATGGACCCCAGAATTGTGGCCCACCCGATTAGATACGAAAATTGTACAAATACTTTGGTTTTGTGGCCCCCAATATATAGTGACCCACAGAACCAGAACACCGGGGTCCAGAATATCTTTTCGAACGACTTAAATTGGTATTGTGGACCCCAGTAAAGTGATCCACAAAGATTTGTCATTGTTGACCTCGATAAACTGAACCCCGATATTGGGGGCCACAATATCGGAGTTCAGTTTATCGCGGTTAACAATGACACATCTTTGTGGATCACTTTACTAGGGTCCACGATACCAATTTAGTCGTTGGAAAAGATATTCTGGACCCCGGTGTTCTAGTTTTGTGGACCACTATATTGGGGTTCACAATGTCTACCTAGCTTTGGGGTACAGAAATCTACTTTGTGGTCCACTATACAATATTCGGACACACTTTTGTGGTCCACATCATCAGGGTCCAGTCTACGGGCTCCCCCTGAAGAGCATATACCGGAATAAAGTCGACTCGGTTGTCAGATGTGTGACATGGGCTTGGGTGTCCAAACTTACTGTACTCTAATCACATTCCAAGTCTCGGCCTTTTTTTACCACGACGGGAATCGAACCCCAGTATCTGAATCTCAGCCCCAGACCTAGAGACCGGTTTGGGGGATTGAGACAACCCTCCCTCCCCCCCCATCATCCTCCAGACATCAATCCCCGCACCCCGGCCTCCCTGTACCACTGCATGCTCCTGTATCCACGAGATGTGGAGGTTCCGAGCGACCGTCTCCCCTATCTCACAACATCATCGCGCGGGTGGTTCGGTGATACAAGTGTAGTCGGCTACAAGACGACACCTTTGCAATGTATTTACAAGCTTTGCTATACTTGTATCCACGAAAGAAGAAGGTCGTCTACAAACTAAATAATTGTGAAAATGTTGGTATAATTGTATAGGAAAACTCACTGCAGGATTAGCCGCTGAACTCTTTTGAAAGATGTATTGGTTTCTTTGTTTTTCATTTTATATTGGGTTCAACGACGCACTGTAAGCCTACTGATGACCCAACATCTATGATCTATGAATGATAAAAGGGGTGATGGTAATATGAGATGGGAGATTATTTCATCAAGTGTTTTCGGATAGTGGAAAGGAGTCAGTCGTGGCCTGTTGTTGAGGAACCATCCCCGTATCAACCTAAACGACAGAGAAACCAATGCACGAAAAACCCCTGTCAGGACTCAGGATAGTCGACCATGGCGGGAATCAAACCCCGGATTGACACTATACTTTCCCATTTATATGTATATTTACTTATTTATGTTGAGTTCAACTATACGCACTGTACTGATGACTAAGATCTATTGCAGTCGGTGAATGATACATGAGATGATGAGTAGAGGAAATGAAGTTATTTCATCATGTTCTTCTGGATAGTAGGAAGGAGTCGGTCGTGGCCTGTTGTTGAGTGAGGAACCATCCCAGTATCAACCTAGACGACACAGAAACCAAAACACGAAAAACCCCTGTCAGGACGGCCGACCATGGATCATGACGGGAATCGAACCCCACAGCTTTGCACCATTTTTTCCCATTTATATTTATAGACATCAGGTTTACCGACGCACTGTACTGACGTGTCGAGATCTATTCATTCATTTCATTTTCATTTAAAACTCATTTTATTCTTATCTTCGAACACTTTACAAATTTGTATAATCCAATATAATGTTATAAAATAAGATAAGAAGCCCACATAGAGAAAATTCTCTGTGTGTGGGCTGAAAATTTGAATTTTTTTTGGCGTTTATTGGCGTCGTTCAATGGACGAGATGATGGCAAGTATTTTATTAGATGTGTCTGGACAGTGGGAACGACAGGCTGCTGTTGAAGAACCATCCTAGTAATCACCTTATGTCGTGTAAGTCGCCATTGGTTTGCGCAAGGCGTGAGAGTTTCCCATTCATGCATGGACAGCCGTGATGCTTCTCATCGTCTAGCCCCCCAGCCGAGTGTGGTCTACTTGAAAGATGTAATACTAGTAGTTCTGGTTTATATCGAGACAGAGGGGAGGGGGGATTGGGGAGGGGGTAGTTAGCTGCAAACCATGGGCAAATAATCTTACGGGCAACACATCCAATCATTGAAAACCCATATCTTGGAATACCCAAATCTTGGAAAACCCAAATCCTCGAAAACTCATCTCTTAGAAAACCCATCTCCTGGAAAAACCAAAACTCGGAAATACCATCTCAGACAGGTCGAACATATCTTTGTTTTTCGGAGATATGGGCTTTCTAAGATTTGGTGCGTAGCAACGACATTTATTGTTCGCTCAACGACCCAACCAACGTCTAGGTTATAAACGAACCCATGGTGGTAACAAATTTAAACTACCAGTTGGAGCTACTCCCACGTTGGTAATTCCTGGTCGTATCTAAATTGGATGTAGCGACGCATTGTAATTGATAACTGAGAGATCTACTGGATCTACTCTCTACACTCAACCCCACGAAAAGACTCTGTATAAAGAGTAAAGACGGACGGTGACCGGGATCGAACCAGGTCCGATATGCCCCTCACCTCCCATATCACACGGTGCAAGCGCGTTAGCACTGAACTACCTGTACCAATAACAAACAACAATCATCGTCATCATCATCAACCGAGAGAAAAGAAAGCACTTGAATTTCCACTCGACTTGTATAAGAATCTACAATCATTCTTCATTCTTCACCTCAAGAAAATTCTCAAACAAAAAAGAGAAAATAAAGAGAAGAAAAGTTCTGTCTACGAAAACAGATCTGTTATCGCTAGATCGGCGCACACAATGGCGATCAACTGATAACGGGGTTCTAGCCACGGCGTGTGTGGCGGGCGGTATATACACGTCCGGGGGGAGGTTGCATGCTGCGTGGACAAACGTGTCCCGCGAGGGTGCTCGACAACCACGTCGGAGGGTGAGGGGGGGGGAGGGAGGGTGAGGGGGAGGGAGAGAGAGAGAGAGAGAGAGAGAGAGAGAGAGAGAGAGAGAGAGAGAAGTTGAGATGGGAATCAGGCGAGAGCCATCGTTTTTATTTCGATATTAAAGTAGACATCTTTGTAAGAGTAACCTGGGAGAGAAATCCTAGCCGTGCTCTTGAGGTCGAATACAAAAGGGTGATTAATGTTTGCATAACGACCCCACCAACAGCTAAGTTATACGGGGGTACGAATGAGCGGGTGATAATGAAACTATGAAGTGATAATAAGTGAAAGGACGTTTACAAAAACCCATGCCTTATGCGGGACTCGAGCCCACGCCCGACGGTCACTTCAGTATCTGAAGCGTGCCTCAGCTGACTGAGCTAACGCGGGTGGCTGATATTGTTCAGATATTCTCATAAGTAGTATTTAGCCGTTGAGTCTGGTTATCTCGGGCGGTAAAGCGTCTGTTAGCATGCTGGCGGGCGGGGTTCGATTCCCGCGCATTGCTTCTTTTTTATTACTTTTTTAATATTAAATAAATGCTTGTGGCTACAGATTATGGGATAGGAAGACTTTTTCTCATCAACCGACATTGTTTAACGACCGATATTGGAATTATTCTTCATAACGAATCGCACAGGCCTACTAAAGCTGGCCTTCCATGAACGCGGTATCCGCTTAGCGAATTCGCTAAGCGGTTTTTTAGCCGCCATGTTGTTAAACGACCAATCATTGACGAGAGTGACGCATGGCGACACGGTATCCGAGCTAAAAAAAACGCTCAGCGAATACGGCGTTCATGAAAGACCAGCTTAAGACACGGCCGTAGCCGCGGAGGAACTATTCATTTCCTTGAGCTATAAAATTGGTCACATTTTCGTGATCGAAGAGACTGTGACTTTGTTGTTATCTTGCGTTGTCATTGTATTTAGCTCTCCTAGATAACATTATCCAATCCAAGTCCCGAGCTCTTGGAACTAGCTAGGCCTAGGACCTTATTTCAAGTTACAGTCGAGGCAAGGGTCCTGAACACTTACTCAATAAACACCTGAGAATAACGTCATATGCCTAGCTATATAGCTCCAAGAGACTAGGCCTTTGATTGGTTGCTATTCACTAGTAGAGCCAATTACCATGGCAACATGTCCAGTATTTATGTATTTCCATTGTTGTTAGCACAAAATCCTAGCCCTGCTCTTGAGATAGGCTAGAATAGGGTCACAATTTTACGATCTAAGAGACCGTGACTATGTTATTCTCTAAAGCTCTCCCAGAGAACATTATCCAATCCAAGTCCTAGTCTCTTGGAACTAGCTAGGCCTAGGACCTTATTTCAACTAGCAGTCGCGATAAGGATCCAGGACGTTCTAAGAATCCAGGAACCTCCAAACAGGATACGGATACACGAACACACACACACACACAACCATTACACTGACCTGTCGGCGACAACATATCGCCGCGAAATATCCGACTGCGAAACATCGTCTTCGCATTTTGCCCCTCGCAACACTGGCCGTTGTTATAACAATAGTGGTCGTGATGCATGGCTGCCCCGTGAATACATACACTCCCGCAAGACAATCACCACTGATTACACGCAATGTATTCGAACTTGAGTGCACGGATGTCCCGGCGAATACATACACAGCCTCACTCCCAAACACAACAATGTCGATTATATTACAAATTTGACACAACTACACGCGTACTAGTGTGATATTATATTGAAATTTGGCACAATTACACTGAAAATTCGTCAAATTCATATAGACAATCTCTCACAATAGTGGTCAATAATATTATACACTTCAACTAGCGTAATATTATATTGAAATTTGGCACAATTTCACTGAAAGTTCGGCGAATTCATTAGACAAACTCTTACAAAAATGGATAATAATATTAGAAACTCGCACTAGTGTGATATTATTTATAGTCAACCACGATTAGATACTTGGTGACGGCGGAAACCAGAACCACATACAAATTTTAAATTTAGAATGTCAATTTTAATGACACATTATCAAGAAGACCGCTTTTCGGACATTTGTTGTCCGAAATGTGTTCGAAAAAGAGTTGTGGTTAACGCTATTTGGCACAATTACACTGAAGGATCGGCGAATTCATTCACAATCTCAAACAACAATGACCAATAATTATATATATAGAGAGACAGATGAATTGAACTCGCGTTATTCGAAAACTTGATGACAAAAATGGTCAATGATCACATAAATTTGACACAAAAATCCACTCGGTCACAACTACCTTGAACAATAATTGCTAATAATATTTTATATATATATATTAAAAACTTGACACATTTATTTAAAATCGTTGCCCGGTGAATTCCACTTCGACTAGCGCAATATTACTATTTACAAAAACTCGACACAATTATTCTACAGAATCCATGAAAACACATCCCCCACCACAACCCCTCGCAAAATCACCAATGATTACTTATAAATAATTATATATTTTTTTTAATACTGCTTAACGACCCTACCAACAGCTAGCTTATACGTGGGTAATAATTATATATTAATTTCGACACAATTCCACTTCTGCTAGCGCCATTCGTCGTCAAAACGGTACACCACCGGTGCGCTCGTCGGCTATCGGCATCACCATCATCTCGTCCGGCCCATGCATGGCAACATACCGGCTGTATGGCGCGCGGGAGCGTTACATGGTATTAGTTATTCATGGGCGACCCGCGGGGACAGGCAGGTCGGACCGCGTTAAAAACCGGCGAGCTTTTATTAAAGAACGCTGCGGACTGATGAGTTTTTTCTTAGATTAAGTGGAGGAAGAAAATGGGAAATTGTTTTTTTAAATATTCAAACTTCGACGTCTTGTGGGAATTCTCTATTATTTTTTTCTTTATATATATTATAAATGAAAAACCGGGATTGTTTTTAAATATATGCAATATTAATCGAGTTTTAGTTCGTCGTATTTGTATGCAAGACAAATTTAAAGGATCACTAAAGTCTCAATTTAAATTCTAAATCGTTGTCATACACATTTATCGATCGATGCTGATAACGAATCCCACCAAAATTTAGTTTATATGGGAATTGATCCAAAAATACAGATTGTTTTGATTTTGCGAATATCACACAGACAAACTCAACGAACTGTCACACTAAATCGGAGTCATAAACTATCGATCAATAATTCATCACACAAACAATCCCCAAAAAACGGCGACACTCGAGCACTGAACCCCGCACTTCAACTCCTCACTTTCGACACATCATCGGCAACGTCTTCGCAATTCTCCAGACAGACGATATCGACGTGTGCACAACAGAGACCGAGCGATAGAGCGAGAGAGAGAGAGAGAGACAACACACCGGAACCCGACTACTACCGTCCTCGGTCGCCTGTAGACTGGCGGCCATGACGACGGCGGGGGCGGCGGGACCGTCTCCCCGGGCCCCCGTCACGCGCGCCGCGCGGTGGGGACGTCGGGCGAGAGGATGGAGAGCGACGACGGGGACGGGGACGGGGGGGAGGAGGGTCCATTAACCGGGGCGCACGAGTGCGAGACAGACAAGGGGGTGGGGGTGGGTGGAGTTCAGGGAACCCAAGCATACAACACACACGGGTTCACGGGGGGGGGGGGGGGGGGGGGGGGGGGGCGGCACACATCAAAGGGAGAATTGTGCAGAAACATTACGTTATCGGGTTCAATGCGTGTGGACCATTATATGGAAATAGGTCCGAATCCGAATGTGTGGTTGTAACTAAAAAGTATCTCAAAGAGTCGGTCTACCAAACTGAATCACTGTCAAAATGGCGATTACATCATATATCGCTCGAAGGACATGATACTTTCGAAAGATGTAGCTGCGTTTCTTATAGTAAACCTCGTCATGAAAAATTATAATACGATTCAAATACCATTACGCAAATAATGGTGATATTTTTGTTTTGTTTTGTCATGTTGGTAGACGACCTTCTTCTTTCGTATGGACCAATATATGGAATTTATAGGTCTGAACGTATATTTCCCAAGAGGCGAATAATTACTGAATATAACTGTAAAAATGTCGATAATTACATCATGTCGCTGTGACTATGGACACGACACTTTTGAAAGATGTGTATACGGTTCTTATAGTAATCCTTGGTCCTGGAAAATGGATACCACCCTGAAAATACTTTCACAGACTACGCGTGGAATCCGTGTTCTTATTGTTTTCTAGTTTTAATGCGTTCATCTTATATATAAAAAGCTCGTGTCACATGTTAGAGGATGAACTCCTCCGAAACGGCTCGACCGAGTGTCGTGAAATTCCTCACGCACATTCGATAGAGCTGGTAGAAGGTCCTAAAGTATACGAGATCTTCCGCCAAGCTTTCTCCTATGAGCAATATCGAAAAAATTGGCACTTCAAGGACGACACCAGTAATGGCGTTGTACAATGACATTGACGGCGTTACTCAATGTCCGCCGCACTCGGCCACACATTTGCGGGGATACACGCTAGATAGCGCACAATCCGCTTTCCGGCACCTTATTTTTACATTCAACAACCAACATTCACTACAAATCACTTCGATGGCAGAACAACGTTTGCCGAGTCAGCTAGTATCAGTATATTTTCTTCGGGATTCATTTTAATGTAGCTTGATCTACCACTTCCAACAGACCACAACGGGAGTGCCTCAACTGGTACGATTCCCAACTTGCATTCGTCAACATTTGATCGCTTCATCGAAGTTTGTCCAATTTCTCGACTTTTCCAGGCGGTTACGAGAGAACTATTGAAAGACTAACCCTCCCCCCCCCCCAACAAACCTATCTGATTGGGGGATGGAGGGAGGGGGAGAGGGGAGTAAATCCAACAAACTCGGTCTCGGCCAAACTTCAAGGTATATATACCGTCTCATCTCTTCGCGCATCGCCGACTAACAACTACCTTTCAGCAGTCAGTATATATAGGCCTATAAGTAGAGTGTATAGTAGGAATAGCATTTATTTGAGTGCACTGTAGAGCGTATACTGGAATAAAGCTACTCGCTCGTGTGACATGGGCTTTGGGGTACTTTTCAATTGAATGTGGTTAGGGTTCAGGTAAGGTTGGACACCCAAACCCATGTCACACAACCGAGTATGCTTTATTCCTGTATTCGCTCCTTGGGCGACCTCTTTAGAGCTATTTGTGCATTTCGCTGACGGTAAGGAATAATTTGTGTCCACTGCTAATTTAAAATTTCTAATTTATAGGTATTTAAGAGATTGATGAATGTTTTCATGTATGAGTATGGTTGATAACTTGTCTATTGATCCTGCTACTTAAAATTTTTGGTTTCGCTGGGAATAATTCAATTAAAAATGTTTTTTTCTGTAAATTTTGCTTGGGGGTTGGTTACTAACTCAACTTTTGTGGAGACTTGAAACACGTGTGGATCACAATTTCCTTCGAAATATTTAAATTAATCATGCAATACATTTTTTTCAATGAATATTCTTGTAAATTCATATTTTATTTCCATTTGTGTGCTTATAAATTTCCAAGAAACTGTATCATGAAAATTTAAGCCATTTGCCTATAAAAACTGTCTGAAATGAATTACTTTCTACGGTGAGACGACCAACCCCATGCCAGGGGCAAGTTGTCTCAAAAACATTTTTTCATTACTTTCATTACAAAATTAATTCAACTTGATAAAACAAAATTTCGAAATAAATTGTGGTTAGTACTAGATAACATGATGAACTGAAAACAAAAATCAAGGCTGAATCTCTCAATTAAACCACTTGTGCCCTCAACTATAAAAAAGTTAGACAACATGAAGAAAACCTAATGAAAAAAACCCGAAGAATACCAAAAATATATATCCTTTTAAAATATTTGGATAATTGACAGTCTATTTCATTGGTGCTAAATTCCTACATCTGTACATATAAAGGACATCTCAACCCTAAAACTAGATTTTATCAAATAATTGCGACATTCATGTCCCTGATTTCCCAGAGAACTAGAAACCATCATCTCAATTCAAGCAATACCAATCAATTTTTTGGACCTCCAGAGATTGTGAGTCATGACGTAGGCATTACCGATTCTGTATAGAAACACGAACAGAATCGTTTGATGTCTATAAAAAGGGCTGTGTCCTGGAGGACAAACAAAATTGACCTAAATCTCTGAAATTGAGACGTGGATTTCTACTTTTCTCTGAAATCAGAGAAATAAATATCGTCATTATTCATTAAGATCTAGTTTCAGGATTGTGATGTCCTTTAAGGTCCTCGAGCCGAGACTTTCAGTAGTCAGTGCATATATTAAGGACTGAGTGTGAGGTCTGTGTAAGGTCCTCCAGCTGAGATGGACGGTGAAGTCTGGAACTCCTCTCAAAAGACCTGGACTTGTCGACAGATAGAGAGAGAGAGATGGAGAGAGAGAGAGAGATAGAGAGAGAGAGAGAGAGATAGAGAGAGAGAGAGTGAGAGTAAGAGAGTGAGAGTGAGAGTGATAGAAAGAGTGAGAGAAAGAGACAGAGGGAGAGAGTGTGAGAGAGAGAGAGAGAGAGAGAGAGATATATAGAGAGAGAAAGAGAGAGAGTGAGAGTAAGAGAGTGAGGGTGAGAGAAAGAGTGAGAGAGTGAGAGAGAGAGAGAGAGAGAGAGAGAGAGAGAGAGAGAGAGTGAGTGAGTGAGTGAGTGAGTGAGTGAGAGAGTGAGAGAGAGAGAGAGAGAGAGAGTGAGAGAGAGAGAAGAGAGAGAGGGTGAAACGTAGAAGCGATATCCATTAGCGTTATTGAATGACAATCTAGTGTGTGTGCTTTGGAAGCGGAAAGCCCACGGTGTGCCGCTACCTTTAGGTGACAATTAATCCAGAAAGGGCTTTATTAGTCCGTCATTCGTTCTGGGAAAATGGATGAACCCTTTAGGGGCGGTATAAATCCACGTTGGTGTTCAATTCGAACCGTTATTGGTTACATACTTCAGAAAGGGTTCAAATTTATGGGGGAATTGAATTCAATCCTTTTAAATTATCGAACCTTTCAGAAATAAGGGTTATAGCTATGTGAGAAATCCTCAATATTTCATCTCGACACCTTGGTGTAGATGCAGCTTTTCATTTTTCAGCAACAACGACATCCTAATATAAGCCTACAATCCCTGTTTATCCCAATCAAGGATCAGGATGAATTAATACAACCGTTTCGAAGCGGCCCCTCTCGGTTGTTTCAAGACTTCGACACGCACTTGTCACCGTATCTATAGTCGAGCGGTAGTTCGACGGGGGCCAAGTCCCGCGCGAAGCCAGCTATACATAAAATCCACACTACAATACGGTAGTAGCATACACTATAGACTAGTAAAATGATACATAAACTACCAAACTGCTATATAATATATGTTACACTGAATTAGAAACAAAAAATCGGAAAATGAAGTTTTTGGTGGAGGTGCCGGGTTCGTCAAAAACCGTGACGTTTAATTCGATCTCCGCCCCGCCAGTCTATGAACGTCGTCAACAGATCCGTCACCCGGGCAGGGGTGATCAAATCGCACGCCGGTACGTGACTACAGTTCGTTATCAAACGACTAAAGCGGTGGAAATGAAAATATAAATAAAGTAACTGAATTAGTATTAATAATTGTTATATCCATAGTTTTTTACCTGTGCTATAGCATAGAAAGTTGAAGAGAGCATTGATTTTTCCAAATTATCCCTTACTTCTTAGATTATTTAAAGGACATCACAACCCTGAAACTAGATTTCAATTAATAGTTACGTTATGAATATCCCTGATTTTAAAGGAAACTAGAAATCATCAACTCAATTTCAAAAATTGTAATTTTTTCTTGTCCTGTTCTGAGATCACGAGTCATGATCTAGGCAATACCGATTCTGTAAAGAAAATTGAACAGAATCGAGTAATGTCTACGTCACGACTCGGGAAAAATGCCGAATCCTGGAGGACAAATAAATTAATTATAATTTCTAAAATCGAGATGATTTCTAGTTTTCTCCAAAATACTGGAAATAAATATCGTCATTATTCATTAAAATCTAGTTTCAGGGCTGTGATGTCCTTCAATTATTGTTAACTCAACAACACCGATATCTGGGGGTAGCCTATACAAATAATCAAATTACCATCATTCCGGAAACCCCATGCCTCATTCGGGACCCCCGCCCGACTCGCCTTCAAATCACCAAAACAATACCTCGACTACCCGAGCCAATCGGGCGAAAATCCCTATCATTATTCAATCATTATCGTCGAACGTGTGCAAATACACCACATCCTGACGTCACAAACCCACGGGGGGGGGGGACGGTCAAGGGAGGGAGGGGAGGGGGGGTTGTTTGGGTTGCGCACAATTGACATCATATTTTGACCGTCTGGTTCGATAATGGCCCCCGAAATGAACGCGCGGTGTACGACGGAAACGCACGACTCGGCCCGAATATACACGAGGATGGTTTCCTAATTTACGATGGCAAGACACGATGATGCCCGAATGTTGACGAAGATGTTTTTCTTCACATTTCTATGACCCACCCCACGCACGAGGGGCGACAAAGGAATACATCGAACGGTGGGTGTTTACATTTATACTGGGTTTAACGACGCATTGTACTGATCACTGAGATCTATTGGCGTCGGTGTACATGATATATGAGATGGAAGGTTATTCTTATGCTGCTTAACGACCCCACCCAACAGCTAGATTATACGGGGGTACGAATGAGCGCGTGATAATGAAACGATGAAGTGATGATATAGGTGAAGGGATGTTTTCGAAAAACCTATGCCTTCTACGCGGGAGTAGAATCCACGCCTAACCTGACTTCAGTTTCTACCGCTAGCGATAACTGGCTGAGCCACCGGGGCACAATTTTTTGTTTTCAAGTAGGAAGGAGTCGGTCGTGGCTGAGGAACCATTCCAGTATTGACCTGAACGACAGAGGGAAACCACGAAAGATCCCCGTCAGGATGGTCGACCATGGCGGGAATCGATCCCCGGTCTCCTGAATGACGGTTCAGTGTGCTAGTCACTCGACCACTGAAGAATGATTTTGTACTAGGAAAACGCGTTATGTGTTTCCGCGTTGATGGATGAGCTAATGAGAATGACATTGAATTCTTTCAAAAAGTTATATCAAGTTAATGTTTTGACGGCATTCAAGTTAAAAAATCAATCTTTCCATTTGGTTGGTTTATTTCGTTGACTATTCTCATGAAGGAAATATTAGATGCAATTTGATATTATATATTGTAATATTAGACTACTATATGAGACGTGATGACAGCTGTATACATATACACACCTTGAGACCATCCTCTTATAATCATTACTCATACTCAAAAATTTCTTCGATAATAAAGAAGGAATATGTAAATATGTAAATATGTAAGGCCTTGTTTTAATCGTTCTCCACTAATTGGTGACACTTGTTGCTTGGATTTAATTGGTTTTCTTAATAGCTTTAAAACATGTGTAAAAATGTCATTAAATAAGTTTTTATATCTAAACGACTGATTGGATTTCAGTAAAAGTTTGCAATAATCTGTATCATCATTATATTGAGATTTGGAGAAAATATGAGTTTTTTCGAAAGACATTTTCTGTACCTAAATTCTTCTCTTGCTTTTTTTTGTCATTATATAATTTTTTATATCAAAACGACTGATTGGATTTCAGTGAAAGTTCGGAATAATGTGTATCATTATTATATTGAAATCTGGTGAAAATTTGAATTTTTTCGAATGACATTTTTTTCACGAAAATTTTTCTCTGGCTTATTCTTATGGGTAACTTGGAAAATGGAAAATTAGTTTTCTCAGAATGTGTGCAATCGATTGCGTATAAAAACTAATGAGATTCAATCCATATGATGACACATGGGCATGCCAAGTTCCAATCGATTTTGAATTTTTGTCTGACCTGTAGAGCGCGAACAAAAAAAACAAAAAAAAAAAAAAAAAAAAAAACATGTACATTTTTTTCGGGTCAAGTAAAATTGAGTCTTCGCTTCGCTCATCCAATCAAGTTTCAACGTTGATGAAAAGATAAAAAATGAAAAAATTTTAACGCCGACATCAAGTGAACCGATTTAACGTAAAAATACTATTCACATTTTCGTTTCTCGATCGCTCGGATCACCAACACACACTATAGCGTTTCCCAGTTACTAAAAACATTCAACAATGGTATAGCTAGTTCGATCCTCACACACATACACACACTACACTGTCTCGAACCGAGCTCACGTTTTTTTAGGTGATAACTCATCGAATTCAATTCTTTCCTTCAAATCAAATCTGTCTCATATCACAAACTCCGTACCCAGACATTTCTGGCGAAGATTCTCTATAATATCGCAGACGGAGCTGGTAATGTGACAAAACAAGCTCGGATGTGACGCCGGTGTTCTAGATCTGGAATAATGTCGAGTTGAGTCGGGATCATCGGGGACTGGGAGTGAATTGAAATTGACAGCCAAGCTATGATTTCGACTGGGAAAATAATAATAATATAATAATAATAAAAAAGAACATGGATACAAGTATATACCTGTCTTGAGGGGTAACAACTCCTGAAATCACTTGAAATCTTTGAAATAACTTGAAATCCCTGAAATCACTTGAAATTCCCTTGAAATAACTTGAAATCCCTGAAATCACTTGAAATTCCCTTGAAATAACTACCGGATTTCAGGAGTTGATAACCCCTCGCTTCCAGTAGCGGGAATAGTGGGACCATGGAGTTTATAAATAGTCCTGTCATACTTGAGAAATAACTTCGTGTTAAAACTCGTACCACTTGATGACATTAAATAGTGGATAACGGTGGCCATGTTCGTTGTTCGAGCGTATTATTGTCAGGTGTAGGCTATAGATTCTCTTACGGTGGATTGCAAGAACGAAGTTTAAGCCCGGCCTACTTTAGACGCCGTCTAAAGTAGGCCGGGGTCAAACTTCGTTCTTGCGATCCACCCTTAGACCCCGTTTACATTACTACTCAACTACTCTAGTAACCCCATCTACGATCGTAAGTGACCGTGTGTGAGCACCAAATAGTGGCTACGCTCGTAACAAAAGCTACTACAGTGAACTTACTCTCGTTAGTAGGGTTACTGTAGTAGATGTAACCGTATGAACGCTCATAGGTTGGTACAATCGTAGCCTCGTAGGAAGTCTTTGCTCTAGGATACGTTTTGGTAGAATAATTACAAGATGGCGTCGACGCAATGTGTCAAAACACACTCACGCGGTAAAATATGTAACTAAAACGTCTAGTAACCAAGAACCTATATTTTGTCCGTGTGAACGCAATATTAGTTACTGCCCATTTACTCTAGTAACTCTACTGTAGTAGGATGGTAGTAATGTAAACGGGGTCTTAGACTATTCCATCTTTATTCACAGATCGTGTTTGATCCAGAAGCAGGATTCGAACCAGCGCCCCAGCGAGTCGCAGCACGTATATGTGGAGAGCGTGGCAGCGACAATGGCGACGAAGATTTAGTATTCATTACGCAGATGAGATGACAAATGTGTGGGAATGAAGCTGTATGGACCAGACTGAATAAAGAAGGGGGGAGTGGAGGAATTCTGGAGATTTCCCTAGTGGGGAGGAAGAAGGAGGTGAATTCGATGGCAAAAATATCGAGCGTTATACCGTTGTACGTACAACTGATCTTTCCACCTGTGTTTTCATAAAATTTGAATCGTTATTAGGATTTTCGACCGAGGGGTTAACAACTCCTGAAATCCGGTGTACATTGCCATGAAATCCATCGAAATCTCTTGAAATCGCTTGAAATCCGTATGAAATCTTTTGAAATCCCCTTGAAATCCGTATGAAATCGCTTGAAATCCTTATGAAATCTCTTGAAATCACTTGAAATACGTACGAAATCTCTTGAAATCCCTTGAAATCCGTATGAGATCTTTTGAAATCTCTGAAATTACCTGAAATCACCTGAAATCAGGTGTTCATCAAATTTGCGAGTTGTAAACTCCTCGTTTTCGACAAATATTTTCTGTATGATCATATGATTTTTTTCCATTTATAGGCCATTGGATTTAACCACTGTACTGATCACTATACGATCTATTGGCGACGGGGAATGATATATGTGAGATGATGAGATAGAAAGTTGTAAGTCGGTCGTGGCCTGTTGTTAAGGAACCATCCTATTTTAGACCTGAACGACAGAGGAAAACCAAAACCTGTCATGATGGTCGACCATAGCGGGAATCGAATCCCGGTCTCCTGAATGACGGTTCAGTGTGCTAGTCACTCGACCACTCGTCTTTCATACAGCTGATCTTTCCACCTTTGCTATTATAAAATTCGACTTATTAGCATTTTCGTCAAATATTGTCTGCATCAGATTATGTATTTGTTAGTTTTGTATCTTGCACTGTTATATAGGGCTAATATTGTTAAGATTATCATCTGCGAAATGCCCCTAGCGGGAACTTTTTGCCCTACAGAAACCGGAGATGCCTCAAGTTGGGTTACCACAAGAAGTATTTGTTAGTTTTTTTTATCTTACATGCACTGTTGAAGTGTTATGATCATTTATATCTGTGAAATCCCCTGGCTGGAACTTTTTGCCAAATGGAGACTAGGGACGCCTTAAAGGGGGATGCATGTATGGTGCTTATAAAAATAGAGATACCATTTTTTCTCTTCATCACGAACAAGTGTATTTGAATGAGAAGTATATCAGACCCAAGATAATTTTATGCTCTTTAATTAATATGACATTCTATTACTGTGAATTCAATCAGTTTCAACATAATACGTCAATAAATTTCATCACGTTCTTGAGATTTATTGACGTATTATCTTAAAACTGGTTGAATTAACAAAAATAGAATGTCATGATAATTGAAGAGCATAAAATTATCTTGGGTTTGACATACTTTTTATTCAAATACACTTGTTCGTGATGAAGAAAAAAAAAGTAAATATGAATTTCTCCATTTTATAAGCACCGTGCATGCACCCTTTCAAGGGGACGCATGTATGGTGCTTATACAAAAATAGATATTTATCTTTACTATTTTTTCATATATTCACTAACCAGTGTCACTGAAAAAGTATATCAAGTCCAAGATAGTGTTATGCTCTTTAATTATTATGACATTCTATTTTTGTGAATTCAACCAGTTTCAAGATAAGTCAATGGATAATAATGAGATGTAGTTCAACGTTAATTTATCTACTAGGAAAACGCCATATATGCGTTGTTAGACGAGCCGATAGTAATAGTATGTGTAGTAATGGGTAAAAACTGCTTCGAGTGGTACCAATTTAGCACATTTTATGTTTTTTCTTCAAAATGGCTGACCCGATCAAGCTGATTTTTTTTTGAAATGTGTATCAAAATGTAATTCAACTTCGGGCAAAATTTCATTTTTTTGGAAAATGAAAATATTTTCTTTTTTTTCCGCTATGTTATTCTAATGGGTATTTTTGAAATTTCTAAAATTCATAAAAAAAAAGTTACCACCTGATAATGCCACAAAACTAAACAGATCTAAGTTAGATGAGGAACCATATTGAAAAAAAGTTTGAAGTTGATAGCTGTAGCCGTTTGACCTGTGGAGAACCAACAAAAAAACATGGAAAAAAACGAACACCAATTTTTTTCAGTATGTAAAATCGAATCCTCGCTAAAGCTTGTCTAATTATCTCAAAACTGATTGAGTTCACTAAAATATAATTTAACATCAATCGTAGAGCATAAACTTGTCTTGGAGTAGATATACTTTTCTCTCAATTACATTAGTTTGTGAACATGGAAAAACATAGTAAAGATGAATTTCTAAATGTTTATTAAGCACCTCATGTTAGGTTACCGCGAGTTGTGCGAGTGCAGACGGATCCAAGTGGTGTGCGCACCGAGGAAAGTCGACCCCGGGGACTGTAGGGGCACTTGGGGTCAATAAGTATACACGGCCGACATCCCCCCAGAGAGGTGTTACCGAATATTGGCCAAGTCCGGTTAAACGACAGACTTGTATCCTCGAGATGTGGAGATCAACCAAATAGACCGAACTAAATAAACTAAATTATAGATAAACTATAGATAAATTTATTAAAAAATGAATTGTTTGATAAATGAAAATCTAAACTCCACTTAATCCACTTAAATAGAGGCACCACTTGAATAGACCGAACTGAATAAACTAAATTATAAATAAACCATAGATAAATTTAGCGGATTAACTTGTTATCACCATTGGTTACATATGATATTTTCGTACCTTTAACAAATAGTTAGTGGATTAGTACTTAACTAAGATTCGTAAAACCGGGCCTAAATAAACTAAATTATAAATAAACCATTTAAATACATTTATTTAACAATGAATCGTTTGATGAATAAAAATCCTAGCTTGACGATTCTTGCTAAAAAAATATATATTTTCCATATACCCTCATGCCGGAGGTGGTACAAAAATAACATATGTAACCAAGGGTGATAACAAGTTAATTTGCTAATTTTTGCTTAATTCACTAATCATCACTTGGTACAACCGACTCTAAATGAATAAATCATGAATGAACCATAAATTGATTGATTAACAACAAATTGTTTGATAAATGAAAATCTACACTCAACGATTCTTATTAAGAAAAAAATCTTCAATGTGAATTTCTCTATTTGCACCGTGCATGCGCCCCTCAAATTACTGCAAGTGGTTGGGCGGAAAGAATCGAAGAATGTCGATAAATTTCCATTACCGACGATTCATTCTTACAACCAAAATAATATCACAATCAATTATAAGCCCCAATCTACGTTACGAACAACTTTCAAACTGATTTATCATTTATATATACTGTAAAAATACCGATACGTCACTTTTATGTGACTTCCGTTTACCCGGTGGGGTGGGGGGGGGGAGGGGGGGGATAGGGGGGATGTGTCGTCGTTTGAGATGAGTCGTCCGAGAGAAAGAGAAATGTTGTGATCACGAAAGTTTTCCGTGCGTCAAGCTCTCTGTATCCGCTCGATGTGAGAAGACAACTTTTCCGGCGAGAAAATACGCCGAGCGGCGCGGATTTATATCCGCCGTCACAAGTTCGGTGTCACTTGTCTAGCAAGTGTATATATGCGGTTAAAAGTTGCACATTGTAAACAGATTTTACGGTTGTAGGATTTACTTCAACATGAGAAAACGAGAAACAAAGTGAAAACAAATAACATAGGTAACTATAGTTCGAGGGGTTAACAACTCCTGAAATCAGGTGTACACTTGCCATGAAATCCCATTGGAATCCCCTTGAAATCCGTATGAAATCTCTTGAAATTCTCTGAAATCTCTTGAAATTCCTTGATATCCGTATGAAATCTCTTGAAATCCTCTGAAATCTCTTGAAATCCCCTGAAATCTCTTGAAATCCCCTGAAATCTCTTGAAATCTCTTGAAATACCCATGAAATCCCATTGAAATCTCTTGAAATCCCCTGAAATCTCTTGAAATCCCCTGAAATCTCTTGAAATCCCCTGAAATCTCTTGAAATTTCTTGAAATCCTTTAAAATCTCTTGAAATCCCCTGAAATCCGTATGAAATCACTTGAAATCCTCTGAAATCTCTTGAAATCCCCTGAAATCCGTATGAAATCACTTGAAATACTCTGAAATCTCTTGAAATCCCCTGAAATCCGTATGAAATCACTTGAAATACTCTGAAATCTCTTGAAATCCCCTGAAATCCGTATGAAATCACTTGAAATACTCTGAAATCTCTTGAAATCCCCTGAAATCAGGTGTACACCAAACTTGCGAGTTGTAAACCCCTCGGTATTTTTCCACACCACATTATATTATTAGAATGTACGGATACACTTTTTATTGTATTGTCTGTTTCGTCTAACAAATTAGTGACATCACCCGAAGACAAGCTACACAACGGGAAGCCTATTACAAGTAATTGAACATTCATCAAGTGCAGCAAGGTTGCGTTTTCCGATTCCAAGAAAACAGCGTAGAGAAGTGAGAAGAATGCGTCAGTCACTGCCAGTCAGATACGAGACGAGTCACTGTCAAGGTACAGTGACTTTCACCTTTCCCCTCGGCAACAATCATCTCATCGGGTGATTCACGAGGAAAGACGAAATGCATAAAACGTTCTATTTTTAAAAAAACTTCTCGACTTCCGATTCGGTGATTCATCAAAATACATACGTTAGAAGAAGAGCATAAAACGTTCTATTTTTGAGTTAACTTCCGACTTCCGATCTGGTACGTCATCCACCATGGAAGATGGGTAACGTAGTTCCTACAACCGGTGGCTACAAAGTGTCTACACCCGATGGGTATAATTGGACGTCACATAACATTATGAAAAGGCTTTTAGCAACTGTTAGGCAACAGTTTTTTTCCAAGCAACCTATTGGGATGGTTTATCGAAGGCCTAATTACTTTTTCCATCAGCTCTTCACTTTTCGCTCTGACGCCCGAAATCCCGATCAATAAGAAATAGCGAGAAAAGGCCAAAAAAGCTCTATTTTCAAAACAAACATAAAATTATGCATGGAATAGGTGACGTCACCATATAGCCACACGCCATCCAAACTGCGCTACCAGCACATTAAGAATCTACGAAATGCATAAAACGTTCTATTTTCAAAAACGAAAACACCCATGATGCAATTAGTGACGTCACCGCTGTGGCCGCGTTCCAACTATTGAGACAATGAGATGAGAACTCTGAGCACGCTACGTCACGACTCGAGTGATGACGTCATCACCACGTCGTCATCGTGTGACGTAACCGAACAGCGAGATCGGTTTGGACATGGTGCTTGTAGTGGCTATATTTATAGTTTATACCCACACCTATTGTACAAAACTGTACAACTATGGTATATATATATATATATCTGTATCCACGAGAGACGAAGGTTCCGATCGGACGTTCTCTCATAACACACCAGTAGCGCGCGGGTGGTTCGCGCCGTATTTTTACCTCACATTGGCTCATGTCCGCCTATACGATTATATAAATACATTCACCACACACATTCTACATGTGTGTGTGTGTCAAATAATAAACAATAGGTATAAATAGCATTGAACTGGTGACGTAGGACACCACGTGGCAGTAGACACGGTGAGACACGTGACAACTGTCAGTTGCAGGACGGGCCGATTGGTCGGGCAGCGTTGACAGTTTCTGATTGGTCAGTCGAATTATAAATGTCCCCCAATGTTATTCTTATGGGTATTTTTTTCGAATGACCAATTTCATTTTCCGATAAAATCGCAATAACCGGTTTAGCTCGAGAACGATTCCAAACCGATCCTGGTTCTGGTATGACAGCAATGTCTATGAAAAGTCTCAAGAGGAAGTGGATTGGATACTTTGGCTGATCTGTACAGTCTAGTACACAAAAAGACAGATATAAATACACGAGCCCGATTTTATGCAGTGAATGATATGGAATCTTTGCTACATCTTATTTTTTGGGGAAAACATATGTCCATTTTTTATCAAGACCTTCAAATAATTCAACTTCCATTTTTTACAGCTGGATGTTTTCTATTTTTACCATTGAAGAAGCTATAAGCAACTATATTACTATTATTCATTCAATTTTATTTTCAATTTTTCACTTATTTAATGTTATAGGCCTATCCTAAGCCTATATCCTGTTTTTACTCATTCAACTACCGGTAGCCCTACTTTTTATTCATTTGCACTTTGATATTATTACAATATTTCTTTTTTTTTATGCATTTCATGTTGATTATAATCCTGTCCGCTATGGAGTCAGGGACCAAAAATGGTTTTTATATATATATATATAACAATAATTGTATTCAATATTAACTATTACCATGTACATTTTTTGATTAGACAGAGACGAATATAAACCGCGCTAATTTAATCTAGCTGCAACGCATATATTTCAGCCACATAATCCACGACAACGAAGCTGCTCGTGAATAGTCGGGTTAGAGCGAGGGGTTTACTACTCGCAAATTTGGTGTACACCTGATTTCAAGATTTCAGGGATTTCAAGAGATTTCATAAGGATTTCATAGATTTCATAGGGATTTCATAGAGATTTCATAGGGATTTCATAGAGATTTCATAGGGATTTCAAGTGATTTCAGGGATTTCAGGGATTTCAAGAGATTTCAATGAGATTTCATGGCAAGTGTACACTGGATTTCAGGAGTTGTTAACCCCTCGGGTTAGAGTCTAATCAAGTCGACACGCCAGTAACTTATCAGTGTATCCACCGCTCCTAATGAACAAGAGGAATGCTTTACCTGGGGGATGCCAGTACTGTATGCGTCCCATCTCCCAATCGTCGTCCCCCTCCACTCGCTGTTGTTGTTCCTGTTGTTGGGGCGCTTCTATCGCGTGACTCACACGACATTCCCGCGCCTCACCACGCGCGTTTTCCTTCTCCTCCCCCGACATTCCCGACAACACCTCTATCTGTCAGTCAGAACCAACGTCGCTCTGTTCACTTCTACACACCTTGTTGATGATATCACTAATTAATAAAATGGCCACCGAAATTTATGTTTTCCAATCACGTCTGTATTAGTTTATAATATAGACTTTTCTTATTGCTATATGGTAACAATGTCAGTCAGAACCAACGTAGCTCCAGTCGATCTGTATCACTTCTACACACCTTGCTGATAATATCACTAATTAACAAAATGGCCGCCGAAAATTATGTTTTCCAATCACAATGTCTGTATTAGTTTATAACGAATTTTCTTATTGCTATGGTAAAAATCAAAATGCTTCTTTCAAACGATGTCACATATTGTTGTAATAATCGAACTACAATGTATCCCTAATTGTGTTCTCCAATCACAACATCACTATTATTTTGTTTAATAACGACTGTTTAGGTTGCTATGGTAACCTGACAAACATACTGTCCTCTCTGTAACGATTTTTAAATTTGAAAAAAGAACGTCGAATAAATTCACTGTACAGTTTCTTAGATAATATAAATATGTTTCTTTCACGATAACAAGATGACGTCTACGAACACGAGAATTTCGTCACAATTCAAATTTTCCATTTCTTTCATTAATTACGCTCGACTTCGCCCGACACACGCCGCATCAGCTGACAACTGTCAACTGACAAACCTGACAGCAAACACGTATCTACCAACCTTGGGCGGGGGAAATTCATCCAGGAAACAAAATTAATATTATCACAACGTAAATCAACAATATATATAATGAGATCGAATGTAAAAAAAACGTAAAAAAAAATACACTTCTGCGTAGGGGTTATAATAACACACTCAAAGGTTCGCAAAGTCTTTCGATATATTTATAAATTTATAACGCACAGAAATGAATCCAGGCTCACATCAAAAGATTTTTAATATAAATAATATAAGTCCAATTTCGCGTAGGAGTTATATATGTAATGAATACAATGTGCGTAGATCGAGTGACATCACATTACAGATCCACACAGAATATTTATCAAGTACAAAAATAAGTAGGCTTACATCAAAAGTATAAAAAAAATCCAATTTCGCGTAGGTGTTATTTATAAATATATATATAATAAATAAACCGTGCCTTCATCAAGTCTATTCACATTGGATATCCTCAAAACCTTTCGATATCTTCCCACTCACTTCTCGATCACATCAAATACCACTATCGTCAATAGAAATAACGGATGTTGACATAAATAAATCTCGATCTTCCCGTCACAAAGATATCGACGACCCTCTTATCGTAATCGTCGTCACACACACACACCACCAACGCCGTCAAACTTCCTCAATGAACTGAAAATACTACACACAAGACGATAGTGTGGGGAGGGGGGGGGGGGAGGGGGCGGGCGGTATGTGCGATTTAAACGTCATAATCGCGTAGTAGTACCGAGTTAGTCAGCACCAATTCCCAGAACCGGAGGCCTGGTGTTGGCTGTAGGATGACGGAGGGAAACACCCGGTGATAGTGGTGTGGGATAGGGGGGACGGTCGATCGGGACCTTACTCTCTAGTGGATATAAGTTGTACATGAGAGATGAAGGCGCGAAACAACCGTGTGATAGTGGTGTGAGATAGGGGAGACGGTTGATCGGAACCTTCTGTCGTGGATATAAAAGTACAGTCACCGTCAACGAGGGCAAAAACGAGAATGTTATTGTAAATAAATTTAATTGTTATAATTATGAGGAATTGGATGAGTGTTAATTATAAGTATTCTTTCAAATGATTCACACTTTTTTGAATAAAAAGACAACAATGTCAACAATGACAACAAAAGACAACAATGCCCACAAATTGTGGTATCAAATCACAGTTTCACCTATCGCTATTTAAAAAAAAGGTCAATAAGTGTGTTTCCACAGTGTGGTGAATACGCTAAAAAGGAATGAGCGTCTACAATGTTATAGGCCTACTGTCAACAATACATTTTCCTATAAGATGCCATTGTTAAAAAACACACTTAATTCTACTTTTATCTAAAAATTCCATACATATAGAAGGCGATGACAGCTTTCTTTGTTGTAATAATGATTGTATAATTCTTATATATTGTTGCCAACAATGACTTTTGCCTCCAATCTAATCTAAAAGCGTGTAACTACATCAGAAAGCAATTTGTTTAAAAATAATCTCAATTCTCAAAATGTCATTTTTGTAACTAAACGATTACCCAGTACGCAAATCGCTAAATAGTCATCACGTTATTATCCCCACTGAGCCATTATTAACTAACTAATTGAAGTAATTAAAAATCTCATTAGTGAATAATTATTACAATGGCCTTACATTATGTACCAGACGGTACGCGGCGCGATGACGAGCGGTTCATTCATAAGATCAGAACACCGATTCACGAGAATGGAATGCTGGCGCGAGAATGCCAGCCAACCAATCACGCGGCAAAGATTTGAATAATAATGTAGACCAATCAGGAAGAAGCGTTCGATGAAAATAGAACGGTGTAAAAAAATCGAACGATCGAGTATAAAAAAATCGAACATTGTTAGTGATGCATCGAAATGGGAAATCCAAAAGCAGTGTGAATGTCTATTTACTGAAAACTATGGTGATGAATTAATTGGCGTCAAAAATGCAAGACATTGTTGTGTATCTTTCGCAACAATAAGCGAAAATATTTGCTAATTTAACTATAGTGATTGGGATAATAACGAATTTGATTTCAACCTTCAAGTTTGGAAAGTTCAAGATCATGAACATTATTCAGGGATGTTTTACGGTAGTGACGAGGATTTGCAACTCGCAAATTTTGTGTACACCTGATTTCAGATTTCAGGTGATTTCACGAGATTTCAAGAGATTTCAGGGGATTTCACGAGATTTCAGGGGATTTCAAGTGACTTCAAGAGATTTCAGGGGATTTCAAGTGACTTCAAGAGATTTCGGGGATTTCAAGTGATTTCATAGGGATTTCAGAAGATTTCAAAAGATTTCAAGAGATTTTAATGATTTTAATGATTTCAAGATATTTCAAGAGATTTCAGGGATTTCAAGTGATTTCAAGAGATTTCAAAGGGATTGCCAGAGATTTCAAGGATTTCAAGAGATTTCAGGGATTTCAAGAGATTTCATAGATTTCAGGGATTTCAAGGGATTCCAAGTGATTTCAAGAGATTTCAAAGGGATTTCTAAATATTGCAAGGATTTCAAGAGATTTCATGGCAAGTGTACACCGGATTTCAGGAGTTGTTAACCCCTCGGATCTCCTATCACAACTTCAGTATTAGTTTGTTTGCCCCAATGTTTCTAGTTGGTATAACCTAATACACGCTTCTTTAGACTCCCTATAAACCTCCCTTAGGCCCATGTATTGCCACGTTCAGTTAGCCTTTATCTAAGATTTGGTGAAAACAATTATTATAGGTAAGTACCGTAACTATGGTAATAAAAAACTTTAACCTGCCAATTAAAGCTACTCCCATAGTGGTAATTCGTCCACTTATTAAAGTATCTTTCCTATTTATGAATAAAGGCTCTAGGTTACCTCCCTGGTACCCAATACCTATTCTTTGGTGAAATGAAAACTTCAACTTGACCATTTTGAAAAAAAAATCTCCATTTCCGTACATAAATCTGCGCTTTTCCTAGTGCCCAGGTGTATGAAATACACGCGCGGTCAGAGAGTGGTGTGTGGTGATAACAGTGGAGCCACCGCGACGGCACGGGGACAATAATAATGATCCGCATATTGTTCTCCTAATTCCTAGCTGTTGAATCGAACAGGCCGTGTGACAAAAGCTGGTGCAGCAGTATATCCAGGCAGCAGGCACGGGTGGATCAGTGGCTATAGCACGCTGAACGGTCATTCAAGAGACACGGGTTCGATTCCCGCCACGTGGCTTGCAACACTGATAGATAGGGGGGACAGAGCTGGGCCCTGACAGGGGGGTGAATCAACGGTTAGCATGCTGGACCGTCATTCAGGAGACCGGGGTTCGCTTACCGTCATGGTCTGTCATCCTGATAGGGAGGTGCATCAGTGGTTAGCACACCGAACCAACATTCAAGAGACGGGGGAGGGTCACAGGGTTCATCGTCATTTCCCTGTCGTTCAGGTCATCAAGTTGGGATGGTTCCTTAACAACAGGCCACGACCGACTCCTTCCCACTATCCAGAAACACCGAATAAAATATACTCTCATCTCATCACCCCATTCATCAATCACATACGCCAATAGATCTTTGTTAACCTAACAAACCTTGGAAAAACAGTGTACTTCCCACTATCCAAAAACACCCAATAAAATAACCTTTCACCTCATTTATCATTTATCGACGCCTGACAGTTCCGAGTCCCGCATAAAGCATGAGTTTTTGTAAACGTCCTTTCACTCATCATCACTTCATAATTCCATCATCATCTGCTCATTCGTACCCCCGTATAACCTAGCTGTTGCTGGGATCGTTAAGCAAACAATAATCATCAGATATTCTGTCATGAACGATGATTATGCCTATGCAGTGATAGTGCAGCTAAGTACAGGTAGGCGTACTCGCCGCCATCTGTACACACACCGTCATACCATGCCTACCGGTGGGGGCAGGGGGGCAGGAGGGGGGGCACGTCGATATTCCCTGCCTAGACGTCGATAACACAGACACCACCACTGACCGACACGTCTTCGAGGTGCAGGCCTACACTGTGGGTGTCACGAGCCCGACATAAAACAGGTCAAGTGGGGGGACTCGAACCCAAGACTTCCGAGCGAAATAATAATGTATAGCTTTGTATACCTGTGGAACTGAGAGTGGTCGAGTGGCTAACACACTGAATAGTCTTTAAGGAGAACGGGGTTTGATTCCCGCCATGGTCGACCATCCCGAAAGAGGTTTTCAGTGATTCCCCTCCGTCGTTCAGGTCAAAATACTTGGATGGTTCCTTAACAACAGGCAACGACCGACTCCTTCCACCATCCTAACACACCTAATGAAATGACCTTATTATCTCGTCATCATATACATCATTCACGCCAATGGATCTCGGCCACAAGTACTGTGCGCCTAAATGAATATGCCTGTGAAAAAGCGTGGTAGTTCGTGGTGGTAGGTTGTACTCAGTAGAGTTGAAGTGTTGTGTACATACACGATCGAAAATATGATGATGATATGTTATGATATGATATGATATGTTTCTATCCATAAAGGTCGCCGTCAAGTTATGTCACACTTGGATAATAACTGGACAATAATGTCCACCAACTGAAATTAACCAATCATAACCGAGGGGTTAACAATTCCTGAAATCAGGTGTACACTTGCCATGAAATCCCCTTGAAATCCCTGAAATCCCTGAAATCCCCTGAAATCACTTGAAATCCCTGAAATCATCTGAAATCCCTGAAATCACCTGAAATCTCTTGAAATCACCCGAAATCACCTGAAATCATCTGAAATCCCTGTAATTACCTGAAATCCCTGAAATCACTTGAAATCACCTGAAATCAATTGAAATTCCTGAAATCCCTGAAATCACTTGAAATCTCTTGAAATCACCTGAAATCCCTGAAATCACCTGAAATCACTTGAAATCATCTGAAATCTCTTGAAATCCCTGAATTCACCTGAAATCTATCGAAATCCCTGAAATCACCTGAAATCCCTGAAATCACTTGAAATCTCTGAAATCCCTGAAATCACCTGAAATCCCTGAAATCTATCGAAATCCCTGAAATCACCTGAAATCCCTGAAATCACTTGAAATCTCTGAAATCCCTGAAATCACCTGAAATCACCTGAAATCCCTGAAATCATTTGAAACCCCTGAAATCCCTTGAAATCCCTGAAATCACTTGAAATCTCTGAAATCACCTGAAATCTGGAAATCTGAAATCAGGTGTACACCAAATTTTCGAGTTGTAAGCCCCTCGATCACAACTTCAGTATTAGTTTGTTTACCGAACTGTTCTAGTTGCTATGGTAACCTAACAATGCAGTCTCCCAGTAGCCGAGGTATCTAAAGAGAGCGTCAAGTGATGTGTAATCTTAGTCGGATCACGGAAGTCTAGCGAATATCGACAGATCAGCGCAACCACACAACTGCAGACAAGGGATTTTGAATGCGTTGGGTTCAAAGCCAGCGAGTTCAAATACCTACAGGCCATTAACATCACTAATCTAGCGCGTCTCGATTCGACGTTTTAATACCATTCATCAATATCGAAATCTGGGTAATAATTGAAATATCAGCGGGGGAAATCAATAACATTCCTGGGTTTATAGAGAAAGGTAATATAAGTTGTCGTATGCGGGGATGGTTATGAAATTACAATTACAATTTTGATAACGCAACCCCCTCCAAGATATCAGCCTTTTTTATATATATGTAGGCCTAGGTAGGCTATATTGGGTTAAACGATGCACTGTATACTAATAACTATGGACCTATATATCTATTAGCGTCGGTGAATGATATATAATTTATTAAATGTTTTTAGATATAGTTCGAACGAGTCGGTCGTGGATTGTTGTTGAGGAACCATCCCAGTATAACTCTGAATGACAGAGGGAAACCAATGCACAAAAACCCCTGTCAAGATGGTCAACCATGGCAGGAATCGAATGACGGTTCAGTGTGCTAGCCCTGCAACCTCTCAGTGACGTTTTGATTTTTTGATTTTTTTCTAATGCTGCTTAACGACCCTCCCAACAGCTAGATTATACGGGGGTACGAATGAGCGGGTGATAAATGCAACGATGAAGTGCTGATATGTGAAAGGACGTTTACAAAAAAAAACATGCCTTATGCGGGACTCGAATCCACGCCCAACGGTGACTTCAGTGTCTGAAGCGTGCCTCAGCTGACTGAGCTGACGAGGGCGGCGATTTTTTTTCTTCCATGTCAATTTTTTTGTATTTAAACGTGGTAATGTCGACCTTCTTCCGTCATCGCACCGAGTCAATATGCAGTGCACAAAGGGCGGATATCGACTGCATGCAATTAGCCCTGTCCGCGCGTGGGACGCATGTATTTTTAATCGCATAGAGCCGACGGGAAAAAACACTACACTCAGTAGCGTGATTAAAACCTCGAGGGATCGATCAGGTCGATACGATACACATTATTCGAATCTGAATACACTTCGGGAGAAGGTGAACTGGATTGAAAATCGACTGTACTAAAACTCGACTGTCCTACAAAAGAACAAAATTGTCCTGAAAACTGACTGTCTGCACAACACACTTGTGTGATTAAACCTCGAGGGATCGATAAGGTCGATACAATACACATTATTCGAATCTGAATACACTTCGGGAGAAGGTGAACTGGACTGAAAATCAACTGGTACTCGATACCTAAAGACTGTCCTAAAATGACTGTCCAAAATCTGTATTAACTGGTCATAAGGGATACGAACACTTCGATCTGAATACACTGGGAAGAAGGTGAACTGACTGAAACATACGACTGTACCAAACGACGTCTAAATGATGTGCAACACACTTGTGTGATTAAACCTCCAGGGATCGATACAGTCGATACGATACACATTATTCAGATCTGAATACACTCAGGAGAAGGTGAACTGGACTGAAAATCAACTGTGCTAAAACTCGACTGTCCTAAAACTCGACTGTGCTAAACTTGAATGTTCTAACCGCTGAACCTAATAATCAATCCTGAAAACGACTGTCTAAAACCGACTGTGCTAAAAATCGACTACCCTAAAGACTGACAGTCCTAAAAACCAATTGTACAGAAAAAAAAACTCGACTGTCCTAAAAATCAAATGTACTCAAAATCAACTGTTCCAAACTCGACTGTCCTAAAAATTGACTGTCCTAAAACTCAACTGTCGAAGTGTGTAGATTTCTTTTACATTTCATATTCACAAACATCTCGCTCATCTCACATCTCAACTGCTGCGTTTTCCTCACGATTCGGTGTGACGTTTAAAGGTCGTTCGGTAACGAGCCGACGAGGACGTGGCTGACTGTCACGTGGGACACGCTGACGTGACGTATCAGCGACAAATCAGCGTGCTCGGCGAGACGCTGATTTGCAACGCAAGCTTCGCACCGGCAGAATTTCAACAAAACGCTGAACCGCTGTAATATAATACTATATTTTGTAATTTACTGTTTAATATGGGCCTACTTTTTTTTTAACATGGTGTCTACAAATGTTCCATTACAAAATTCACTGACTTTTCCAAGTTTTCCAGATGGAAAATTATATTTTTTCAGACTGCAAATTTGGCTTTTCCGTCGATTATATTATAGGAAAAATTGTTCACAAATTCAATTTCGGTTTCGACAAATTGAATTTATATATATAAAAAAAAACATTTCTGGAGATATTTGGTTGGGAAACGGGGACAATCCAGAAATCACACACAATAATTTTTTTTCTTTACATTTTGAGTAAAATTCCAGAAAAAAAAATCCCAAACTTCTCCCTGACTTTTCCAGATGTATTAAATTCCCTGACTTTTCCAGCTTTTCCACGTTTTCCAGTCTAGTAGACACCCTGTTTAATAACATCCAAACTTGATATAAAAAAAATCATTTCACTCATCACTACACAGTTTCATTATCATCTGCTCATTCGTACCCCCGTTGCCCCGTATAACCTAGCTGTTGGTGGGGTCGTTAAGCAAACACTACTTATCATCATCATAAACGACGTAATGGCAGTGACAGTTGCAAGAAGTCTTTATATATGTACTCTAGTCGGTTATTAGCGAACACAACAAGCTAACAGAGAACTTTTATACCCTCCTGGTAATCCACTGTTCAATTTTTTTTTCAATTAAAATTTTAATTAGAAAAAAGACTTCAAACGATATGGAAGCACCGATCCTTATAAAAGTAGCCTGTGTAGTATTTTAACGATGTTCCATTTTGTAACTTTGAACTGTCAGTTATTATTTTCATTTATATTGGGTTTAACGACGTACTGTATTGGTGACTACTACGATCTATTGGCGTCGGTGAATGATGAAAATAGAAGGAAAATACATTTCAAATGATTTTTTTATTATTATTATTTTACATTGATATTTCTGTACGTGGGGGGCTATAGACCTATTTACTAAGTGCTTACTAATTTGTTCACCTTTTTGACCAAAAATCAAACTTGCGTGTACACTTTAGAAATCTAGAAATAGATCTCAGATCTAGGTAGCACAGTCCAGCCTTGTTGGTCACTCAAATCAAACATCAAAGTTGTCAAACAGAATATTTCCTTCTCACATCAAGAGGAAAAATGAATGAGAAGTGAATTATCGGCTGAAAAGGCTTCACAATAAGAAATTAGAGCAAAAAAGACAAAAATTTCTACTCCAGGGTAGGCAAAAACCCGGATTTATTCTCATAAACCCAGCACGCATTTCTTTTCCAATGGTTTCATTATATTTTACTGTGTTTGAAAAAATCTTAGCTTTAAATACCAGCAAATTGGTACGAAAAAAATCACTTCTGTATATTTGAAGTGGTTTTTTCAAGGTGGGTAATACCCGATAAATCCTACTGGGTTTTACTTGGGCTGCACCTTTACTGGCCAACCCTCATTTTACAACAATTTTTCCACAAACCGAAGTCATGATAGGAGCACAGAATTGGGGGACATTATTGTCCATTCATTATACGACAATGTAAGACCGAGGAGTTACCAACTCCTGAAATCAGGTGTACACTTGCCATGAAATCCCATGAAATCCCATGAAATCCCTGAAATCACCTGAAGTCCCTGAAATCCCTGAAATCGTTCGAGATTACCTGAAATCATCTGAAATCACCTGAAATCACCTGAAATCCCTGAAATCACCTGAAATTACCTAAAATCATCCGAAATCCCTGAAATCCCTGAAATCACCTGAAATCATCTGAAATCGTTTGAAATCACCTGAAAACCCTGAAATCCCTGAAATCGTTTGAAATCACCTGAAATCTTGAAATTTGAAATCAGGTGAACACCAAATTTTCGAGATGTAAACCCCTCGTGTAAGACACTTGCCACCATCTCACATACACGTGTCCAAGTCACCACGTCCATCTCTATATTTACATGCGTGCGAAAATACATATCAGGTATTTAAATTTAAATCTCACTTGCGACAGACCAAACGACCTTGAATTATCATCCTTATTGGCAGCCGGCCAATGAAACAACTCGTTATAGTAACTCATATTCTCGGTGCATTTCAATCCTTCGCGCTTACATTCCTTGAACATCCATTATAAATACGCTCACAAATTATCTCCGTTCTTATTGGCTGGGTGTCGACGTCGTGACCAGCTGTTGCCATGGAAACAGCCTGAAGAGCGTATACCGGAATAAAATATAATCGCTTGTGTCACTTGTGTGACATGGGCTTTGGTGGAAAACCTTGCTTGAACCCCAGATCACTTTTACAATCATCCATTGAAAAGGAGGCCCACACGAAAAGGAGGCCACACCATGTTACACGACAGAGTATACGTTATTCCGGTATACGCTCTTCAGCGCCCCCAGAAACACATTCAGCGGCTTTGGTGGAAAACCTTGCTTGAACCCCAGATCACTTTTACAATCATCCATTGAAAAGGAGGCCTACACGAAAAGGAGGCCACACCATGTTACACGACAGAGTATACGTTATTCCGGTATACGCTCTTCAGCGCCCCCAGAAACACATTCAGCGGCTTTGGTGGAAAACCTTGCTTGAATCCCAGATCACATTTACAATCATCCATTGAAAAGGAGGCCACACCATGTTACACGACTGAGTATACGTTATTCCGGTATACGCTCGTCAGTGCCCCCAGAAACGCATTCAGCGGCTTTGGTGGAAAACCTTGCTTGAACCCCAGATCACTTTTACAATCATCCATTGAAAAGGAGGCCACACCATGTTACACGACTGAGTATACGTTATTCCGGTATACGCTCGTCAGCGCCCCCGGAAACACATTCAGTTGCTATGGTGATACACAACTAGTGACATATTCACGTGATGTGATACATTGTTGTATCAAGTGGACAACAATGCCCCCCCAAATGTAACAGCTTCAAGGAAAACATTTTTTTCCTCAACAATATCGAAAGTTTGACATACAGCCATTGTTCCCCCCCATAAATGAGGATGAAAGTTTAGGCTCATTTGAACGGGGCACCACAAGGGCGATCTTATCACCATGAAGAAATAGTTTGTTTGTTCCCACTTTTTTTAGCTGCTATGAAAAACTGACAAATATGCTATGACCCTATAACCTTCTTTTCCGTGACATCACCAACTGTTACAATTAGAGGACAACAATGTCCACGAATTGGGTTTTCCTATTTTACCTTTTTTTTTTATTCAATAACATTGAAACTTGATACAAAATCAATGTTTCCCAATAAAGGCTAAGGCAATAAAGCTTCTCCCGTATGTTTGTCCCAACTGTTCTAATTGCTGATTATTGTTAGCTTAACGACCCCACCAACAGCTAGGTTATACGGGGGTACGATTGAGCAGGTGATTGCGAAATTATGGAGTAATGATAAGTGAAATGACGTTTACAAAAACCCATACCTTATGCGGGACTCGAACCCACGCCCAGCGGTTCGCTTCAAGTGTCTGAAGCGTGCCTCAGCTGACTGAGCTAACAAGGGCGGCTGTTCTAGTTGCTATAGAATATGAGAAATTTGCCATTTCCCTATAGTCTCCTTTGAAGTGATGTCACACATTGTTGTAATAATCGAACAACAATGTTCCCAAATTGTGTTCTCCCATCACGACTTCACTACTAGTTTGTTTGCCCCGTAACTTCTATAGTTGCTATGGCAACCAACCTGTCAAACAAGTCCTTACAGAGTTACAAGTATAAGCCCTTAATTTATGTCAAACACGACTACTAGCTGAGAAATGTTTTTACTGCTTGGGTGTTGGTATGCACTGAAGTTACCAAACAGCTATGGAAACACTTTCTGTTACTATGATGATATAAATAGGCCTACAAGTAAGACTTTTGGATAGTTTACAGAATCACATTGTAGTGTGAAGTTGACACCAAAAACAAAGGATGCATAAACCAGTGGAGTGCTTAGACTACACATTTAGAGGCAAAAAAAGTAATGGGCCCTCATCAGAATTCAATCCGCAGGCACTTACTGCCAGAATATGTTCACTGTAACGCACAATAATAATCTTTTCTTCTTTTTAATGCTGCTTAACGACCCCACCAACAGCTAGGTTATACGGGGGTACGAATGAGCAGGTACTAGTGAAATGAAGAAGTGATGACATGCATCCATGCCTTATGCAGGACTCGAACCCACGCCCAACGGTGACTTTAATTACTACTGCTAGTGATAATTGACTGAGCCACTGGGGCAGCTAATATTATAAATAATTGGTGCTAAATACCATTGGGGGATGGTAAGATCGCCCTTGTGGTGCCCCATTCAAACAATCCTATCTTCCATCCATAGCCTTAATTGGGGAACAATGATTTTGTATCAAGATCCAATGTTATTAAAAAAACATACCATTAATACACAGGACAATCAAGCGCGAGCACTAACATCCCCTCTACTTTAAACGTCGCCGCTAGATGGCTTTTTCATTTCTGAAAAGGTCTATCAAGATCTTGATGAATTAATAACTGACATTATAGCATCCACACTGGTTTCACACCTCTCGTATTTAATTGCGTTCATATTCCGCTAGTTTTTTCAAATAAGGATCTAACCGTAGATGAGGCAAACTATTGTACGCAATAAGAATGTATCCTACTCAAATAATATATTTTTCAATTATATTAGATTTAAAGAAGCACTTTAATGATAGATTCAAGATCTATTAGCGTCAGTGAATGATGAATGTGATGGTGGAACGCTGAGATAAACGTTCACTTAATTATGTGTTTTGGCCGAAAGGAAAACAGTCATGAGCTGCTCTTGAGGAACTATTCCTACATTCACTATGACAGAAACAAAGATTAACTTTTTGTCAGGTTGGTCGACCGTGACGGGAATGTAGCCCCGGTCTCCTGAATGATGGTTCAGCGCGCTAGTCACTGATCTCAGTCCCCAAACCTCGGTGGAGATGGTTTTAATCTCGTTAACAGTGTAAATATTGCGGTAATATACCTCTACGCTGCAAGTTTAGTGTGAGAAATCACTGACTTGACTTTGCCACAAAAATAAATATATATATGACGTCTGTTTAATTCAGACAGTTGACGCACCTAAGCCAGACGGGCGCGGGTTCCAGCCCTGCTGTAGGTAACTACGAGTTTTTGAAAATGTCCTTTCGCCTATCTTTGCTCATAGTTCCATTATCGCTCGCTTAATCGTATCCCCATAGAACCTAGCTGCTAGTGAGGTCGACCAACGAAAATGTATTTATAACCTATTGACTGATGCTTTCAGGGAGTTCTCTAGAACCCTAGATAAGATTTATTCGGACAAATACACTTACTTGTACAACTTTTTTAGCAATGACGACAGCGAGTTTGGCTAATTTCATCGGCCGTTTATTTGGTTCTTTCATATTTGCGATAACTATTACCAAGGTTTAGTCAGACCAAGGTGTAGAGAAGACAAACGAAGGTCCGACGAACCTCATTCGATTCTGAGATATTCGCGTAAGTGTAGTAAAACTGATATGTATCGATGTAACAGTAAGGTTTCGAGCGATGTCCCGAGAAGAAACCCACGTAGTCACGTAAAATTGTAAACACCTTATAGCGAAGGAACACGAAACCGCCAACTCCTGACCTTGAAGTTGCATCATTACTGAGCTACCAGTTCCACAACAGGTTTATTATAACCAAACTGAATATTGAAAAACAGAAATGGGCCCAACCACATTTCTGCAAATTCAATTTAGTCAATTCACTGGTAGTTATGGATTTAAACGAAATTATAGTACAATTGTAATAATGAATCAATATTGTAACGATGACAATGTGAACGACTTATGGAAATTTGTAGCTATGGTAACGGTGGAAGCACATTACAGGCTAATGTCAAGTAAAGTTTGTTGAAAAAAGAGAAACAACAATGTCCAATAATTGATTTTAACCAATCAAAATCTTTAAAAGTTCCCCAGTTTGATGTACTGCTACGGTAAGATTGTTAGTCAATTTGTAGCTTGACAGAAACCTTTGGGTATGGGCTGTAATTACCAGTTAGAAGTAGCTCTAACTGGCAGTGAATTGTTATAACAATGGTTACCCAAGTTGTTTTCACTGAATCTCAGATTATAATGCTAAATGGACCAAGGGCTAGTATTACCAAGTCCAGTTAGACTTTATCTGAGAGTTGGTGAAAACAAATTGAATGGGTATCCACGGAGATGATCAACTTCAAACTGACAGTTAAAGCTACTCCCACGTTGCCAATTCTGGCACTAAGGCCCAGTATTACCAATTTCAGTAAGTTTTTATCTGAAAGTTGGTGAAACCAACATAGTAGGCCTAACCATGGTGACCGTAGTGATAACAAGTTTTGAATTCCAGTTATAGCTACTCCAATGTTGGTAATTCAGGACCTAAATTGTAAAAATGGGCCTAAATACAATTCAATTTGGATTGAAGAATAAGTCCATACTAAAATGAACTGTTCCATTATAGCTATGAATCTTAATTTAGACATCTGTTCTAGCTGGCCTAGAGCTGTAAGTTATTTTTTAATCTATTTAGTCATACCCTTCGATTTTTATTCACATTTGTTTTGTGTTGATATAAATGTAGCCGTCTAAAAGAATAGCATGCACCACGCAGCAAACCGATTTTGAATGAACCATGTTTAGTTTATCAAACAATCAACTGTTTTATTAAATAGGGAATTGTATTACACTAACATGTTTTATGATTCAACATTGACGAATGTTGTTAATATTCGCCTTCAAGAGTTGGAAAATGTTATATTGGATAGTGTTCAAGCCTATTACAAAAGTTTATGTCAGTACTAATCTTGACATATTGGTAGGATAGGCCTACTGGATCTAATATCTATATTACGGGTGATAGTATCTCAATTTCGAATAGACCAAATTAAGTCCAATTGAGATACTAAATATTATACTATAATATGTTTCGATGTAATACTGGAACTAAAGAAGTATCAACATTTTCCAATCAGGCCAAGAATGTCACCAATTGACAGATGACAGGGCTTGGGTAGGGTCAAGGCCACTGGACAAGACAAGGCTTACTTGGTGAATTTGATCAATTCCAATGATCAAACTAGGTCTACACCAAGTTATTTGGTAATCGGCTAAAATCTCCAAGATTTGATGGGCTATCATCACAACTGAAAGGGTGTTATTGAAACTTACCGGAATCGAAATCCGAACTCCCACCAGCCTCCATACCACCAGACTGTCCATGATATTTATCTAAAACAATATGAATATACATGTTATAATTCATATCATGTTGCATAGCTAGGTCTAGGTCTATCTGGGTTACTTCAGATAAGTAGGCCCATGGTATGGTAAGCATCTCAAATGGAATGTAGACACTGGCCTAAGCCCTGTCTAAGCTAATGGGCCTAGGTCTTGATTATTGACTTTTTTAATGTGACACACATTATTGTAGAAAAAGTATTCAATTTTATTAGAAGGATTGCGTGATGGATTTATAGCATAATATGAAACCGCTTTTGTACAGTTTCATGAAGGATATCAAGCAATACAATAGTGAATTTGTAACAATGACAGCTGTACAAAATTGGTTTTAAAGGGCCAACATTCTCTCGGCAAGTGTAGGCCTACACTGACGAGTATTGGTCCACTATAATTCAGAGTTATGTATAAATACGGAAATATAGTTGTCACGGGGAGTGTCAAGTCATTCATGAGTATAATTCGAGCTGTTTCTAAGAAATAAATCTGGTTTTGCTATCAAAATTATGTAGAAAATGAGCCTAGTTTAACGCCATTTTGATTCGTTTGATCTTTAGGAGAGGAATAATGTTCACATCAAAAGCACAAAATCTGTCGGTGTTGGCACCGGAATTTGTAGTTTTATCCAAGGAAAAGATGCTGTATGGTGTAACAATAGATAAACCGAGATAAATAAGTCTTACTTGGGCCTTGAGGCTGGTCATCACCACTTTCTCGGTCCGACATAATATCCCTCTTGCTACGAAAGTGATTTAACCGATTTAACCCTCCTCGTTTTCCATTTCCTATGGAAGAATTTGTTCATGCGCCGGATGTTTTATCGCCAAAATTCGTCCAACACGAAAAGTAGGTCTTTGTTATTTTATATTTCAACTCCTACAAAACGCTTCAAATATACTTCAAATGGGTATATTATATTACATAATATTATTTTCATGGCATTTTAACTTAATTCAACATTTTTAAGGGAAGTAAATGCTGAAATATGGATATTTTTAGTAGGATGTGACGTTTCAGAATCGGTCGTCTGCTGGCAAATGACTCCGCCCCTTCCACAGCCACTTGAATCAAATATCAGCTGAGACAGACCGGGGTATTCAAATGTCAAAGCATGAAAAGAGAAGGCTTATTATTACAAACAAAAATGATTTATTATGCATCCCTTTGAGCTAAATTTATACAATTTTTACAGTAAATAGAATGTATATACATTAACAATTAAAATTACATATATTAAACACATATTTTTCTTTTCAAAACAGCTCAAAGTATAACTCTAAAGTCTAGGAATATCAATTGTACTCGTGTTGGAAGTGTGTGAACATTATACACCTCAAATGACAATTGACTAAGCAACCAGTGAAATTATTTGGATGACAGAGAATATTCACGAAAGGACAGAAAATGGCAAGAATCCACATGGAATCGGGTAACTCATTTTCAATTACTAATGATTGTGTCTACGGAAGAAGTTCGATAGTAAAAATGTTCACCGATACAATATTTCCAAATTTTAAAACATAATAGGCTCATGAGTGTATTCCATAGCTTAGCAAGACTACGTCTACCAGTAGGCCTAGGTCTACACTAAATTTCGACTGACCTCTCTTGCAGCTGGATATCATAAATGCAATGTACAGAATTAAAAACATACTTCACAAAATAAACTATAAGGACAACTAAATTCAATTCAACCCACCACATTATTCAAGTAGTATCTGTTCATGTTTTAATACCCATTTGAACAATTTCTTATACGCCTAACTTCTTTCATCTACAATTATTTGACTTGCTCTCCTATAAAAGTTTTGTACAAATATTGAAAGACAATTTTATGTGAATGAAAGGTTCGTGACAATTTCAATAACATTTCAATGGTGACTATTCAATCGTTTATTCCATCCATCTACAAGCAAATCGAAAAAACGTAGCATTATCTTTCTCAGCGAGTATACCTATGACTCGAGATACAAGTCCGTAAACCATGACTAACAATTTATTCATACCTTCTCCATACTAGGCCCTACTTACTCTTCAATAGTTTACAAAATGTATAATTATAAACAGTCTATCAGTATCAAGGCTGATTTCGTGTAAATACACCTCTTCCATACAAGGAGCACTGACGATAGCTACGTTTACCACAGAGCTGGGAAATGGTTTAGCCAAACCGATTCCACCTGAAAAGGTTCAAACATTGTGATACATATCGCAAAAGCAATCAACACAGTTCAAGAACGGTTAGCCAATCTTGAATCACATCAGAAATATTGTGATAAACAGGTAAACAATTTGTAGGGCCATGCCCGTACCACTTACTGAAGATATATTCGAGACGTCCCATTCAAGTCACTTTAAGAGAATGTAAAAATCTTTCACTAACACCTAAAGGGACTACGGTTCTCGATACACATTCTCAGAGCACTGCTAGCACTCGAGTTTAAGACTTGACAAACATCCAAATTACCGTCAACTGAAGCACAAACGCTGAAACGATTTTCAGCACTTTAGCGGTGAACGACGGTACTACAGGGTAAGGGGTGTAGGGAGCTTAGAGACAAAGGAGTGGGGATAAGAGTGGAGATGAATTTTAATTCAACGTTGGGCAAATTGTCTTTGTATATCTTTAGTCTATGCCCATACCTTTATAACAAGACTATGTGAATAAACGAATACAATTTCCTCACTGATTTGGCGAAAGCGATCAAGGGTATCGCAATCAACATTCAATGTGTGCACTGATTCAGGCTGAATCTGTTTGGCTAAACTGTTTACCACCTCAGTCTCAGAGACAGTCCACGACAAAATACTCGCACACAGTAAAATATGTGTAACAGTACTTACAATAATACTAAACAATGATTAAACCATCTATAGTCCAAAAATATCAAACAAGGCTTGAGTGCTGTGGATATTTCATCCGTTTCGATACTCATTCTGTTTCTTTTATTCAAAGAAACAGCTAACAATAAAGTAAACAAAACATTTGGACGTGCCAAAAATACTTTTAATGCCCGGTAATAAAAATACGTTTAGCCTGTAAAACACTATGGTACAAGAATTAAGTTATTCGATTCATGTAATAGATTTTGTTTTGAGTGTTTTTGCTACTGATTCCAATTCTGAAACATATTCAACAGTTTAAACAGTTTACACTCATTGTGACAGTCAACTTCTAAACAATTATCTTCAACTTTCATAGGCAAATATTTCAACAAGGCTTATGAATAAATGAAATCAGGGATGATTAAATCCCAAAATTTGGGCTCATTCATAACCTTAGGTATGGCACTGGGCTCAAAACTATTACAAAACAAATTCAATAACAACACAACAAAAACCTCCAACGCGAAACATGAATCAACGTCTTCAATAACAATGTTTTTAAAACGCAATCTGTCGTGCGCGCGCGAAGCTGCGATCCGCACGAACGGCAACTGAAGAGCGACAGGAAACGTCTGATCAGGTTCAAACAGCTGATCGAGGAGACGAGACGATACAACGAAGGCGACGCCTGCAGACAGAGAACGAAACGGTACAGTTCGTGGGATGTGCCGATACCACGCTACGACCGGTACATGCTACCGCCCGTCAGGAAAGAGCGAGTGAAACGGAAGAAGGTAAAACGAGAGGAGTTCAAGGGGACGTGTACGTTTGTCCTTAAGAAAACACCGGAGGAAGCAAGGTGAATAAAATCGATATTTTTCATTTTTTTTATAGGGTTTAACGATGCACTAGTCCCTTGAAGAATGATCAATACAGGTTTCACTGTATTCATATTCATGATTAACTATAACTTTGTTGTTACGTTTTGTTGCGATGATAGTGTCCCCCGGTCGAGTTTCGACCCTGAACTCTTCATCAGCTGTGCCGAGGTATTCTGCACTTCGGGCATTTAGTCTTTACCATTCGAGATGAGACAGAGAGTAGGCGTAGTCTGTATTGCAGCGTCATGGAGATATGACCTATGTACGTTCTTCAATAAATATTTTGTATACGGATTAAATGTGTTGGTTTATAATTAAGCTGTGAATTTTGCTTCAATGGTAGCAGAGCATGGTTTGAAATCTTTTGTTAGTATTCGACATTTGTAATTATTTGCGTTGAACAAGCTTCCGTGATATTTTCTAATTCTCAAAATGGAAGAATGTAGAAAGGTCATATCTCCATGACGTTGCGATACAGACTAAACTTACTCTCTGTCTCATCCCTAAAGGTAAAGGCTAAATGCCCGAAGGGCAGAATACCTCAGCACAGCTGATAAAGAGTTCAGGGTCAAAACTCGACCGGGTTGAAACACTATCATCGCAACAGTGTATAGGAAAATAGCGTGAGGCTGGACGTATGAATTGGGTAAAAGGGAAAGAGAGAACAGCAGCTTACCGAGGTTCACAAGTAGATAGAACTACTTATGGTGGTGGACAGCCGTTGATAGAACACAGATGATTTTACAAACCCACAAGATTTTGACGTTTCCGCTAGTGCCTTATAATCGGGAATATCTTGAGCTCTACCGGTCGTAAAGTTTAATGCCATCGTTTTGTCAAGATTCAGCTTCATTTTGTTTGGAAGAAACAAATTGTCTAAGTTTGTTAAAGTCGTCCTCATTTTGATTTCAAATTCACTTACATTTTTTGCTTCTAAGATGATTGACGTATCATCAGCAAATTGCACGACCTCTCCGTTTCTAGATATAAAATGCGCTGGATCGTTAATATAGAGTGTGAATAGCATAGGTCCCAGGATCGAGCCTTGAGGATTATACAAACCCACAAGATTTTGTCGTTTCTGCTAGTGCCTTGGTCACAGTAGTGTAGAGACTATCTACTCTACTGTAACCAAGGCAATAGCCAAAACGTCAGAATCTTGTGTGTTTACCTAATCATCTCTGTGTTCTATCAACGGGCTCTTGACTATAAGTAGGCCTATCTCTACTGATAAACCTCGTAAAGCTGCTATTCTTTCTTTCCCTTTTACCCAATTCATAGAATTATGTGGTACTTATATTGTACTGAAAATAATAATAATGAGTAAATAAAACAATTGCACGTTCACAGTGACCAAGGAGGTGCCCCGCCAGCCGAGGAGATTCCGAAGTGGCGCGTTAAGATCGAGGAGTACAAGGCCAACTACCGACAGAGAACCATCTTCTCCAAGTACGATACCTAGCAGTAAGACACCGGTAGTCTAGAATTTCACATGCTACAGTAAACCCTCGATAAATGATAGAAATAACTCAAACTTGCTGTAATTTGAACAGCTGTTTCTGATAGGCATTCAAGTACTGGAAGGGTTTATTGCAATTTTTACCAAAATTAACTAGGGAAGAGAATGATGCTCATTTGTCAATTCACTTCAAAGGCTGCCATTGGCTAAAATATGCTAGTCTAGTGAAAAGTCTTACATGTAGGCCTACCGGTAATATAAAAAATTCCATGTCATTTTTCATGATTTTCCTAGTCAAGAATAATAATATATCAACATTTTTCAAGTTGGTTGAAATTCAAGTTTCCAAGTTCAAGTTCAAGAATCCAAGTTCAAGTTAGATTTTTCAAATTATTTATATTGGGTTTTAACGACGCACTGTTATGATAGCGCAGACCTAATGGTGTCGGATGGATGATTAATGAGATGATGGGATGATGAGACGAAGGTTCTTGGGTAACGGGAAGGATAGTGGAAAAGAAGCGGTCATGGCCGCCTTAATGTAGGAACCATCCCAGCATCAACCTAGACTACGTCAAGTTAGATTCGAGTTAGTTTTTAGTAGAGTTGGTATCTTGTTGAAATGAACCGTCGCGAATGTGGTGTTCCAGGAAGAACCTGGCCAAGACGAACCTGCAGGAACTGGCCAGGATCTTGGCCGACTACGACGGGAACGGGAAGCTGCGCGTGCCGTGCCCAGACAGCGACGAAGAGCGTGAAGCCAAGGCCGGTAAACGGAAGAGCCAAGCGAAGGTAAACGAGACAGAGGGCGTAACACTAGCCTACATAAACCGCTAACTTTTACGAGTATTTTACATGCCGCCCCGGTGGTGAAGTCAATTATCACTAGCGTTAGAAACTGAGGTCACCGTTGGGCGTGGGTTCGAGTCCCGCATAAGGCATGGGTTTTTGTAAACGTCCTTTCACCTATCATCACTTCATCGCTATATTATCATCCGCTCATTTGTACCCCCGTATAACCTAGCTGTTGGTGGAGTCGTTAAGCAACATTAAAAAAATATACCATATATATATTCAACATTCCCGACTTTCTAATCGGTCAAATTACATTTCGACATTTTCCTTCACTTTCTAGTTTTAGGGTGTAGTAAGATCGTCCCTGTGATGTAATATATCTGGAATATATTTGATTGCTTGATTATTGTTGGTTAACGACCCCACCAACAACTAGGTAATACAGGGGTGCAAATGAGCATGTGATGATGAAACTATATGAAGTGATGCTACATGAAAGGACGTTAACAAAAAACCATGCCTTATGCGGGACTCGAACCCAGCCCAACAGTGACTTCAGTTTCCAGACCGGTGCGTCAGCTGACCGAGCTACCAAGGGCGGCTGGAATATATTTTTTACGTATGAAAATATATAGGTCTACACGTAATGGGCTTATACATGGTTGCTGTTCGATAGAAAAATTGTAAACATTATTGAAATTTTGAATCAAATATTGATAGTTATATCGAAATACAAAATTACAAGTCAATATAAAAAATGTAGAATGGTTCACCAGAACATCACTAGAATGCGTCATCCATCTGGTGGCAATGGTTCGAGTTTCTTGCATGCAATGTGAAATTCCCAGCAGCGAGGTAGCATTTTATTACTTCCAGCATTTTTTCAATCAATGTGGTTCATCGATTCGATATTCAGTTTATCAAATATTGAATATTCCAAGTCGAGGTTTAGTTCATAGAATGTTCCAATTCGATATCGAATTCAGCAAAGATGGAATACTCCAGTTCGATATCAAATCCAAGTCATAAAATACCAATTTGATAAAAAATAACAGAACTGAATGGCAATCATAATGAAATACATATTTAAAATATACAGTAGGCCTACAGGAAGATCTTAATGTGCCTACAAATCATTTCAAGATAATGTGAAGATCAAATTTCCAGGTATGTTCTGTTAAACACCCGGATGCAATACTTTCCACAAGAAAAAAAAATGAAAAAAAAAATGTTGTCGAAAAACCAACGTTAAACGATGCCGTTCCAATGGAACTGCCCGTAGAAGAGAAAAGATCACAATTTTCCAGTTTACCAGATTTGTCAATCAAATCTAAACGGTCGAAAGGTAAGAAGGGTAATAACAATCGATCGCGAATCGCAAAACCGAATTACGAGCGTAAAATCGTAAAACGCGAAGAATGCCAAACGTGGCAAGTGAATCATTTAAAGGAAAAAACAATTAGTGACAAAATGGGAGGCGAAGAAGAATCGAAGGGAGGAAGTCCGATCAGAAATTCAAACGTGGAACAACGTATTGATGAATTGAATCGGGCGAATCAAACGAAGAACTTCTCTACTAAAACGGCGTCGTTGATCAACCAAGGGAACGAACTACGTAAAGGTTACAACTTGGCGAACAGATCTAAAGATCCTCGTTTAGTTCCGCTGGCGAAACGTTTCAACGGGAGAGAATCGTTTGAAAATCCTAAACCGATACGACAAGTAGAATACGTGCATCCCCATGTGACACCGATCGTGCCATTGGTGGGAAGGTTCAACGAAAAAGACTCGTACGGAATACCGATGTCGACGAAGAGAAGAGAGACGAAAGAACCGCAAGATTTAATGATGAGGTTTAGCGAGCAATCGAAAACCGTAAGAAATAAATTCGAGGTTGCAGGAAACAAACCGAAGGAACAAGGAGACATGCTAAATTTCAACGATCTGATCACCGCTAAAAAGATATTGCCTTCCATCAAACACATGCCGGAGAGAAAAAATCGTGCAAACGATCTGATACGTTTCCACGAAGCCTCACGAACGCAGTACCAACAAAAAACCTTTGCCGAACCAAAAAAGACAAAACCATTCATTAAGATATTAGAACCGTTTTCGGAGGACGGATCGAGAGAAAACTTGAACGAGGTGACGGAAATACTGCCGCCGCAGTTCAAGGCCAACGACTCGACGCTCAGCGACAACGAAGTCATCATCTGCGGTTTCTTGGGGCTCAAAGACGATCCTCGGGAAGACTTCAACATCATACTCGACAGCGACGCAGAGCTCCGTCCGAGACACAAAAAACTACGTAAATCCAAGAGAATGTCAGCGGATAATCCAACAACAGAAGAAACCATAGACGTGATGAGCGCCGGAGACAAACTAGAGATACTAACAGCGATCACAGATAGCTTGAAGGAGGACAAAAAGTCGATCGGACGTAATTACGACGGACTATGTCGACCGACGGATATCGACGTATACTACCACGAGCTGACTCACGGGGACATCGGCGAGAATAAAAATGTTCCCGTCGCCGAAGAAGTGACCGACATGTTGAATAAATTGGATATAAACCCGAGGAATACGAATATCGCACAGCCTTACCAACTTAGTTCGGATCATCGCGCGATGAGAGTGTCGCCGAAGGGAACGAAACCAGTTGATTTCGCTTCGTCTACGCAATCCGATTACGTCCTCGATGTTGGCCATCCTGCCCGCAGCACGTATCAAAAATCTGTCGGCGATAGTCATACCATATCTAGATATACAGCGACACACGAAACTGGATTACGTGTCCCGCCAGAATATCGTAATCGTACCGACCAACGTTCGAGGGGTTCGTCGCTGACGGGACAGAATAACGAGGCTTCTTTCGATTCCAATTACTTCCTAGAATTGGCGGAAAAAAGTAACACGATGAAAATGGAGAGAGAATTGTTAGGAGATCGAAGTAGGGATGAATTGAATCAAGCCGTCGGGATCGATCCGAGTTTGAAACAGAAGGATTCAAAGTGGTCGGAATCGGCGACGTGCGGTTTGACGGGACCGGCGATGGTCGACAGCGATCACTCGAATTTGGGAGTGCCGAGACGAGAGCCATCGCGTTTCGCTTCGACGAGTGTAGGAACGTCCGATTACTATCCACAAAATGACGGTAAAAGAGAGTCCTTTCACGAGGCTCAGGAGGCAAATATGAGCCCCAATTTCGATTACAATTTAGACGATACCCGACACTGCAACTCGCCAGTGTACGATGATACCGAAGTCGACGTTCTAATGGACGAAAGAGAACGACCTCAACCCCCGAATGCCAATGTGACAAACATCGTTTTCGGCGAGCCACAATTATTGGACTATAGCAATACTAATCGAGAACAGCTCAGACCCGTGAGATTCAGTAACAGCGCGAGTGAAAAACCGCCAGTTCGTTCCGGCAGTGTCGGAACGGGTAACGAAGATTCGAGTCAGCACAGAACAATTTCGCCACGGGCGACGGTGAGTCGTGGCGTGAATAAAGAGCACGAAGTTAAAAGCGTGCGATTTCACTCGACAAACAGGTACAAGGAAACTGAAACGAAGAAATTAACGGCTACTGACAACGTCGAAGATAAGCCGGCGTTCCAGTACAAGTTGGTGACGAGAGACATGTTGCCGAAGACGGCATACCGGCCGGAAGTGATTACGACGCGTAGTAAAAACACTTTCCACCCGAGAGACGCGAGAGATTTCCTAGGAGCGATGTCCGAAGGCGACTATGGGCATGTTTCGACGGAGAAAACGTATCGGGGGGTCGGGAATTTGTCGGGATCAACGTCCCGGGTAGACGGTGCAACTTCGACCAGACCGTATCACGAACAAACGATCCCCTCTTCGTCCCGATGTCAAGAGACGCCAATCATTCCGAGAAACTACTGTTCAAAATGGTACAAGGTCGTTACGCCTAACCCTCCCTCGAAGGTAGAAACAAACGTTTCAGCCACGGACATTTGTAAAGAGCTACCGAAAAGTTATAATAAAAATAAAAAAACAATGTTCAAATCACAGAAAAACATTTCCGGAATTACGAACTTGTCGAAATTGGTTCCGAAAGCCAACGCGCCATTACGGATCAAGGACAAAATCTGTAATTCAACCCCGACCTTGGACGAACTCTACAACAGCAGCTACAACACAGGATTACGTTCTAGTCCGCAATCAAACGCTCGACTCCACTGGAGCGGACATCCTATCGAGTCGGGTTCCGAAGCCGGCGACCTAGACCTGGCGAGTCTAAACACGTCCGGACGTCCGAGAGCCGGCAACGGAGAAATCGACGACGACAACCTGACGATCGACATCCACTCGAGTCGCAGCTGCACGGACATCAAGATCAGCTGCAAGGAAGTCGACAAGCTCGGAGTGATCAGCGTCTGCGACCCGGCGACTCAGAGGATAATCGACGCGAGGGAAACGGAGGCCGGTCGCTACGGGCGACGGACGAACAAGATAGCGACGAGCGACGGAACGAATACGGTGATTAATTATAAACCTAGTTCGCGGAAAGAGTGGAAAGTCTACGAGAATAGATAGTGAAGAGTTTAATTAGATGCCTTGATCGGGCAGATTTATATTTACATGTTATGTTTTTGTTCGGTGATTATCAAGTGTTCAAGTTATCGAAGGTTTTACATTTGTCAAGTTTGCGATACTAGAGTAAATAAAGTTTTGACAAATATATGTTGACTACAGTAGACCCTCATTAGTGTACTTGTCCAGTAAATTTACTTTACTTTTAAAAATATTTTACGAACTCTTAGTGCCAGTTCTACTGTCATTCAATCCGAGGATATGCGTTGTAAGACGGAGGAGGGACTTCATCACGGGTTTTTTAAAAATATCGAAACGGGATTTCTCTGAAGTGGTACAACCAATTACGTCTTAAAACTATACAGTATTGAATTGGATGATGAAACTGAATTTGTACTTTTGTATGACCTGTGCAGCGCAAACAGAAAAAACAACATTACTTCGAGTATGGTGAAACTGAGTCTTTGCTTTGCTCATCCAATGAAAGGCTAGACAAAAAAAAATCAAAATAATAGAATGACCCGTTGTAAATATGGGTGTACCGTGCCGTACCCGTCACTAGATGACTTGCGACGCCGAGCTCTGTCCCAGGTAGATGATGGCGCCGACAAAGTTGACGGCCGCTGCCAGCCAGAAGACGGGGAACCAGCGACCGTGGGACGTGGTAACCAGCTCGGCCGTCAGCGGGCCGCACAAGATCCCCGGTATCGTGGCCTGGAAAACAAATCAACCGTTTCATTCAACAACTATACATTCACTGAATTCATTACTGCTCAACTAGTACCTAATTTATTTTTCAGTTTTATATTAGGTTTAACGACACACTGTTATGAAAGCGCAGATCTAATGGCGTTGGATGGATGATTAATGAGATGATGGGATGACGAGATGAAGGTTCTTGGGTGATGGGCAGGATAGCTGGAAGGAAACGGTCATGGCCCACTCATTGTAGGAACCATCCCGGCATTAGCCTAGACTACAAAGGGAAATCATGGAAAAAAAACCTGTAAAGATGGTCGGTAGCGGGGATCGAACCGGGTCCGAAAACCCCTCGCCACCTGAATCACATGAAGCGAGCGCGTTAGCCACTGCGCTGCATGTGCTGGGCAACTACCACCATTGACTAAAGATAGGCCTATACTCAAGACGTCCCATATAAGTCACTTGACACAAATGATTTTTTTTTCATAAACCGACTGATAAGAAGACTGCCCTAGAAGAAGTGGTGGGAACACCCCCTGGCCCAATCTAATTGGTTATCTGGGTTTTGAGAAATATATATCACTTGAAGTTACGTCGTTCGTTGCTCTCATTCTTAAAGCTTTGTTCAAGTTGAAGACTTGGCAAAAAACCAGCAAAGCATCCATTTTACCGTCTACTGAAGCACAATTGCCAAAAAGTTTTTTTAGCGGTGAACGACAGTACTACAGGGTAAGTGGCTGGGGAGGGAAGACGCAAAGGAATGGGGATATCTTAATTCAACGTTGGGTGAACTGTCTGTGTATATCTTTAGTCTATGCTACTACCGTGACTCTATCTAGGATAGTAAGTGGCCGTGAAGATATGCGAACGCTTACTTGCTTACCTGGAGGTAAGTCACTATGATGATGCGAGGTTCCAGGGTTCAAAGCCTGCCACATACAACTTTTTTATTTCAAAAGAAGTAATATGTAAAGGGAAGTGTAAGGGAAATTTTCATTTTTAGCAACCAATATTGGAATTTTCTTTTATTCACTTTTTCCCTAGTCTCCCTCATTCTTAACTGTTTCAAAACCTGCTGTCAAATGATTGGATAATTTTACAAAATTGCCAGAAATAAGAACTTATTTATTTATTCATTTATTATTGTTTCTATACAGTGTAATACATTATATTACACTGTATACAGGTAGTGAGAATAGAGCAGGAGCCCCGTAACAACATGTGCCTCACTACCTGCATCTCACTCCTTATCACAAGAGGCAAGATCGACCTTGAAGCGTATAAAACGACACATGCAGCACAGTGGTTAACGCGCTCGCTTCGTGTGATCCGAGAGGCGAGGGGAATTTTGATCCCAACTGCCGAACATCTTTACAGATTTTTTTCATGGTTTCCCTCTGTAGTCTAGGCTAATGCCGGGATGGTTCCTACAATAAGTCGGCCATGACCGCTTCCTTCCCACTATCTTTCCCATTACCCAAGAAACCCTCGTCTCATCATCCCATCATCTCATTAATCATCCATACGACGCTGATAGATCTGCGCTATCATAACACTGCGTCGTTAAACCCAATATAATGATAATGACTTGAAGCGTAGAGACTGAAGCGCTTGATAGACTTACCAGCGTGTTCGAGATGGCGAACGTAATGCCCGCGTGATTGGGTGCGATGTCGGCATGGTTACTGAGGTGCCCAGCAGAGTTGCACGCGCACAAGCCCATCGATATCGACACGAACCTGACAACAACAAATTAACAACTTCAGCTGTACATATCGAACAGTGATGCGCGATAACGAGAAAAATCTTGAGTTAGTTTTTTTATATTTTGTTATAAAGTTCATTTTATATGATCAAGGTGTATGAAGCTTCGCTCATCTTACAACGCACATTCTGCTTTTGCCTAGTAGACCCTATAAATAATAAAAGGTCTTCGTTCATAAGGTACAATTATTATACATTTAGCCAACATCTAGTGGTAAACTTAATAGCAACCTACAATATTTTTCGTGTATGTGTAACTCACTAGCTAGGCCCACCAGCAAAATATATATAGCCTGGGCACATCTATATGAAATATAAGGCCGAGGCCTAATAAAGGGCTTATTTTTTTTAATACTGCATAACGACCCCACCAACAGCTAGGTTATACGGGGGTACTAATAAGCGGATGGTAATGACACAATGAAGTGATGATATTGAAAGGACGTTCACAAAAACCCATGCCTTATGCGGCATTCAAACCGCCGCCCAACGGTGACTTCAGTTTCTAGCGCTTGCGATAGTTGACTCAGCCACCAGGGCAGCTGAATTTTCAATAAAATTCAACAAACGACCAGTAGCATATTTGGGGTTAGGAATGAGCGGATGATAGATCCAAGGTGTTCACTACAACCATAATGCTGTAAACCCACGTTAATCCGAAATGGATATCGTCTCGATATATATCGATCGATATTCGATAAAGTTTCGATAAGTCTACGGTTTGCAACAGAACGTTAACCCTACTTTGAAGACGTGTCAGCGTTACTCACACGACGGCCGCTAGCAGGTTGTCGACAGCGCAGAACGCCAGGAGGAAGATGCCGGGGCCGAGAAGCCCGATCGAGGTCATCAGCCGTCGCACGGACAAAACAGTCCACCGACGACTGATCAGACGGTCAGCGAAGTGGCCAGCGCCTGTACGGACAAACACAAGTCAGTGACATCGTAGTTTGAGGAGGCTCGAGTGAACCGAATTATTTTGACTAAATAAATTCTCAAAATGGTCGGTTATGATTTCATCAGAATAATGTCCTGGAAGAATTCATCAGAAAGTAACTGTGGTGGGCATCGAACCTCGGTCTCCTGAATGACGGTTCAGTGTGCTAGCCACTCAACCACTTGTCTCGGTATAGAGATTTTCATGGAGAATTTGGATAGACTGGTATTATCCATAGTCTCACAGATCTGTCTGTCTATGTGAAATCTGTCTGAGACTCAGCAATAATAACAGTAATAATGCTGAAGTAATTGTGTGTATTCAGGCAGCCGTGAGTACATCCGAGTGACGTAATTGGGTCATTCCATAACAAATCAACCAAATCTGGATAAAAATTTTTGGTGACCATCTCAGATTTTGATGAAATTTGGCACACTTACTGACATCATTGCTTGGAGTAATATTGTGTTTTTTCAAAAAATTTGAATCGCCAGTTTCCGAGATATGGGGTCGTCAAAATTTGACCTCCCGCCGCCCCGGTCACGTATCACCCGGTCACTAGATGCCCTTGTACGGGTAGGTACTACGTGTTTGTTGTAACGCAGAGTACTGAGGGATGATTTGACATGGCAGATTGGCTATTTGTGAAACTACGTACGTGTGAGCGGTGGTGTTGAACCTCGTGTTTAAAACACGAGGGGCTTAAGAATATGACAATATGAAGAACTTGAGAGAAAGACTTAGATTCCCTCTTTAATGCTAAGGGTGACAACTTGTCTCAGTCCTATTATTTCATTGGACGTTTCCGAGAGTATAAAAAGCGTCGACTGACCGATGCCGACGAGACTGTTGACGACGTACGGAACGGCCGTGAGACTGATGCTCTCCATGTTAGCTCCGAGGTTCCGAGACAGGTAGGTCGGCAGCCATTGCATGATGATGTAGTTGGACCAGTTCATGGCGAAGTGAGCGATGTATAGCGCCCATAGCGCCCAGTGAGATATGAACTCGGTCCACCGTACGTTGGGGTTCGTCACCTGATGAAATAGATACATGAATAGTAATTCTACTGTTCAACTAATCGTAACCCTATCTATGATCGTAAATGGCCGTGAAGGCATGCAAAAGCTTACCTGCTTACCTAGTGGTAAGTCACTAGATCAGGGATGCAAGCGTCCAGGGTTCAAAGCCTAGCACATGCAACTTTTTTGTTTTAAAAGAAGTAATATATAATGCTATTAACCGCAAGCTATGGTAAGGGAAGGTTTTGTTTTTTGCAATTGATAATATAATTATTTTTTATTCACTTTTTTTGCTAGTCTTGCACGTTCCTAACTTTTTCGAAACCTGCTGTCAAATGATTGGATGATTTCACAAAAGACCCGGAGAAAGAACCGCTCATCACAAGAGGCAAGATCGATCTCAAAACTAGAAACAGTTTCCAGCTCCCTAATCTTGAAATCCATCAAAACCCCAAAACTAGATTTTAAAGAATGATGACGGTATTTATCTCCACAGTTTTAGAGAAAACTATAAATCATCAACTAAGTTTCAGAAATTAGAGAATGTGGTGGTGTCAGTTCTGGAGGTTGGTTTTTTAATAATTATTATTTGTTTTTCATCAAAATTGTTCCCGTTTAGAGTTTTGTTATCTAGTTCAAGCCATCGCATTTTTGTGCTACCAGTACTATGAGTGTAGAAAATGAATAAATAATCAATACACTTGGAATCCACTGATTCCCAAACTTTACGAGCCTACTTACTTTGGGTATAAACACAGGAATATCATCCTGGGGATTAGCGGAGCTGTCGTTGTAGAATAGCAGCCAGATGAACACCCACAGGATACCGAGACTTCCAAACAGGTAGAATCCCGCCTGCCAACTCACGTGCGGGCATATCTGGAAATAAAAATCATACATAGAGTTTCGCTGGCGTCTGTTTGTGCGTTTGTGCGCCAGGCTGGTTCGAGGACATCCTGAATTTGTGCTGTATTTTGCGGGAGGCAGGATGGCGAGGGGATAGAGGGGTCAGTCTGGGCGTGGAGCCGCGCTTTTCTGGATTTTTCGATGCGTGATGATTGGGCCATCCCATCGGCTGTTGGCGGGGGACCGTGTTATGCCAGTGCGTAATGGCGTGAGGGGTAGGGATGTAAAGTCAGAGGACGGGAGAGCATGGCGCACTCAAGTCACAGTGACCTTGACGACGACCGGCTGGGGTACGACGGGGCCGTCCATCGCAACCAGTTCCGCAACATAATCGGGACTGTTCATAATCGGGACTGTTGACATTCTGGGGTACAACGGAAGGTCCGATCGGTGTCGCTCTGGGGAATTTACGCGCAATTGGGTTAGAGCGTAGCGAGGCTGTGCGTTCAAGGTATATCAGTGCGATAGTTATAACAATAGTAGTGGGAAGCATAGTACCAGAGCGAGAGAGAGACCACGCGTTTGAAAACGCGGGGCTAAGGCTAGTATATATTACAAACAGGAAAAAAATGGAATCGCTCACGTAATTGATTGTCCTCACCAACGGTATACATAGTGAAACCTCTATCCATTGTTTCTCAAGGGACCAGAAAATGAAATCATCCATGCAGGAAAACGATCCATACAGGAAAATTTGGCGTTGATAATGGGAATGGAGTGAGAAAATATGAATGATCAAGCAGGAAAATGATGGATACGGAAACGATGCATACAGGTTTCACTGTAATTAGGCCTAGAGTAGCAATCTTACTTCAGAATGTTAGGCCTAGATTGCTACAGGAATGCATGGAACGGGTTCGCGATGGCAACAATTAAAAATTATTGCAACACTTCGACTGCTTTACATCAACAAATAATACTTTGATTAAAGTACAGGAATACAGGCTTGAAATGGATTTATACCGAAACAGGCGGAAGCCCAGTTGCCCTCGCGGCATTATGCGTTGACTATTCGGAATACCGACTTGTAGTTCCTGTAGAGAGCTATTCTAGCAATCCAACGGATTTTACTCAACCGAAATAAATACGAGTGAATTTTGCTAACACAATAGGCCTACAACAGGAAGACGTCTTGTTGTTATTGCAACTTATTGGAACTGGCAGTCGATACACTAGATTGACTAGAATGGTTATTAAAATAGACCATTATAAGATTACAGTGAAACCTCGATGCATAATTCTCAAATCCATTGTTTTCCTGCTACTATCAATTATTTTTCCGACCACAAATCCCATGTTATATTTTCCTCCATGGATGTTTTTTTCTTGTTGGATAGAGGTTTCAATGTATTGTAGGCGTAAGTCGTGCATTCTATTATTTATATACGAATATGAAACAGGCTTAAAATCAAACAACAAAATGTCGTTTGATTCTTAAAGTTACAGTACTGTAAGCCTACTGATTTAGTATCGGGTACAGTATTTGAAGCATATTTAATATTTATCAAAACATATAGGCCTAGCTATAAGTGTACGCTGTTGACAGTTGAGTGAAAGGGAAGTAATAAAATGTGTAGTAGAAAAAGGTAAACATAAAATACACTTAAGATTGTATACCTGCTTATGAGGGCCATGGCTACGCATACACTTTTTCTTTTATGTCAAATAAACAGCTATCCCACACTTTAGTTTGTAAATGGTAAACATTAAATGACACTTGTTAACGTTTAAACAACACAATAGGCTTATCTCTTACCAGAATGTTATTCAACTATGAATAGTAGGCCTACCTAGTATACTGCACACATTTGTTTAAAATGGAAAAAAATATATTATACATAAATATATTCAGGACACTAGCTGCATTGTTGTAATGAAAAAGTGTTGTTACACGGATATACCGGTAGTTCAAAGTTTCATTTATCACCGCATTAAAAACTTTGAATAACGGCAACTGTGGCTTATTTAAAATATATATAGTTTAGCAAATTTATGAAGATCAAGTATTCAATTTATTGTTTCCTTTGATTTATATTGATTTATAGGATGATTAGATAATACTTCAACAAATTAAGAAATTTATAGAGATTTACAAATACGGTAAGTAAAAAACACTCGTGGCTATGAATCAGAAGAGGAAGTTTAAGTATAATATATATAGTTTTCTCACCACAGAGGCAGCAGTCTGGCCGACGGATCCCGCTGCGACAAGATAACCAAACGCTCGAGACCTTTCCTCGATAGGAACATTATTAGCGAAGATGTGAAATATCGTCGGTAATCCTAAACCCTCACCGAGACCTAATAAGACTCGACAGAAGATAAGAGCGGGTACAGACGTAGCCAAAAGAGGCGTAACTGCAGTCGATATAGACCACAGAAATACAGCAAAGAGTAGAACAGATTTGCCGCCAAACTTGCTGGCTGCACAAGCTCCAATTACCTAGAGTAACAAACATAAAAAATGGTAAATTAAAAGTTCAGACAGTTCATCAACGGCTCACTCTGAAAAGAAAGTAACTTGAGAATGGAATGCTCACCTGACTGGTAAAATAACCAAATGCAAACGCTGATAATATCCATCCTTGCCAATGTAACGACCACTTATACTGATCTGTCATTGGTATAATTGCCATCGGCATTATGACGCGATCGGCAGCATTGATGAAATTGGCTATCGAGCATAATGCGACGATTCTTGAAGTCTTTGCCAACATTTTGTGCTGTGGCATCTTCAATTAAATTGATAATGCATAAATCAATTCAGTCCATAGAGCCTACAAATAACATTGTAGAGGACAGGAGACATTTTAGGCAGTGTGGTCTAGGCCTAGACTACCATTGGCCTTAATAGCCTACAATATGGGCTGTCACTGCAATTTCTACTTACCGAAATGTTTGAATTGGTAGTATCTGATACGGTCTTAACCCATCATTACGGTAAGTAAATCTATTCAAAGCAAACAGTATTAATAATTTTTAGAAACAGGCCGTGCTGCGATCATATGCTTAGATAATAACAAGGAACTTGACGAAAAATAAACATTTTTTGACAGCAAGTTTTGGTCATTGCCGAAGTACAAGAAAACTGATATAATTTACATATTTACGTGTAAGGTATAGCTAAAACCAATCAACTGTTTCTGTCACTCGCTGCAGAACGACGTATTTACTTTTAATTAAATAATTAAGAATATAAGGAAATGACAGCCCAATGGGCCTGCTGAACTTCCAACGTCGACATTTGTAGCAAGTGGCTAAAACGGTCCTGCCACCTGGTTGGTAGTTTTTGAACCTAGATCATTTTGAAAACTGAACAAAGAATTACAAATCCCAAAGTTAGGAATTACAAAGAAATCAAAATATATATGATACTTCAGAGTCTGGGAGGTACAAAAAATAGTCTAATGATTTTAATAGTATTTATTTTAAACTATTGAATAAATAAATGACAATAATAATAACAAAAACTAGGTTTGGCCTACAACAAAAAAGAAAAATATTATATTGAGGAGATAGAAATGGTAATGAAAAATTATTCTTTTCCTAATAGATATAGGCCTAATCATTATTATTGTACACCTTACAGTTATTATATCAAAATCCACATATATCTTCGTGACTGCATTGTAAATTATTTGTGCAATCTCTAGTCCTGTACCATCGGTAAGTAATTCTGTGATAGTCGAATAAAATTAAACTATTATGTGAGATTACTTTGATCTCACATACAAAATATTCCTTAACGTAGTTGTTAGTGGGATTGTTGAAGAAACAATCATCATCTTACAGTATATACCGTAAGTTGGTAAGTAGCATGTACAGAGACAGTTATGGAACAAATAGTATGGGCCTAAAGTGCAACTTTAATAGGGCCACGTTGACGGGAAAAAGATAAGAAGCCAAATTTTCTTCGTCATTTATTACTTTTAAAACTAGCCACAAAATCATCATTCCTCAATTACGGTTAGGGGTGGCAAGATAGGACCGCTCGGATGAGGCACCATATGGAAAATTTTACCATCACAAAGAGTAAATAATTAATTATTAACTACAATGTGTAACTCATTTAGCAAACTTTAGTAATAAATACTAAACCATCAAGTTTGGGTATAATCAAAATGCAATGATTTGTTTTGAAGGAAAGGAATTTTTGAACTTATTGATCTCATCATGTCCAAAAGGATTTTGAGGGAATTGTGTACTGCAAAGGTTCTAGTGTTACTAATGAATAGAACCAACATTACCCTAATTAAAATATATATTATATTTGATTGTTTAGATGCTTACAAGAATAAAACAGTGTACATATTATGCGCTCAAAAATAAAATTGACGAAAAGTCAAATTCACTGTAACCAAGAGGTAGACCTATGGTTAAGATTCTTATCAAGTACTTTTACATTATTGTTAGATTGATTTGATGTTGATAAATATATATATCTCTATATATATTTAATTATTTATACATAAATTCATCACATAAACTTGGATTTATCTCCTTCATATGCAAGGTGAGTCTGGTGAGCTGAAAAATAAAACAGAATTTGTTAAAAGCGTGCAGGGGTCCGAGACAAAATCGAGATCTCAAAAGCGTAGTCAATCACATGTCAAGTTTCGTACACGTGTTTCATCACAATTCTGCTTTCTAAATTTAAATTCTAAACCAAGATGCACCCATCAGGATGGTCGATCATGGCGGGAATCGAACCCTGGTCTCCTGAATGATGGTTCAGTGAGTTAGCCACTTGACCAAATTGTCTCGACTTTAATCGGAAGTCAGGTCAGGGTAGTCAAGATTGGTCAATTGAGTTGGTTAGATAAGATCAATTCAAATTAGTTTAGCTGTTTTTAGGTTATTGTCTGGGAGCTCTACTGTAATAACGTGAAGAAATTAATGAGTATAGGTGCCGCTTAAAGCGTACGGTCGTCTTACGTTTGTAGAACTCTGCGGGAAACTTGACGTCCGGCAACAGCTGTCGCACGTGCTGGAAGACGGTCGCGTCTTGAGCCGAGCTGGCAACGCTGTTCCACACCTGGACGAGGTCGTCACGCTCTCGGATCGACACGGTGACTCCGCAAACCTCATCGCCCGGTGCCAGACACTCGGTGAACTGCTCGCCGATCGCCGCCAGAAGAAGCTCTTTCCACACGCGGTTCTACAAATGACAAGTTCTTCGACATATATCTAGGGGTTTGCGAGTCTACCTACTTTCGAGTCCGAGTCTCCGCCGGAATTGGACTTGTAGTAGTTATTTTAGATTCGAGTCTTTGAAACTGCCGCCGATTCCGAAATTTGAATTCTCGAAATTTGAAATATGCCTACTCCACATTCAACCATATTTACCATATTCAAGTGTGGCCTAGTTTCAATATTTAGGTACCATAACAACAACTTCACGTAAATTTAAATCAGGTAAATTGATAAATATAAGAATGAACACGCCCTTCAGTATTTTTTATTTATTCCTTTGTATTCATTCCTTTCCTTCGTTTATGATTATCTACTATCTATCCATTATAATTATTTGAAGTTGGAGTTTTTTACTGATAGCGCCTGAAATCGTCTTAGTGATTATTTATATGTTTGAAAAAAAAGACTCGAACTCGGCTCGAACTTGATAGTTTTATGAAGAATCGAACTCGAGCTTGAAACACTAGACTCCCAAATCCCTATATATATCTATATATCATATATATATATATATGAGTACCAGTATATAGTATAGGCCTAGTATAATTTATATCAATACCAATTATATAAATGGAAAGGGAGAGACTCAAGTGGTACAGGTATATCCGACAAATGGAAAAGGAGAGAATACCGAAAGCAATGTTTGAGATGGCAGAAAACAACGGAGATAAGAGAAGAGTCGGAAGACCAAGAGAGAAGTGGCGGGAGGGATTAAAGTTTGGGGAAAGTCAACCGAGGAGAAAAAGTGGAGGAAGTGGTAGACTAGAGATGGTGGGAAGATGGAGAACGGTGGAGGGAACTCTTAGGAAGAAAAGAAGAAGCAGACGATAGTAGTAGTGAAAAAATGGAAGAAGAAGTCGGAACTGGCAAAAACGATTGATATAAGAAGACTGCCAGGTAGAAGAAGTGGTGGAAACACCCCTGGCCCAATCTAATTGGTTATCTGGGTTTGAAAAAAATATAAATATATAAGTTATATAGGCTCTATTAGCTCTGAAAGGCTTCATTTCCATCCTTCGGACCTGTCTTCATGGTTCAAATTGCATGAATGAAACCTTCGGTTGAGTAATATATAATTGTATTAAACTGTGTTAGTATTGTATTAGAAATGATTCAACAATCACAACAATTTTATATCATTCAACGGTTCATCTATACGGACCGATATTGGTAACCGCACTTTAATAGATTGATAGACAATTATTTATTTTGCATACTATTAAGAATGACTCAAGTTATGCATACAAGTATATTCCTAGATATGGCCATGTAATGTTTATTATATTTCGATTTACTGAGCTGTCATTGCTTACATTTAGTGTTATAATCTGTCAACCCCTTTAAACGCAACCACCATGCCCCATACGATCTTATCATAAGTTTTGATCTGCATGCATAAGTAATTTAGTAGGTAATAAAATGTTGATAATATACCTCTACCTAAAATTGAAGGTCGTTCACTAGCATGATAAACACAAATATCACCGATATATTTGCACAGCTGTGGTTTACTTGTTTATGTTCGTGTACATATCTCTTGCAGGTATGCTATATGCACAGTGGAAAGATGCTTGGGATACAATGATTTTTAAGTACGAGATTATATACATGAAATACGACTGCATCTTTCAAAATCATTAAATATTTCAAGCTGCAGCAAAATGATGTAAATATGACAAACTTGCATAATATCATTAATTTCAGAACGTCTTCAATATTGTGGTTTAAAACAAAAAATCACAGGCAGTTTAATAATCCCTTCGATACCTTTACGAAGGCAAACTATCAAGTTTGAAGTCACCGGTATACAATATGAAACAATTTACGAACACAAATGTTCGTTATTAAAACAAAAACGCCAAATGATTGAACACAACTTACTGTATCCTTCTTCAGGCATTTTATCCGGAAAGTTCCTCCTCTTTGATGGTACGGCTCTTCCCAAACCGGACGTCTCGATTCCCGCATCAAATGATAACTGTAACGAACCTGGACACGGAACAATTTATAACTCATTAAATTACGAAGTAAAAATGAAATTTAAATTGGCAGAATTAATTGCATATCTGTGAAATAACACTGTGTAAAGTTGAAAAATAAACTAGCCTACCAATATTTAAACAAGGTATATACGGAGCATCAATATATTTTATCAATATTTTCAAATATCAATGTATGATTTTATAATTATGTAAATAATGCTAATTAGTAATTACATACCTACAGCAATAATTAAAGTACGTACAGGTAGTTCAATAAAATATAATTATGGAATACAAAAATTGGGAAAATATAATAATTTAATACAATCTACATCTATAGGGTACATTAAAATAATATCTAATACAATATTGAACATTAAAAATTCAAAAGATCAAATAAATAAACAAAAATAAATATATATAGAATATATGCAAAAATGACTCATTTGTTTACGCCTTTGCAAATAAATTATTCATAATTGATTCAACCTCGTAAATTCTACTATTACATTATAGACAGGTATCTGGGTGTAGTAACTAAGAAAAAAGGGTATCCAAATGTTATACCTGCAGTTCAGTGGGGGAAGGAATATTGTGATAAACAGCCCAAAAACTTTGTACAGTATCCACTGTATAAATATTCTTCAAACTTGCTTCATACTGGGCTGCTGTAAGTCCAGGAATAGCTCTGAAACAAAGAAATTATATTTAGTTTCATGAGATGTGTCACAATCAATGTTTTAGACAGAAAATCGGCACGTACATAGATAAAAATCAAAACTCGACACCATTATAAATAGATATAATCTTGACCTTTGATAACCTTCTGCCACTGTCAAAATGGGGAGCTTCTGACACTGCGTCTTCTCAACTTGGTAGACAATTAAACAATAAAATACTCACTTATCCAGCCAGAATGTCCAACGAGTATTCAGAGGCACATCTTCTGTTGTCGTTGATTTCAATTTATCAAACGAAATATTAGAGAAATTAGGACTTTTCGATAATTCACAACTACTATCAACAATATCAGCGTCAAGCGAAGCCATGTTGAACCACAGCTGTCAAGTGACTGAAGGGAACATTTTTGTGCAACAGTGGAATCTCAAGAAAACGCTATAAATGACCGCACACTCTTTGTACACAAATTTCTATGTTTTCAATTATTTAAATCAATCACACGTTGATTGTGTATGAAAATATGATAAAAATACTACCAGTTCGTGTATTTACGAAAACATATCAATGAAATACAAGTTTTTATAATAATTTTACAGTCTTTCTCTTTACCCACTTGTTGCTCTGTCAAGTTGGTACTTTCGATTAGCTGTCAGACAAGTGTTTACAGTGTCAGAATCATATGTTCGTTTTTCACAATATTGACATTACGTAAGAAAAATTTCCATATACAAAACCAGTTGCATCGCAGAACCATACCATACCACATTAAACATCAAGGCAACAACGAATAGGCCTTATAGCTGACGCATAGTGTTTGTAGTAATTCCATCATGTTGAAATACGTGATATTTGTATTTCTAAGTATATTGCACATTGCTAGTGCATCTACTGGATTCGACTTTGGCGATTTCTTAGCTCTCGTTATTGGCCTATCTATTTCTTTCATCGGAATTTGTGCCTGTTTGGGTTGCTACGCCAGAAGACAATCATTTGAGTCGTTATGAAACGATCTGTCACCCAAAAAGCATGAAATAAAAGGTATTGATATCTGTCGAATACGTGGCTCGATTATTGTGAAGGTAGCTATGCCTGCGGGAGCTTTATGCTCTCACTAGGGTAACCCTTGCCCGATTGGTCAATGATAGGGATTCAGATCAAAATCAGTGTGTTGCTGCCCCTATGGAGCTCTAGCACAACATTCTTTCTATTTCTTTCTACGTCTTTACTAGGTACCATCTATTCTCGCCATCTCTGTCTTCCTCTAAATATCTCATAATATCCTGTTTATGCCATTCTCATATGTGCTATCTATTGCATACTCTCCCTGAAACTTGACTCAAGTCTAATTTTAACCCGACCAAAAAATGTAATCGCTGACTCGTCTAGAAACCCAATATTCATTCCAATTCGTTCAAATGAGAACGTTCGGCCCTTATTGAGAAAATTGGAATCCTGCATTAGTGAATGTCTTTCCGTGAACAACTGCTGTTGAATAAATGTATCATCTGTATACTTGCCGCCAGCCAAGTTGTCATCTGGCCACAGTTGTACTACTACGGCTGAGGTCTTTTAACTTGGCTGCCAGCAAATGTATTGCAGACCATTGACTGTGGAATGGGTAGCAAGTTGACGAACTATAACGTTCTTGATAAATTGTCTGTATAGATTTAGGCCTATTTGATTTTTATTTAAACAAGAAATATGAAAAATTTGATGGGAATCCCAGAACGCTTACCGTACTTTCCTAACAAATATTGTGTATCCATTGTAGCATGTCAAACTGATTACCACTTGCTTCCTCCACTCCCTTCTGTCCCCCAACTCTGTGGCGATATGTCACCATACAATACAAGCGCTTATAATTGTGGCAATGATTATGTATCGTTGTTTTGATGCTACATTCGAGCTGTGCTTTCATAATCTGCACTATTTTTATTGAATATTTTTGTTTCTTTTCCATTTATTTCATTAAACAATCGATTAATAATTCATTTTTTAGTCTTGAAAAAATTGAAATTAAATGTTTTCTCTGTGAATTTTAAATGTTCATTTTATAGCTAACAAGAAGTGTTTCTTTTCAGAATGGCACCATGAAGAAACGAAGACTAGATCTAATATTCCAATCGAGAATCTCGAAACGATGCTTCGTTTCAACTTCACTAGTAATTCCATTGGACCTTTGTTATTGATTGGGACAGATTATTGTTATAAATAAATAAAACCAACAAAGTCTTTTAAATTGCTATTTTCTTATTGTTAATCATAACTATTATACACAATTATGATTTATATCTGCATAAATATAATAATATAATCTTACGTAATAAACAAAACAATGTCTACTTAAGAGCTAAACTAGATAGATCTGTTGACCATTTGCATTGAACCATTCGACAGTCATTCGTATACATCCTTTCCACATAGAAAAAGCAACCTAGGGCCGTTATTCTAGAACAGTGAAACAATAGATATATATTACCAAGATACGGTACTCAACGTTAAGGAGGCGTACATATTTGCGTCTTGGTAGCAACTTCACACCGCTTTGCCTATCGGGAAGTTTACGCTATATTGGATCCGATAGTTTACAACTAGCAAGACGTTTACAGAAGGCCTTGCTTAGAAGCTATTTATAAAGGTCCAATATGGCCGCCGAGATCGGAACGAGCATATGTCGCTAGTCGGCCGCAGAAGTAACGTATCTCGGTAAGGTAATATATATCTGTGGTGAAACGAAATGAAATCGGTCGGCCATCTTCATTTTGTCCAGACAATTCCAAGTATAGGCATTTCGTTTTTAGTTGTAGAATAACCGACCCAGATCAAGTAAAATAAACAAGTTGATATTTTCATTTCACAAGAATTTTATACAAGGTTCTTTTTAACTATGTTACCCTCATTTCCAAAATAATATTAAAAACAAAAAACCCAACAAATAATAACATGAAAAATGAATCATTCGAAAGAATGATATATTTTTCGAGAAACAATCGAAAATAAAATAACCATTGTTACATTTTCACATTATTTGACATGTTTCCCATTTAGATCAGTCTTACAATTTCAATTAGTTATAATCACAAAAATCGTTATTTTTTTATTCATCATTTAACCCTACATTATTACAATTATTATTATAATTTGGCCTGTTCAACTTTTTTCTCGAGAAATTTCAGCACCACAATATTCTTCTTTTTATCACACCTCCCTCCAATCAAAGTCTTTCTTCTTCAAAAAAACTCATTGTTTCCGTCAATTAGAAAATAATCAGTTACTATTTCAACAAGGTTCTTCAAAGCAGTCCTTTGACCAAAGATTAGGAAATAATAGTGCGTAGAATAAGCTTCATTCGTAATTACGTTAAACTCTTTATCGAACCGTTACGGGTTGATAAAAGTCTACTCGGGTTTAAACGTGGCCTAAATAAAATATGTTTACCGATTTACTTCGTTAACGAAAACCTAAACGTACATCCGAATACAATTTCATTATAGTATACACGTGTCTGCAAGAGTTAAAGGTCATTTACCAACTTAACAAAAACAAATATCACCATTATATCTGTATAGCTGAGGTATTTTGAGGGTCAATGATTTTACCGGACGAGACTTACGATTATGAACGCAACTCCATCTTTCAAAGCGTTGAATGTTTAAAGCTGCAGCGAGTTTCTGTAGAATTATTAAAGTTTTCACAAGTATTTTGTTGGTAGACGAGCCTCTTCTTTCGTGGAGACAAGTATAGATAAACTGACACATTGAAAACCGATAATGAAAAAAAATCGTCATTTGTTTTTTTCCAGGAAAACATGATCCCAACTAATTTGACTGTCCAATAAAATAATATATAATATACAGTAAAATGCATCTTAAAGTTGTTATGGTTTGACATTGACTGTCTGTATTATTGATTGTCAGAATTAATGTTTCAGTAAAGAAGATTGTGAAATATATAAATGAATTACTGGTATATATTGTGAGGAGAAAGATTGAAGAACACATATTTGAGTAAAGAAATATTAACTAAAGACAAAAGTATTGCTTTGAGCACCACACTAGAAGGGCCTACGTTCAATCATCATCCCAATAATTCCTAATCTGGATGAAAAGCAATTAAATTATTTAAACATGGCGGTGGAAACCAGTAAAATAAGTCTAGGCTAATTTTACTGAATTGGTTACCATTTTGAGGAATTAAAGTGGGTTAGTTTGTGTTGTGTTTGTAATTTTGTATACTGTTGTAGTGTATTATTGTATTTTTATATATTTCATTTATATTGGGTTTAACGACGTACTGTACGGATGTCCAAGATCTATTGGCGTTGGTGAATGATCAATAACATGATGAGGATAAAAGGTTTTATTATGTGTTTTTGGATAGTGGGAAGGAGTTGCTCGTGGCATGTTGTTAAGGAACCATTCCAGCATTAACCTGAAAAACAGAAGGAAACTACGAAAAATCTGTCAGGATGGTCGACCATGACAGGGATCGAACCCCGGTCTCCTGAATGACGATTCAGCGAGCTAGCCACATATCAAATTATAACCTATCACGGTGTATTATTGTATTTTAATTCCCGGAGTGTAATTATGATGTACTTCCGTATTGACTGAAGAAGAAAGTAATAAACACAAATATCACCGTTTTATTTGTATAGCTGTGGTATTTTCACGAATTTTCAGGACTACGTTTTTCGATATGAAACGCATCACATCTTTCAAAAGCTTTAAATCCTTGAAGTTTGAGCGAGATTATGTTATTATCAACGTTTTTACAATTATTTGGTAGGTAGATGAAAGTTGACTGTCGTCTTTCGTGGATGTAGGTAGGGATAGTACCGATTTGAAATGTCTGAATTTCCTTCGCTTTTCAAGGTCAAGTCCCCGTCATCTTATTGCTGGTGTTTGGATAGGTTAGGAATGGTAACCAATTTGTTAATCTTACCAAATCTAAAACCTTCTCAAGCATAATACTTTTATAGATTCATATTTGATCAAATTTTCCATGAAAAAAGTCAATTACTTGTTTTTACTCGACACTGAAATTAGATTTAAACGAATAATGGCGATTATTTTCTTAATTTTAGAAGAAACTAGAAACCATCATCTCAATTACAGATTATAATTTATCATTATTATTATTATTGAGTCTTTATTCTCAACAGAACCAAATTCCACAATAATTCATTTGTCCTCCGTGGCCCAGCTCCTTTTTTCCGAGTCGGGACGTAGACATTACTCGATTCTGTTCATGTTTCTACACAGAATCGGTATTGCCTAGATCATGACTCATGGTCTCTGGAGGACAGAGAATATAATTATATCTTCTGAAAGGGAGATTATGATTTCTACTTCTCTCTAAAATTGAGGGAATGAATATCATCATCCGTCAAAATCCAGTTTCAGGGTTGTGATGACCTTTAACAAATGACGGTTAATCGACATTATTTCAACACCAACATAAATCGGTAAACATACTTTTCACTTCTAATTTATACAGACAAAAAAATAAAATAAAAACAATTTCATAAAACTAATTCATACATATATATATATATATATATATATATATATATATATATATATATATATATATATATATGTTTTTAAAAAGCATCTTAATCATACATATCAATTATAAATTAAAGATAAGCGCTCCCAAGTGTAGGCCTACTAATCCTAATGGAAACTTGCTTACCAAAGCGTTTTAATATCATTTAGTTGAATATAATGCCGAGCATATCGACCAAGACTGAGTGAAACTATATATATATATATATTTATGTATATATATATTCGACATTCGTAATGGAGGCCATTTTACGACGGGAAAAAACGCCATCGCAAATTCATTCGTCGACAGAATGTCGACAGAAATGGTTCGGACGTTTCTCAACACAGCTTACCGTATCGACTACCTCTTAAATATACAAATTAGGATAAAAACGGAATCACACAAAGTACCGTTCCGAAACGCAAAGACGTACGGTGATTAATTAAATTGAAAGATCTTTTAGAGATTAAATTATGAGTGTCTACTTCTCTTCTCAAACATGACTGTCTTTTTTTCGTTAAATCGATACGTATATATACAGAAGGCAATTAATTATGAGGCCTAATTACTTATGATAAGTTTCAACTTGAAATTATACGCCAAACGAGTTTTAATTTTCGTTGCAAACGTAAAACTTGGTTTTAAAAGCTGCCGTTGTTGTACTAGAATGAATAAAATGAAATAGTTTGTGCATGAATTATTGGGAAAACTTATTTATTTCAACGGAACAAAACTGTCACGTTTTGTACGCCACTGCTTTGTGAAACATCCACAGCTATAGCTAGAATGTTGACAAAGCAGTTAGCAAGCAATTTTATAAGCAATATACTAAGCTACTTGGAATTTACGACCAATCACGTTGATTGTTCATTCGTTTTTTCTCAACTCAAAATATTCAATATTCGTCAAGGAACTACATTACTGAAATACATGATCACTAGCTATTGATTATGTATGTTTATCCATTTTTAAACCTGGAAGCAAATTAATTGATTTACTCATTTTCGACGAAGATCGCAGTGGTGTTATTTTCATTATTGCAACAACAATCACAATTGAAGACCATTGTTGGCTATCAATAATGAAAGAGACTACAGTGCTATCTAACAGTAACATCTATTTCAGAGATTAACTTTTTCATTTCTTGTACAATCATATTTAAAAACAACCATTAACCACCCCGTCTCACGTTTGCAAACCTAATAAAACAAAAAGAAAAAAAAAAACGCAAAATTGCCGTTTAATTTGATACACTATATTCATATATACTTGCAATTCCTCTATAAAGTTAAAACTGTAAGCTCTTATTCGTTATCAGGCGTATTCGAATCAAGTGAAGGCGTGTCTAAACTACATTCGTTCGAGGTCGCGTTCCCCGATTCTTCCTCCTCGGCGGGCCGGCTGTTCCCGGACTGGACCACCCGGAGCCCGGCCTGGAGCAGCGGCGTCGCGGCCGCTTGCAGATAATATCCCGTCCCTCCTTTATTACTCGGGTTCGACGTCGGCAACGGGAACAACGTCCCGGAAGACGAACCCACCCGGCGAAAGCCGGGCAACCCCACGGGATAATTCAGAAACTCGTTTGATCCGGTATAATGCGTCGTGCTCTCGTTCGGAACGTTTTCTCCGGACACGGTCTGGTGGTTTACGCTGACGCACGACGCGTATTCGTTGAGATCCGACGCGCTGGCTTTGGCCGACGTCGGCTCGTTGTCGCTGTTGACAGTCGACAGGCGGCCGTCGGTCGAAGCGACGCCAGCGGCCAGGGAGAACTTGCCGTGGGGCGGCGCCGACGGTTTCGACGGGGCGTGGTCGTTGGTCTCCATGTTGGTGGGAGATTGGGGAGCCGTGTGGAAGTTGTAATGGTCGTCGAGGCTGGTGCCGGGGACGCGCTGTGCGATGCCTGTTGGGTGGGAGAAACGAGCGTCAGAATGCAACGAGAGAGAATTTCATGTACGGTTGTCTATATGAAAAAAGAAAAAAATTGTGATACCGGTATAAGAGAAGATTTTATTTTAATTTACACTTAATTGAAAAAAATATCATATGATTGCAAATGTACATATTTCATATGATTGATTGATTGATTGATTATAGTTTGCTTAGCGATCCCACCAACAGCTGGGTTATATGGGGGTGCAAATGAGCAGGGGATTATGAAACTATGAAATGATGAGTGAAAGGACGTTAACAAAAAACCACGCCCAACGGTGACACCAGTTTCTGAAGCGGTGCCTCAGTTGACTGAGCTACCGAGGGCGGCATATTTCATAAGTATATCACATTAAATCCAATAGTTCAATCAATTTTCAGCACTACACATGTACTTTTCCCGATAATTGAACGCATAGCCATCGCATTTGCATTAGCTGGAAAAATACATTGCCTGCGTTGACGACAAATCTTCCCTTTCCCTCCTTCACTCACCGCCACTGCTGCCCGCGTGCAGCGACTTGGTCGACAGCCGCTCCTTGATTGCGTTGATCTCGTCCTGCTGCCGCCGCCGCAGCATCTCCATCTCCATCTGGTGCCGGCACATGAGCGCGCGCACCTCCTCCGCCTCCATCTCCACCATGCCCTCCTCCGACTCGCAGTCCTGCGGGAAACCCAAGCGCCAACGTCAGTACCACATCAGCGGGAGAACACGTACAAGTGTTCTTGGGTAATGGGAAGGATAGTGTATAGGAAGCGGTCATGGCCGACTTATTGTAGGAACCATCCCGGCATTAGCCTAGACTACAGAGGGAAACCATGAAAAACCTCTGTAAAGATGGTAGGCGGCGGGGATCGAACTAGGTTCGTAATTCCCCTCGCCTCCCGGATCACATGAAGCGAGCGCGTTAACCACTGCGTTGCATGTGCCGGTACGGTGACTTCAGTTTCTACCGCTAGCGATAGTTGACCGAGCCACGGGGGCGGTCAATTAATATATCAATATAAGAAGTTGTGATAGACGATATGAGAGATGAATGATGGATGAAGCAAGCCAAAAGTCGAATCGTAATTGTGAAATTTATTTAATGATCTTATTACGGTTACGCTAGCTTTGTTCATGCGTACAAAAGTGAGTTCAACTCAATAACAATATGTATTTCATGGCCGACACCCTGTTAGTTACACATGTTGCCTAAAGTAACTATTGTTTGCTTAACGACCCCACCATCAGCTAGGTTATACGGGGGTACGAATGAGCAGGTGATCATGAAACTATAAAGTGATGATAGGTGAAAGGACGTTTTCAAAAATATCCTGAACTGTTTCGGGTCGCTAATAGAAGTTACCTATTAAATTATTTAAATAACGATAATATCAATAATCGTAATTAATTTGCACATCGATTACCGAAATCGATATTATGGATGATTTTGCCCACCCCTGGTGATTACTGCGTAATATAATAATTAGTAAGCATGATACATACGCAATTATTTACATGCACATTCAGTAGTACCACTAGAATAAAACATATCTAATGGTTATTAAAAAAATTACAATTGGTAGCTAAGCGATGGGTCCAGCAAATTTTGATGTATCCTTTTTTTATAAGTTATTATCAACCAAAAAACTCGATGATTCACCAATCCAGTGACCTTGGACTCAGTGTTGATGAGAATAAATGTCACGGGTAACCATAGTGATAACAACTTTAAACTGTTAGTTAGAGTTACCACATTGATAGTTCATGCATCAAGTGCCAGAATTACCAACACAGGAGTAGCACTAACTGGGAGTTATAACCAGTCATCATCAAATGTTACCAAAACTATTTGTTTTCAAACTCCCATAATATGGTGAACTGGAAATGGGCCGGGCAAATTATCAACAAGGGAGTAGCTTTAACTGGCGGTTAAGTGTTGTTATCACCATGGCTACCCATGCTAATTATTACCATTTCCATAACTCTCAGAATAAGGCTAACAGGAGTAATAACCGACCTATATACAACGCTGTAAAATAGACTCCGGTATTTAACTGATAAATTGTACATACAATAGGATAAAAGCACGTAACATAAGACATCAGCACAGTAATGTGACGGCAACGTTACGAAGGTTATAGCAACAGGTTTTGACTGAGTAATGGAGGTTATGTTTGCTCAACGATCGCATCAACGTCCAGGTTATTTGGACCTGCGAATGAGGGGGTGATGAAAGCCATTCATGTAGCATTATGTATGTGTAGAGCTGGTATGCACAGGAAAATAATCCTATGGGAAATATAGAAAAAAATAAAAAACATAGAAAAATGTAGAACCATGAAACATGTAGTTTTTATAACTAAAAAAAAGTAATTTCAAAATTCCATAAACAAAAAATAGGGCACAAATTTGGTTTAAAATGTGCATCACAACTTCCATAATGGGCACAAAAAAATTCAGTAATGTCATTGTCACAAATACTTTGGAAAAAGTACATTAATGAGAGCTAGTTTAGCATTGTATGTACAGGGAATTCCATCTACCCTTAAAACGAGTAATACTTTCCAATAGTGTGAACAATACGTTAGTTATTTATATTTTTCCACACAGAATTATTATAAAAGGAAGTACTGTTTCCACGGTTACGAACCCAGAAAAAGATAATAATATTTTTTTCATAAAATATATATTTTTGGATATATATACACTCTTATATACAGTAATATTTGTGAGAAACTGTATAATTCTATAGCGTGGTACGATCGAAGAGAATAGTATACTATCGGCATTGAATAACCACGCTAATCTATATAATAACAGGTAATAAATATAGCAACGGTAGAAAGTGTAAGATGCTATATATATATTAGTGCTGCGTCTAAACTGTTGGGTTGAACCATATTGGTTTTACTACGCTGAACAATGTCCAGCCCAACGTAACCTCAAATAAGAGACCACATTGGCTTTACTATGCCAAACTAGGTCAGGCACATAACCTACAAAACAGCCAGGCTTATACTATACTACATACCTGAAAAATAACGTACAAATACAAAGCAAACCACCAATTAAAAACGAGCATCAAGCGATCTACCGCGACCCCGCAAGCAAAGCCCCTCCAGCCGCGCCCGATCTTACCGCCGAGTGGTGTTTCCTATTCGCGCGCCGCGACGGCGGCGGCGGAGACGACGGCTGGTGCGCGTTTTTCAAATAGTCCCCGAGTTCGTGGATCGCGTCGAGATGTTTCAAGTGTTGCTGGTACATGACGTGCTGGTATTGCGCGTAATTAGGTTCGTGCGCCTGCGCGTACAGCGGCTGAGACGAGTGTTCGCGGTGGAAACGGTTGTTGAAATCATGGCTGCTACGACGCGAAGTCGGCAACGACTTCGTCTGCTCTCGGGCGTGACTCGGCGAGGTCTTACGAACCCCGTCGAGCGCTCCCTTCTTGTACTGCCGATAGTAATCGTCGTGACGATGTCGATCGCTACCGTGACGATTCGAATAGTAATAGTTCTCGTCGGTTTCGCTGGAGACGCGTCGTGAATCGGGCGGAATGACGTGGCTGTAAAACATGTCCTCGCTGGTTTCGACGTCGTCGTCGTCACCGAAGTACGACTTCGAGTCCTCGAAGCTGGGGCTTTTGTCGTCGTACGGCGAGGGACAGTCGCCGCAGTGCGATCGGCTGTCCTCGAAGATCGACTCGGCCGAGGAGACGCAGACAGAGTCGCGTAACCGGCCCTCCCAGCCCATGATCGCGCCGGCGCGTCTCAGGTTCATGCCGCAGTGGATCGTGTGGTAGACCGAGTCGTCCATCAGACTGTCGGTGTTCAAAGCTTCTCGCAACAACTTCTTGCCTTTCGTTATTTCGCCCAGGTCGTTCATGCTTTTAGCCTCTTTTAGTTTCGTCTTCAACAGTTCTCGCGGTTCTCGGTCGAACGATTCTAGCTGGGATCGTCGGCCGACGTTAGCGGGGTGTTCCGTTGCTCGACTAGTGGAATTGTGACGGGATCTGCTCCTCGCATGATGGTGATCTTCATGATGGTGGTGATCGTCGTGATGGTGATCGTCACGATGATGGTAGCTTTCCGCTCGAGAGCGCGGTTTCGATCGGACGTGGAAACTGTCGCTGGAATTGTGCCTGGCCAAGTTGTCGACGGACAGGTAAGGACGGTGTAATTTGGAATCCCCGCCGCCGGGAAGGTTCGGCAGAATCCGCCGAGCAGGTTTGGTATCCTCGTGTGGCAGGTGGTGGAAACTCGACCATTTCTTGTGTTCCGAGCTGAGCGACGTCGTTCTGTCGCGACGATGTTTGTCGTCGTGTCTCCTATCGTCCTCTTCGATCTGTTCCGAACCCTGCCGGGACTTGGCTCGGAAATGTCGCGGCACCGACGACATCGAACTGTTCCCCTTGCGTTTCACGTAATGCTTTCGTTCCGACTCCTCCGTGGAGCTCCTCCGAGAGTCCCGGTCGTGGTTGAACGTGCTGTAGTACGCGGAATCGTGCGTCCGCCGCTCGCAGTCCACGTTCTCCGACGACGACGAGTACTGGCGGTGCAACTGCGGCAGCGTCAAGAAGTGAGTGTGCCGCGAGTTGCTTGCTCTCTCCTCGTCGACAGAGTACTGACGAGCGAGCGGAGATTTCGGACGGTGTACGAGATTCGGAACGGAAAGGTTGCTGCCAAAGACGTGCGGCCGCTTTTTGCCTGTCTTCTCGCTGTCGGAATGCTGGGGAAAGTGCAGTGGGAGTTTGGTCGTGCCGATATTAGCTTCGGAGGCGAACCTACGGTCAGTTACGTGCGAATACGATTCCTGACCCAGGCTCAGACAGCTGTCTCGGGAATTGGCCGATCTCAAGCTCGGTTCGTGGTAATTGACGTCGTAATGCTGATTGGGGTTCAAATTATGGTCCCGCGGTTGGAATCCGAAATGTCTCGACGAAGGTAGATTATTTTGAGGATTGTTCAGAGGGTGTCCCCAGAATTCCGGGGCAATTTCCGGGCTGTTTTGCAGGCTCTGGTGGTAAACCAAGCCTCGTCCGAAGAACGGAGTATCGGAACTCTGGGAACCGAACTGGGAATTCGGGCAAGTCTGCGGTCCGCGTACCACGTTCGGCGTGAACATGTTCTGAGCGGGATGGAACGGATAATTGTGCGGGTACGGAGACTGGAACGGTTGGTTCATATTTGGATAGTAGTTCGGGGGAAAGTGAGATGGATTATACTGCGGATTGTACATCGGCTGGTTGACGAATCCCTGATTTTGATTCACTTGGTTTTGGTTTTGGTTTTGAAAGACATTCATATTCGGCTGCGGAACAAAATATTGCTGTTGGTTCTGATTTGCGTTCGCAAACGGAGTGTTTTGTCCGTAACCGAAATTGTTCTGGAATATTCCGTGGCTCGACAGGCTCGGGTTCGAGAACTGATCGACGCTCGACTCCGAGGGAGTGCGATCGAACCGTTTCAGTTTCGACGTCGAACCGAGTTGTTGAGATGTCTTTCTACGTCGCGCCAACCGATACCGATTTTTCGGCGGCGCCTGAAGTTGGAATACGTTGGAACCCTCTTGTGTTGGGTTCGTTGCGTATTGTTGCGAACTTTGCGGCTGGAAATAGTTAACGTCTTGTTGGATCGGATACTGATTTTGTTGATTCGCCGTCATGTTCGATTCGTTGAATTCTGCTTTCACGTTGATCATACCTTGCGCGTTCGCATTCGCGTTAACGAAACCCGACTGATTGACCATGTAATTAGTGTTTTGCGTTGCGTTTTGACTGTAATTTTGCTGTCCGTGTTGGTAGTGTTGGGTTTGTTGTTGTGAATGTTGGTACACATGATTTCCAGAAGATGTATTGCCAACCCATACCTAATTGGTAGCCAAAATGCCAAAGAAAAATATAATATCAAAATGCAAACTAGGTGAGGAGAAAAAAAACACAATCGTAAACACGACAAGGCAAAATGAAAAGTAAACAGACGGCATCACACTACGGTTACAGAACGAGAAAAGGTGAGAGGTTGACAAAACGAGACAGGAAGAAAAAAAAACAGGGTTGTCACAATTTGATAGTAGCCAACATGCACAATTGAAACGAGTTAAAAAAAAATTATAGAAATTTTACGTACCGGAAGTTTGAATACACACACATGTATGTATATATATATATATATATGGGCCTAATTAAATATGTTTTTCGTTTTGTTTTCAAAAAATTTAATAAATAACTCTCAATTTGGCTACCGCATCTGGGAATAGTGCGGTAATACATCATTCGGTACTGAAACAATTTAATTTTAATATTGTATTTGAAATATGGTCTGTGGTATTCGCGACTCCATTTACAGGGCGTTGAATTGATTTCTTGCATCGTTACAGAGCAATTGATTGAAATTTCATCAATATATTTTCTCAATAACAAAATTACCGCTGTCACATAAACCATTTTTTTTCTCCGGGAAATTGGGAGATACTCTTACATGGGTACCCCGGAAAGTCATTCACATTGAACGACCTCCTTAGATTTGATCATCAAAGTAATAAATTAAACGTCTCACCGTTACATTAAGGGCAAAGCCTACGCCGTCTAGATAGTTACGTTCTACGTGGTTAAACTACGGTCTAGCCTGGCATTCAAACTAACTACGTAAAGGCGGGCAGTAAAGAGGTGTAAATCAAACGGGCGATTGATCGTGCGGATGAGTGGCGACGTGCCGATTGGTGGTTGAAACACTACGATACTGATTCCCGATAGCTAATTACCGAGAACGTTGATTGACAAATTGTTGATATTCAACTAATATTTATTATTGTTAGATGAGCTTGTCAAGTGAGTCAAGCTATTGTATCACCTATTTCACATGTATTCTACATTTTAAATAGAATAATTTCAACAATTTCAATATAGAAAAAAAATGATCGAAAATGGAAAAATTTCTGATATTTTACAATTCCAAAAACTATAGGGTCTATGCAAGAGTTTTTTAGACAAAATAATATACAAGATTTTCAATTTTTAGGTAGTTATATGAAAGAAAATTTACAATTTGTAAAATTTTATATTAATTACCAAATTTCACATTTTCTTTTCACCGAAACTTTCAATTTGATAAATTTCATCTTCCACAAATCTCGACCGTATTTCAACGTCCGAACACTAATCACGAAGCGTTCGCCACCGTTCGCCACGCCTCCACCCGCCCGCCCTAGTCTACTCATGCTCTGCCCCTTGCCCTTGTTCCCCCCTACCTTGGTCTCGGGTCGCGCCGCTACGTGCAGCACCTGGAGCGACGAGATGGGTCGCGCGATGCTGTCGGTCGTGAACACCAGTGCGCGACTCGGGGCGCAGGTCACGCCAGACGCAGTCGAGCTGGCCGAGACAGCCGGCATGGTCGCGAGACTAGACGGGAACACTGCGGGAGAGAGGCAAACGGTTAGTCGCGGTCATTCAAGTTCTGCCGCAAGCGCGCGGTCGTCTATTACAATAGGCAACAAGCATGAAATATTTGCATCATTTTAACTAGGGTTGCCAACAATAATCGATATATCGATTTAGATAGATATTTTTTCAAACGATACTATAATCGATTCAATTTCGGCGATACGATATCAATATGATTATTTTCAATTATCGAAATGAGTATTCTTTCCTTTTCAAACCTATGTTTTTTCCCTTTACGTAATTGCTCCAATCAGTGTATGTGGCACGAAAGTTCTTGTTTTCTACTGGGCACTCGAAAGCCAATGAGAAACGCTGTTTGCATTGACGTCAGAGTTGAAGTGCGCACAGACGAAAATATACTGCCGAGACTACCGCGCGGTTGGGTTGTAGGATTGAGGGAACGGTTGATCGGGTCCTTCTTGGCGAGAAACAGCTTACACAAACCACATGCTCAAACGCGTGTTACTGTTGATAGAGCGAAGGTCGAGGTTGCGTGTGTTTCAATCTTTCAAGTTTTAACTTTGTTTGTTATTAATTTATTATTTTTAAAATTATTGATTGATGATAAACAGATGTGTGGAAGTGTTTATCTTGGTATTCACTGTAACATGATCCAGAGTCTGTCATAAGACAGGAGTCTCTCCCTGCTTGATATTACGAGTCATTACGGGAGTTATCGCTAAAGATAGAACTTTTCAAGCGGCACTCACCGGTGTAAGTGGTGGTGGCGTTGACGTTGTCTGCGCTCGCGTACAGCTTGTTGCCGACGGTGACCGAGGTGGCGCGATCGACCGCGCCATCTAGCTTGGTCACGCTGAATCGACCGCGCCGTACGGGCGACACCGCTGCTTCCGGTACCACCGCTGCTTCCGGTACCACCGCTTCGAACACAGCTGCGGACAAAGAGAGAACGTCAAAATCGTGACTCGGAAAACAAATCGAAATTCGCTCGTTTTTTTTTTTTTAATGATGCTTAACTACCCCACCAACTGATAGGTTATACGGGGGTACGAATGAGCGGATGATAATGAAACGATGAAGTGATGATAGGTGAAAGGACGTGTACATAAACCCATGCCTTATGCGGGACTCGAACCCACGCCCAACGGTGACATCAGTTTCTACCGCTAGCGATAATTGACTTAGCCACCGAGGCGTTTTAGGCATGGTGAAATGATGTTTGTTCTCTGACATCTCTGACAATTGTTAATTGAGTTATGGTAATTGTATTCTGAACATGTTGGCCAAAGATATATTTTAAAAATTAAAATAATGTGCATTATGCAAATTAATAAACTCCTGCAGGCCTACCAATCAAATAAATGTGATTATGATTAATGTCATAGCAGGCTTAGAACCCTCAAATTCGAGCTCATTTCAGTAAGCCACAAGTTATGGAATTATTGAAATTCATTCAATTATTTTTTGAATACTGAAAATAATTCTACAATTCATCTCGCATATTCTTGTCATTGACAAAACTTATTGAAATTACGAATGTAATTGATCGAAATTTGAAAAAGTTAGGCCTACAATGATTTCGAAAATAATTTTATGTAGGCCTAAATGTTCAAAGATTCATAGAAAATATATTAGAAACTACAACATATTGTTAAAATTATGAAGATAATTGTCGTGAATATGAAAATTATTACAACAATTTGAAAAATAATTCAATGTACATGCTCAACTTTTACCCAGCACATCCCTTGAAAACCACAGCAATCCGCGTCATCACTCACCCGGTTCCTGCCCGACCGTCCCGTGCTCCTCCACCGTCATCACCTGGAACCTGGACACCTTCCTGACCAGCCTGGACGCGTCCTGCCCCGCCTCCTGCCCCGCCCCCTCGCCCGCCTCGCACGGCGACGCCAGCTGCGACGGCTGGCTGCTGATTGGCTGGCCAGACGACGGAGGGTGGTTGCGGTAGTTGGTGTTGATCTTGGCCAGTTGCTGCGGGGATAGACGTTAACCATTTTCATTCATTCATTTTATTTATTTATTTAATACATTAAAAGTCCATGAGTTGAAGGAAATAGGCCTACTCTTTACGGGAATGTTAAAGTACGAAATAGACAAGAAAAACATACTTTTCAACACTGGTTAATTTGACTGATCAAAAACAATTTGGCATATACAGCCTTCTATAGTCCTACTTATATTTCAGCAATTTGAACTGTATCAAGAAGGCAGATATATTGGACATTGTCTTCTATAAATCATAACCTCCTTCAAACAAGCAGTTGAAATTTAAAAGTGTAAACAATCTCCCAGTTGACCCGTGGTACAGCCGGGGGTTGAATCCCTTCAGTTAGACCAAGGGTTAGAGCGTGGGGTTACTAGGTATAGTGTATAAACAGTTTATGGTGGTCCAACTTCCCATCCCACCAAGGCACCAATGTTGAGAATAGATTTTTTTTTAAAATAAAATCGAAACTTATGATACAAAATCATTGCTCCTCAATTAAGGTTACAGATGAGAGTGGGACCTTTTGAACGGGGGACCACGGAAGCGATCATATCACCCCATTTTGATTAATCAAAATTTAAAAAAATGAAGTTTTGACACCAGGACTGCGAAGTTAAAGACCCTACTTCTTTGCCCGAGACAAAAGACTCACGTTTTCGAGGTCGTGCAGGTCGATGGCTGCGGGTCGCACGCGCGGCTGTCGTTCCTCCTTGTTCGCGCTCGGAGACATCACGCCGCTGCTGTTCGTGCCGGAACTGTCCACCTTCGACAACACAAACACACGACATTCAGTGCGTCGTTCTCGAATCCATACAATTATCAATTATCCAATTTATCCAAACACCAACAACTGAATTTTATTTACGCACATATGTTTTACGTTATATGTTATAACCCGACTAAACGATGAAGTAATTTATGAAGTTGATGACTATTATTTTAACATGCTAAAATACAAAGATTTCTCACTAGGCCTACTGTTAATTTCAACTATAATAATTTTTCTTTTCCAATGCGAGTTCACATTTTGCCCAACTATTTTTAAGATATTGGTATAGGAGTTTAGGCCTATACAATGGATGAAAATGTTATCAACTCATGTTAATTAGATGGTAGGCCTATATCTCCATTATCAGTCACTCTCAAAATAATTTTTAATCGTCAAATTATCTGTAATATTTTTAGTATGTTACAAGAACTTTATCAACAGTATTATACTAATTATCTGACAGTATTATTGTCCTATGCAGTTAGTTTTTAATTAATTAGCTATATGTAACGGAATGTAAAAAAGACAATAATCTATGTGTACTACAGTGTAGGCCATATACATTTTATTCTGATGCGACTGAAAATTTGTGTAATACATCTATTAGTCTAATGAAGGGATAAATGAAATATCGGCCAATGAGGAATAACGTTATAAAGTAAGATGTGTCCGCCTACCTGCTGCAAGTGTGCGATGCTCGCTCCCAATGGCTGGTCGGCCGCGTTGATGACGGGGGTGCTGTCTGGACCCGCGCTAGGGCTGGGCTGAACGGCATCGGACGCGGGGGCGGCGTGCAGCGTGGACTGGGGGGAGAGGGGCCCCTGCGACACGGAGACAACGTCAGGATAATATAACCAAGCATTCATAATTGTCATCTTACCGAATTTTCATATTATTGTTTATACAGTAGAACCTCTTTAGTAAGTTTCTCTTTAATAAATTTTTCACGAAGTAGTAAGTTTCATTTTTTGATCCCATCTATATGCTCCCACATGTTGAATATTTTCTACTTTAGTAAGTTTTTTCTGTTGGGTCCCCTTAAGAACTTACTAAAGAGGTTTTACTGTAGTAATACTTTCTCACTATTTTTTAACATCATTTTTCTACTGATCATTTAGTATTTATTAATTATTATTAATAATATTTTAAAATTAATTCATTAGCATGAATTATTGTTTTTTCTTCTCAATTAATGTGTTTGATTATTATCATGTGTAATAACACATGTTATTAAACAACCTAACAAATACAAGCATATCATCACTCAAGCAAACGCTAACCTAACCCAATTCTGAACTAACCCAACGCAGAGAGAGCGGAAAACTGCCCAACTACTATCACGCGCATAAGTCTGGGACTTACAAAATATTCGAGTGCGTTAGGTTCATGATTAGGTCACTTCGGTACGTGATTGACGATGTAACAGAGAGAGCGTTGTACGTACGAGTGTGTGGTTGCCAGGCATAGAGATGGACGCCAGCTTCTGCTGCAGCGTCTGCATGTAGCTGTCGTAGCACGGCGCCGCGTGAGAGGCGCTGACGGGCGCGGCCACGTGAGCGCCGCAGTGTGACGTTGTGAGAGCCGCGGTGGTGAGCGCGCTGCCCGCGTCGGTGTGACGCGTCAGGACAAGGTTCAGCTGGTCCTGAAGGTCCAGGATGGTGGCGCCGCTGGCGGGAAGAATGGGAAGTTTTAATTGATTACGTGTGAAATGTTCGCAATGTCGCTTCTGGTTTTCCTTGAATACGGAGGGCACAGTGTTATGACAGAAAGAAATTACCTATTCCAATTCAACCGTGCAAATAATAAAAATTCAGCTTCTTCGAATTATAAATTATAAATAATCAATTCAGGTTGCAAGGGCATATAGCTGTGATATATTTTTTTTTCAAGTTTTCCAAGTATTTTTTGCGATGGAGTCGAGTTTCTTATCATAAACCTCGTCACTAACAATTACAATACGTAAAAACTACCTCGGTATTGATATAAAACTGCTGTTGCAAGAACGGAAACATTACTGCCATGGACATTTCTGGGCGGCAATATCGTTGCTTGGCAGCCTTTACTCTGCTTAGGAAAATCATTGCGCCTGCTATATTTACTACGGTACAACGAACGTCAACAAACAAAATTCATTGCATAATTACAACAATACAGACTCAATCCTGATATATCCGTTGCTGCCCAACAAAGTGTTGAAATAGATAGGCTTAGATTGTAGATTATTTTATTTGAAATCTTCAGAGAAACCAACATCAACAAAAACACGATTTTAGGTAAATATGCATATCTCGGGGCGCCTGAAGAGCGTATACCGGAATAAAGTCGACTCGGTTGTGTGACATGGGTTTGGGTTGTCAAACCTTACCTGAACCCTAACCACATTTTACAACCATACATTCATAAATACCGCGAAGCCCATGTCACATGACTGAGTCGACTTTATTCCAGTATACGCTCTTCAGTGCCCCTCATATCTCCGCAGCACCGTAATTTTATTTTTCTCTACACCTGGTTTTAGGTGTTGTCTTGATTATTTTGTTTACCTCTATTGAATGAAGTCGGGGAATGTACGTATTCGTTGTGTTTTATAAGTTTTCAACTCACTTAAACGTGCATACTTGGCCAAGTTTTGTCAGGGGCCGAATAGAGTCAACCTTACCAAAACAAAACCTGATACCAACGACACTGTAATATCGAGTTCTGGAAGTTCAAGCAAATTAAAAACCAACAAAACACAACAAATACTTACGTCTTTCAATAGAGGGAACAAAAACAATCAATAAAGACACTAAAAACCACGTAAATAAATAATAAAAAAAAACGGTACAACGAACTTACGCATATTTACAAGATCATAATTATAGTTTCAATTACCTCCACATCTTGAAAACTTTCCGTTTGGCATTCTTCATCGCGCTACTAGGTCAACGTTTAACGAATACTACAATATTTGTGTCCGAAATAAACACTGCGTGTTGTTGTATCCATAGTAAACACGTCGTTAATTATCACATCAGTCGAGCAATTATCACTTCCTTGTCGTTTGAGTTATTGCCCCTTTGACTGTTGGATGTCATAGATACTAGATAACTAACAAGGTCCATTAACAACCAAAGTCGGTAGTAACCGCTAATTAGGTTAATTGGGAGATCAAGTGAGTGTGGGCATTAACGCCAAGTCTAATGGAACGAACAGAATGAGTGGGATAAACAATTATAGAGAATAGATAAATACCACTAGAACCATCAATTTACATTAAATTATTTACAGTTTTAAATAGTTGGATTTTTGATAGCTCTATATATTTTTTTTGGTGATATAGGCCTCTACGTGTGAGAATTAATCAACATGAGATAAATAGTTATTAGTTATACCACCTTAAAGGTATTGAACCTATCTGTGTCTCTTTATTATGATTTTGATATCTCATCCGGTCAAAAGTTATTACCAAAAAAAAAAAAAAATCTGAAAAAATGGACGCACATGGACTTTTAAGGCTAATTCCTTGCTGCCGTTGCATGGTGTTGTGAACGGGCCTTCAACTAGGTATGAATAATAATCAGGGATTAGTAGTGGCGTTATGTAACCGCTAATTAGGCTAATTGGGAGCTCAAGCGAGTTGTGGGCATCAACATCAAGTCGATTGGGGTATGCAGAACGAGTGGAACAAACAATTAAGGGGAATAGATGAATCCCACTGAAATAATTAATTTGTTTACTATTTGATCAGTTGAATTTTTTATAGACTATTAATTTGATGTCACAAGATTCCTTTTCTAGTTATCTTATCATTTATCTTTTCAATTTCAATTTCTATTGGTGACAAGACTTCTATATTCGAAGTAAAATTAAGACTACCCTACGGCTAAACTAAGAATAAAACATTGGCTACTCGTTTGCCGTTAAATGTGTCATAAATAATAAAAATCAAGATCAAATGAAAATTAAGACATTTGTGAAGTGCAGAATAGATTTTCGAAGCAGAATTAAGACTACGACTAAGATTAAAACACTTAAAACTACTCCAAACTCGTACGACTCACCTCTCAGGGTTGCTCAGATCCGTATTAGACAAGCTCAAGAGAAACTCGACGCTCAGCGGCAAATCCAGCGCGTGAATCTGTTCCGGCGTCAACTTGAGCCTGGCCAGCTCGTCGGCCGGCGCCTTAATCAGCGCCAGCTGTGCCTCGTCTCTCGCGCCGCACAGTCGCGCCAACTGCGCGCCGATCACCGACAACACGGCCAGCTGATCCGACGTCAGCGTGTGCTCGGGCGAGACCTGCTGATTGGGCGTGTTGTTCGGCACGGTGAACGACAGCACGTAACCGCCGTCCGGTTCCGAAATCTTACGCTCGTTCTCCCGCGTCTCGTCGACGATTTCTCTCAACTTCGGTACGTCGCCATCGTCGACGACGGTCGCCTCGGAACTTTTCGATAGGATCACCGACGATATTTCGTCCTCCGCGACGAGAATCGTACTTGACGTCATCTCCGTTTGCGGTAAACCCACCGAGGAGATGCTGGTGGTGATGTTCGGACCGTTGTAGATGAAATTCGTCGAGCACGAACTGCGACTGGTTATGAGATCGTCGGCGCTTCCGTCGGTCGCTCGGACTTCGACGTTGTTCAGGCATTGTTGGATCTCGTCGCGTACGGCCTTGTACTGGGCGTCGTCGACACCGTCGTCGAAGTTCAACGAGCACGACTTGGAGAGGTCCTGCGATATCTTGCGCAACACTTTCGTGATGTTGTGCGCGTGGTTTTCTTCCATGTGCTGGGGAAGTTTCAGGTCGATCACGATGTTGTGGTTGATGAGGAGGTCGATGTTGCGACGGGGATCGTTTTTCACGCACAACGGTTCTTCGCGGTCGGAATCCTCGCGGTTTGTGTTGACGGTCAGATCGAGGGGAACGAGTTGGGCGTCCGATTCGAGGTCGCCGCTACTTTCATAATGCGGTGTTTCCGTTCTTTCGGACGAGTCGAATCTGACGTTCCTATCGAACGTGTCTGAGTTTCGCTTCACTACGAGACTGGAGCTCGGTTCCGCGGCGGACGGCTGCTCGGGAGGAGTGGCGGCGTGCTCGGGAGTTACTCCGAGGGAATGCGAGGCGGTTTCCGTTTGCGACGGGATCGGCGATGGCTGAGAGTCCGACACGGGGCTGACTAGGAATCGGGAAACTTTACGCACCTGAAAGACGAATGAAACGTTCGGTCAAGTATAACGTTTAATACGGATCAACTTACACATCCTAGTTCAAGTTCTTAACTACAACAAGTTCAGATAATTTTGAAATTTCCATCTATTTTATCATTTATTTAATCAATTTCATAAATTCAGCTAAAAATGAAAATACTATACAATACACAGTCGAACTTCTTTAGTGAGTCTCTCTCATATAAGTTTCACCTTCCGATCCCATCTATATGCTCACTCATGTTGAATAAGTACTTCAGTAAGATTTACACTCTGGTTGTCTGAAAAACATATCAAAAGCAATTCCACTCTCTTGACTACCTTATTAGGGCCTACATGGAACTAATAAAATAACATACAATTGATTAAGACCAATGTATGCCTACTCAACTAAATGAAAGCAACATATATTTTGAATATTCCTTACAACATTACAACATTACGATCAGCTAGTTTATATTGACGGAGGTGATGATAATTGAATTTCACTACGGTGAAATCTCTACGCATCGTTCCCGGATACATCGTTTTCCTGCTTGTCTCTTTCATTTTGACCCACCCTACTCCCATATTATCAATACTAAATCTTCCTGGATGGATCATTTGCAGAGTCCCTTAAAAACAATGGATAGAGGTTCCACTGTTACGATAATCAACACATTCCCAATATCAATTCAATAAAACAAATCGATCCGTAATAACCGCGTGAACCTACCGGCGGAGGAGCCAACAGCGACTGTGACGATCCTGCCGTCGCCGCGCCGGCCCCCTCTGTTCCGCCGCCCCCAGCGCTCGCGTCCGCCTCCAGTCTGACGTCGAGCGTTGGCAAGCTCTTCTTGTCGGCTCGTCCCACGTCCAGCGTGCGGTCCACGACCACCGGTATCGTCAGCTGCGACTCGCTCAGGTCTGCCACCTTCGTCTGATGACAGAAATAATAATCGTATCAAGGATGTTGTCGATGATTGATAGCGATAACAATTTTTTTAAATCGACGTCAAAAACTTGTTTAACATCGAAATTGCTATTGATTTATGGATTTATTTGTCAAAGATTTGCACATAGGCCTAATACAAATATAGAAAATATGAAAACTTGGAACTAGAAATAAAAATGAGTAAACAGAAAGAGATAATTGAAAAAGATAGATAATAGTCTATATGTAAGATGATGGAATGGTTGACTAGTATGGCTTTCAAGTGAGAAATTAATTGGGGTCATAGAATGGGTTCTGAAGTACTGTTTGTAAACAAATGTATTTCACGTACAGTGAAACGACTAGTTTCCAGATCTATCGTTTTTCTACTTGTTCCGTTATTTTTTCTTACCCTCACCCCAATCAATGTTAAATTTTCCTGCATGGATTGTTTTCCTGCATGCATGGTTTTATTTTCCTGGTCCCTTACAAAACGATGGAGGTACAAATGTACTATGTATGAATCCAAAAGGTCAATAAATATTAATAAAAAAAAAAAAATCATCATCAACAACTTGATACAAAATCGTTGTTCCCCAATTACGGCTACGGGAAAGTAGGATCGTTTGAATGGGGCACCACAAGGGCGATCTTACCACCCCATAAAAACATAAATACCGTCACGTATTTTACCTGTACGTTGTTGTTAGCGGGAGGTTGGTAGCACGACACGTGCAGCTGGTAGGTGACGGTATGCGGCCTGAGGCTGTCGGCGCTCAGCTGACTGGCCAGGGGGGCGGCGGCCGACTCGAGGGGCGGCTGCGTCAGGAGGTGGATCGGAGAGTTGGGGCCGGACACGCTGCGGCTGATCACGCTGATCTTGCTCGTCAGGCCGGACGAGGTCTCGTCGCGCTGGCAACGCGATGACACAATATTAGCAACGTTGTTATTGTTGGATGGTCGATTATTGGGAGGGAAATTGTTTAGTTGAGGAAATATACAGGAAAATTGATGACAAATTGGATTAGGGTACTTATATTTAATATTAACCAAAATAATTGCTTTATTGACAGGTATTAGAATGGAAATATTCTAAATATTAAACTCATCAGAATTAAAACTCATCAAGGATGAAGAGAAAAAACAATCAGATAGAAATGGAAAACGTGGAAAATTAATAAAAGCAATGCTACCAAAGCAATAAAAACAATATTAAAAAAATAGAAACATACAAAAATAATTATCACAAATTGAAAACATTGTTTACTTCACTCGTGTAATCTAAAAATGTCACTTGCGCTCACGTAAAATGTTCTTTCTGAATTTAAAATCAGAATTTGAATGAAATCTACACTTTATTATACGACAAATTTTCCAACGACTGTGGTTAGTGAGCGTGTGTACAGTGTCTGATAATTCTAGTGCATGTAAAATAAATGTCAGTAAATTTTTGTCAGGATGCATTTTAATTTGTACTGATTAACCACTTTATGTGACCGCAAGTGTACACGTAATATACAAATTCAATAAAAATTGCAAAAGCGAGGAAAAAAGTGAGTAATATTAGATTTATAATGTACATATAACAAGAAGATGGCTTGGGATTATATTCATCATAGATGTACCACGAGAGATGAAGGTTCCGAGTAACCGTTTTCCCTTTACACATCACTAACGCACGGGCGGTTCGAGCCTTCATCTCTCGTGAACACAACAATATTACGGTCATCAAGCAAACAAAAAAATCACGCTGGAAAGAAAAAAACAATAATGCAAATAATGTGAAATAGATTAACACATAAGATGTGGTAAATACATAGGGTCACATTACAGGATATGTTGTCAGGCAAACAAAAAAATCACACTGAATCGAAAAACCAAAATAAAGCAAAAATTGTAAAAATGGATCAACACATTAAAAACGGTAAAACGTATTATAAAGATCTCAAAAAATCAAATTAAAAGACAGAAAAAATCTGCAACACAAACTGCGATATCGGAATCCTACAAAGACGTGCACAATTCTCCGAGCGCGGTGAAAGCGTCGGCGTGAGCGCTAAACAAGGCTAAAACGAACACAAGAACGGAGACGGGCGCTGACGGCACTTACTGAACGGTGCCTCCGGTGGCCCTTGTACGAGGAGCGCCTCGTGGAGGTCCTCGGGAGCGAGCCGTGGCGCACCTAGGGGGTGGGGGGGGGGGGGGTAACGAGAGGGGTGAACGAGGAGGAAGGTAACGATTGTGGGTGTTTGGTAAAGGGGGGGGTGTATGTGTGATGAAGAGGGGGGAGGGTGGGTGTGTGATAAAGAGGGGGGAGGGGTTACGATTGGGTTGTGGGGGGTGAATGATAGGCAGGGGGTTTAATAATGGAGGGGAAAGGAAGAGGATGGAAAAAGATGATGAAAATTGATGAAAATGGAAAGAGTAGGACAAAAAAGCGATTAATGGTAAGAGGTGTAAATGAGAAGGAAACAAACGATAGTGTGTGTGTGTGAGTGTGATAAAGAGGGGGAAAGGGTTACAATTGGGTTGTAGGTGGTAAATGATAGGGAGAAGGTTCAACAATAAGAGAAGTAGAGAATGGAGGGAGGTCAAAGAGGATCGAAAAGTAGGACAAATTGAAGACGAACGAAAAGATAACAGACGGAGGGTATGTAAGAGGGGTTTGGACGAGATAGGGCGAGAGAAAAATAATATAAAGAGAAAAATGAGATACCAATTATTAAAGATACTGTGATGTGACGACTAGAACTAATCAGTAATACATTTGGATCACGATGATTATTGATTAATACAATATGATTACATGATTTATTCAACTCATTTACATAGATAAATTATTAAAACAAATGTCCTACAGTACATCATTGATATTTTGAACTCTTATGATTTCTGACTCGGAACAAAAGTTTTGGTACCTACAGACTTTTTACCGATAGGCTAAAAGGTAGATACAGGCTGTACAACGATAATTGAAACTCTTTAAATCAAAACGGGCACTTCAGGGTTCACTGAACTTGGAATTGAAGAGCGTTCACTGTAATATAACTTTTAACCGTTACAGTCAAATACGTTTGGATGTTTCATTCGATTTATTTTAATTTAAATTTATTACTACCGGTAATTCATCGATTTATTTGAAGAAATCTACTTACTCAATATAACTAATTTATATGAATGTACTGCTAATTAGCAGTCTGGGTTAGATTTATTGAAATATTTTTTTGTTACTGGTAGCCCTAATAACTTTTCCAACAATTAGGCCTACCCATATAGGCCTAGGTACCAGTACATAAATTCTAATATTTATGATGAGCAGGTATTTTCAAAAAACCTATGAAGTGAAAACCTATAAAACCACATAACCTATCAACCTCAATTTTCATAGGTATACAGCTGAAAAAATAAATTAAAGCTTTTTAAATTTTACTATTCTCATACAAATATATCTTACTCGATTTTAAAATAAAGTTAATCACGAAACAAAGCTCGATCAAGCTCCGGCAAAACACTTGGACAAACTGGATAATATCGACTAGACTAAGTAAAATCCGCCATCAACAAGTTTGACCTTGGGTACATTCCTACCGTCATAACGCTACCGAATAGCCAATAAAACGCGGCAAACTATCGACTTATTGCCGCCGCTTCCTGTGTGAATCAATAAACACGTCTGTTATCTCGTTTATTCGTGGCCGTCACTGAGAAGTGTTATGAGTGTCGTAGGAGATTATTGCAAGTACCGGCTTGACCCTGGTGACAGGTCATCACAGTACTCAAGGTAGCTTCATAGAAACAAGATGTACGTAGGTTTAGAACGTAAGTACGATTTTAATTATTGTTTGGTGCAAGTCCTGATACGACTTTTGAATAAATATTTTGCGAAGAAGAATACTCACATAATCATTATTTGAATTTGTTGGGGGGATACTCTGAATTATTACTCATTGATTAAACTATCGTTCAAGGTCTAATAACTATCTGTAACTAACCCTAAAATCCCCTACGGCTATCCTCTCACTATACAATCCCCAAGTTTCTATTTATTATTGATGTTCCTGTGATTTTCGCCTGGTGGTTATTTCCTCCAGAGTCCGTGGAAACGCTAGCGGGAAACTTGAGTTTGTTGACTCTTGTGAAACCTACCTCCTAGCACTCATGTCCAGTCTATTTTGTGTGTTTGTTTTTGTGCTCTGTCTTATGTTTTTCCTCCAACCTGTACCCACCTCATTATTGCTCACATCACTAGCTTCTCCTACAATATATCATCATCCGTCATCTACCTCTCATATCGTCCATCACAAAAATATATTCTTTTTACATCCCCATTGTCTAGGTGAAAACATAGTCCTAACAATATCATCCGCAGCCAACCGTTAACCTCCAAATCAAGCTCACAAATTCCCATCGAATGTATGATTAGTAAGCTATCGGTGCTTACCCTGTGCGTCGACTCGGTGGAGGAGTCCCTGTCCCGCGGGGACCGGTGCGAGGTGGGGGAGGAGGTGACGACGGGCAGGGTGGCGCAGTCTGGCGGCTGCTCCAGCAAGCGGCGCACGATCTCTTCCAGCATCGCGACGAACAGCTCAGAGTGGTTCTCGGAGAGAAGCTTCTGAGAGATCTGCGGGCGACGAGCAGGGTTAGAAACCGAGAACACGCGACTTTGTATTTCATAATAATAATAACAATAATAATAATAATAATATTAATAATAATACAAGCTTGAGTATGATCGTGCTGTAATTACAGTTAACGCTTTGAAGCGCTTGGTTGTCTTTTCAAAAACATGATCAAACACCATCAAATGTATTGAAACACGAAGATATACGGTACTAGAAAAACATGTATTGAAGCACTTTTAGATTTCACCGCTCTTATAGCAATTGCTTTTTATTTTTCATTTTTTTTAATGCTGCTCAACGACCACACCGACAGCTAGGTTATACGGGGATACGAATGAGCGGATGATAAATGAAATGATGAACTGATGCGGGACTCGAACCCACGCCCAACGGTGACTTCAGTTTCTACCGCAAGCGATAATTGACTAAGCATTCACATTTTGCAATCGCATTCTCGCATTTTGCTAAACATTTGCGAATGTTTCCCGCAACATTCGCCTTCTCCCAAAACATTTTGCTAAACATTTGTAATTTCATGTGGCCACTGACCAGGTTTGTAGCGATGTCGCCGGGCACCATCTCCTGCATGTTGCAGCGGAACGTGACCGTGCCGATCTTGGCCGACTCGAGCCGACACTCGACGGTGCTGCTCTCGCGGTCGACCGACACGACCGTCAGCTTCGGCCCCGTCTTGCGCTTGCTCGGCCGGCGAGACTTCTTCTCGTCGCCGCACAACGAGCCGCACTCCGAGTTGTTATCCGCACTTTCCAGGATGAACTGAAACCGACGACGGAGAGTCGCAACAAATGGTGGCGGCAGTGGGATACAGATTAACGGGTCATTTTGTCTTTTTTTTGTGGTGGATAGGGGTGTGGGGTAGCGGGGGTTTAGAGGAGAGGGATTGTGTGAGAGGGATCAGAATTTTTCTGCAAGTGGGAAATGGGGCTTTAAATGGGACTGAAAGTGTCCAATGGGAACGCTACGGTTTGTGACGTCATGACTCAGTTTCTATGATATGACAAAGTAGCGTTAGGCAAGCATACAGTCGTTGTGGCACTCTTGGGGATGAACTGGAACCGACGACGTAGGCTCTCAACAAATGGTGGCGGCAGTGTGGGATAAAGATTGTAATTGGTCATTTTGTCTTTTTTTGGTGGGTGGGGGGGAGGGGTTTACACTGACAACGTGGTCATTTGAATCATTTCATTCTATTATTTTTTAATTTGAAGATAAATAATGGTATATAAAAAATTCAATCATATTTTATCCAATAATTGGGGATTCATTTTAATTGACAAACCTGTACTAGGTATTTGCAAATAGATCCGGGTCTCTTGAAACCCAAGTGGGCGTCGTTCTTGTTGTAAGCAATCTAAAATAACCTACACTAACATAAATGAAACTAAGCTAAAACTAAGCTGAACACAACTTGAAAATCAAACTAAAAAATGTATAATATACAACTTTAGTAGTGAAAGTTAGCCAATGAGATGACATATTTATAATAATACGAGCTGACCCAATTGACAATCAACTCATCACGGTGTTAGCAATTTGTTTTCCGTTATCTTTCGAGCGCTAGCGTTTACGGACGGTTCTACTCACGCTGAGATCGGCGAGGCCGGTGAACGACCCGTCCAAGTCCGTCTGGCTCGACTCGTTGACCCCGGTCACGTCGACCGACACCAGCTGGGTCGGGTCGGGGGCGTTGACCTGAGACGACCTCCGACTGCTCGCTTCTGAGGGGTCAACGACGGGCAGTTAGTCATTATGTCGTAAATGGATTTTTTAATCTACATCGGGGACGATGGATAACTTCAAGACAACCTCGAAATGTTGGAAATAAACTGATTCTACTAGTATACCTCCAATCCCTTCTGACCCCTCACAATGTAGGATGCCACTGACTGCTAATAGCATGCGCAATTGTGCTGCTATCGGTGATCACATAAGGAACTAACTGTCCAGGGGATGCATTGCTGTTCAAGACAAACCAACCCAAGGTTCAAGGTGGCTGTGTATCAGCTGTCAGTATACAATAATACCGCTTTTTGTCTGTTTTTTTGGTATTGTATTTTAGATTGTACAGGAATCCCAGAAGTCTATAATATACGTTAGTGGCATTGTGGCTTATAGATATACGCAAGGGGACTGGATACTTGCAAGGGGTAATTAGTTTCGTTCTGCCGTCATAATGAACTGTCTTAGAAGTATATCCATCGTCCATGACTAAATCCTACAAGTTTGAAAGGCTCGAAATAATCTGAATAACTTCATGTTTTTATAATATACATGGTAAAGATTGAGAAATATTGAATAAGGCCGATAGGCGATAAGCAATGGAAGAAAATGCGATTTGCATATATTGGCAATTTTCTACCAACATTACAGAATGAAACATGAAAGTTATTATTGATACATTACTGTATGCTGAAGCTTTTCATATTTAGCAAGTTGGCAAGATCTCGTTTACAATAAAGCAACATTGGCATCTTGTAAAAGCAGCACATTTTCTCGTATTTGTTTCAAAATTGAAAATCACGACGTGAAAAAAAACACAGTTTTAAAAATATGATTCAACATCTGCTAAAATATGATTATACAATTTCTAGAATCTAAATCAACAGGTTCCTACATGCTACACCAATTCTAGTTCTACCAATCTGACAGGGTTACATTTGCAACGAGTCTTATCTCATACAATATTTCATGAACCATTTTCGTATTATGGTGGTGAAAAGATTTGTCGCAAACTCAATGTTTTTGGACATCACAACCCTGTAACTAGATTCTAGTGAATTGTAACGATATTTATTACCGTACCCTAATTTCAAAGGAAACTAGAAAGCATCATCACAATTTCAGAAATTATAATTAATATTTTCTGTCCTCGGGAGATCAAGAGTCATAGCGTAGGCGTTACAGATTCTGTATAGAAACCTAAACAGAATCAAGTAATGTCTACGTAACGACTCGGAAAAATGACCGGGTCCTGGAGGACAAGTAAATTGATTATTTCTAAAATTCAGATGATGACTTCTAAAATGAGGGAAAGGAACATCGTCATTATTCGTTAGAATCTAGTTTCACGGTTTAGATGTCCTTTAAAGTATCAACTTGGGCTTAATTGAAGTTGAACTAAACTGATATAAAACATTGTAGGAAATAAAACTCGTGAATCTGAATACCAAATCAGTTCTAAATTGAAAATACAGTTTACTAATTATAAATAACTAATTAGTATTAGATACTAGGATTACTTGTACTAGCTACAGAATGCATAGAAGGGCGGTAAGTTGGAATACAAATGAAAGATAGATACGGTAAAGTTGGAAGATGAATCAAAGTAGACATGGTAGAAAATAAGGTGGGAGGAGATTGAAAGATAGAGACAGGAAGGAATTGAGATAAGAAACAGACGAAAAAAGATTGGTGAACGCAATAAGGGACTGAGAAAGATACGAAGGGAAGAAGTTCGGAACGGTACCGTTAAGAAAGTACAGTGTAGGGCAAGGTACGAAACAACGAAGAGGAGTAATCAAGTAAAATTCCCGCTGTCCCACAGATCGATAATTTGGAAGTATTGGACGACGAAAATAGAAGAAAAAAAAAATCGACAACCTCGACTCTTTTGGACCAACAAAAATTTCGATTTCAATTTAATTAAAATTTGGTATTACAAATTTAAATGGCGGTTTAAATGTTCGGTTTTAAAATTAAAAAATGTATACACTTCGGAATTACGTAAGAATCTTGCCCCTCCACGGAATAATAATTTGGAAGTACTGGGCTACAGAAATACAAACAACGAAGATGATTTAAATGAATAAAACTCCAACTCTTTTGATCTAACAAAATGAGCTAATTTATCTAAAGACCAATTAAATGTCAATAAATATTATATAGTCCTACATTTATAGAGATATAGTCGTTGTCGTAGTTGGTTAGCGATAGAAAAAAACTTTTATCTAACGCGTTCAAGGAAAGTTTGAATCTTCCCAAGACAATATTAAAATTTTAGTTTTATAATCAGTTTCAACATTTTTAAAAAATAGTTGAGAAAAAGTTACATCCGATCCCAATACTTTTCATTGAAAAGAAAAGGAAAGACAGACACAAGAAGACATAGAACAGACAGAGAAGGATAAGAAACTACAAAACCACTAATATCAACAAATACATCACTACAATAAGTAACACAAACACATAAAAATACACACACAAGCAACACAAATTGAAAAACACAAAACACAAAATACAAAGTGATAGAATACAACACAAACATTGTCTGTACATAGAACAAAGACACACCACATGCGGCCGGACCCTTTTTTACAAATGGTGACAGGAATGCGATTTACAGGAATTTTGGGATATATTGTTAGATGATTACACATTACAGATGTATCTAGGCAACGGTATAGGGAAATATTGAGAGTGAATTTTGAAGCTGAAAGTCATTTTTTTTTTTTTCTATATATTGGGTTTAACGACGCACTGTTATGATAGCGCAGATCTAATGGCATCGGATGGATGATTAATGAGATGAAGGGATGATGAGATGAAGGTTCTTGAGTAATGGGAAGGATAGTGGGAAGGCAGCGGTCATGGCCGACCTATTTTAGGAACCATCCCGGCATTAGCCTAGACTACAGAGGGAAACCATGAAAAACCTATGTAAAGTCGGTCGGCGGCGGGGATCGAACTGGGTTCGAAATTCCCCTCGTCTCCCGGATCACATGAAGCGAGCGAGTTAACCACTGCGCTGCATGTGCCGGTAAGTCATTCTTAATTTTTTCATGGTGGCAGGAGGGAGGAAAGTTTGTGGTAGTCAACCGAGGAGAAAATGGGAGGCAGTGGTAGACGAGAGATGGTGGGAGGATAGAGAACGGTGGAGGGAACTCGTAGGAAGAAAAGAAGAAGCGGAGGTATATTATATTATTGGATATTATTGGATGGTGTATACTTGAAGTTGTACAGCAATAATTTCATAATTTTCCCAACACCAAATATTTAAAAATCAGAATTTTGGAGCATTAAATAATTTATAAACTGAAATAGCAAAAAAAGGTGAATGACAACTCTCAGATAGATAGACGTATGTACATTATGCTTGTATCTTGGAGAGATGAATTTTGTGCTAGTGGCGGAATGGGGGACGGGGGGTCGATCGGAACCTTCATCTCCCGTAGATGAAAGTCTATACATGAAACTGTTCAAAAGATTCCGCTGTAGTTCAACGATCACAAAAGTACGTACAAAACGGGTTCTGAAGCCGTAAACGAACTCTTCTGCGCATGTACGTTCTTCAATACATTTCATTTCGTCCATTTTTTTAAATCTACGGAAACATGACAGTGCAACGTCAAGTATTACTATTATTGGCTTGGAATATTTTTTCGATTTCAAATGATCGGTAACATTTTAGTTGACGATCTATTCATTATTTAATAACACATATTAGAGAGAATGAGGAGGGCAAAGACTTTAATTAATCTAGATTGCGCTGGAAATTTCACTTTGTCATTTTAGGATAAGCGTGGAACCGAGTGAGATAGGAATATTTCTAGGATTACATACAGTATAGGCTTACAAGAATATATTACGACAAATAAGGGTCCAGCGGAAAAAAAACAACGTCTACATAAAAAAAAGCCAAGCCAAAAGAACGAAAACGATCATAACGTTGCAAACGTTTCCTCTAAGATTCCGAAGACAGCGCGCGCGTATATATACATACAGCGTCGCCTAGAAGCAGACACGTCTACGAGGCGGATCGGTTACCTGAACTGCCAGCAGAGCTGAGCGCGGCGGCCGTCGACTCGGCCCGTCTCGCTTCCCCGACCGGCTGTTGTTGCGCAAAGTCTTGCGTCGGTTCGACGGCGGCCGAGCTCGGCTGCGGGATCGTATCGACGAAGCTTGCCTGCGACTGTTGGTTCGACGTCGGCGGGAACTTCGGTTCCTGCGAGTCGATGCCGTCTTCGGAACGTCGAGTCGCGTCGGTCGACTCGTTGCCGACATACTGGTAAACGGCGACGGGTTCTTGCCGATTCGTTATCGACTGTTGGACGTTATCTTGCGATTGGTTGACGTTCGATAACGGCGATAGATTTTGTTGAACGTTTAGGTGAGTTTGCGACGGATTGTCGAGAGATTGTTGCGGGGTTATGTTGCCCAACGAGGGAAAACGCTGCTGGGAGTTCGTTTGATCTGGTAACGCGTTGACCTGTTGGGGCAGGTAGTTGACCTGTTGCTGAATTACCTGGCCAATGTCGAAGTTGACCTGGGAATTATTATAATTCATCTGATTTTGCCCAATCTGATTAGGATCGTAGTTAACCTGTTGTTGATTGATCTGGTTAGGGTCGTAGTTCATCTGTTGTTGTTGTTGTTGAGTGGGCTCGTAATTACCTTGGGGCTTGTCTTGCGATAGCTGTTTCTCCATCTTGGCGGCAGCTTCCAACTTAGCGTTCTCTTTCAACAGGTTCGAAGCAACGTCCTCTTTCAGTTGCTTAATCGTCTGCATGCCCTTCTGTTCCGGCAACGCTTGCACTTCCGGCACCGGCTCCGGTTGTTCCGGGTCACGCGGACTCGACGCTTGACCCGCCTGATTTGGCACGACCAATTGATTTTGACCGTCCCGGTACTGATCCGGCGGAACTTGACCAGTCGCGCCGTTTGACTGTCCCGTGAATCCTTGGTCTTGCGGAATTGCCGTTCCGCTCGGTTGAACGTACGACTGGCCGGTGAACGTTTGACCCTGTTCGGCCTGTCCTTGGAACTGCGGCTGATTGGTTGATTGGTTCTCGCGGAAGTAAGGACTGCCGTCCGATTGGTAGCTGAGATTGCTGACGTTCGGTTGGGTGACTCTCATGAGAGGGTCGACTTGTTGCGGACGGTATTGTCCGTTCGGATGCGCGTTCTGTTGTTGTTGTTGTTGTTGTTGGTTTTCGTGAAATATCTGCGGCTGTGGAATGTTTAGCGGCGGTTGAACATTCTGCTGTTGCGAAATACTTTCCGGACCGTTTGGCAGTGGAACTTGTTGAATATTGTTCTGAGAGATCTGTTGCGGTATATTGTTCTGAGACGTTTGTTGCGGTATATTGATCTGAGATGATTGTTGAGTCTCACCCGACTGTTGAATCACAGTTTGCGAAACGTTTTGTTGCATATTCTGATAATGCTGTTGATTCTGGAGTAGATTCTGTTCTGAAAAGTTGGGTGCCACGTTAATGTTCTGTTGTAGATTCTGTTGCAATTGATTCTGTACATTCTGCATTGTCTGATTTGGATCATTCTGTTGCAATTGATTCTGTACAGTCTGTACTGTTTGATTCTGATCATTCTGTTGAGGTTGATTTTGAATATTCTGTTGCGACAGATTTTGGTCCAATTGCTGTGGAACTTCCACTTTCACTTGACTTTGGAGTAAAGGCTCTTCCTTAATCTGCATCTGACCTTGACTTGGCACTGTCGGAGTCACACTTTGCGATACGCTCTGAGACTGCGATCCGTCGCTCGGGATCTGCAACTGACTCGGACTTTGACTCGTCTGCGAAGTCGCCGAAGAAATACTATCGAGTCGGATGGGATCTTGAATGACAGACGGACGGGTTTCATTCGGATCGATTGCAGACGGGTTCGGAGACACCACGCTGTGATCCGAACTTTCCGTCTTCTTTTCCATCGTCTCGTTCGACATTTGGTCGGCGCTGGATTGCGTTTTGAGTTCATCTGGGAGAGCTTCCCGTACCTCCGTAGCATCTAGCGATGGTTCCGAAATGGAAGCGTCCAGCGGTTTCTCAACATCTCCACACACTACTGTACGATCGTAGACGTCATCTTGGTTCAACTGTATTCCATCCGATTCGTTCAACGCTTCCGCCATTACCTGAGGGGAATCGCCAACTTTGTCGATTCCACTCTCGACGTTTATGTCGCCTTCCTTACCCGTGCGAGCGTCACTCGAGATTGTACTTTGAGATTGCGTTACTTGATCCGGCAGGAGACCTTTAGTCGAATCACTATGCACTTCTATCTCAGTCGAGACACTTTGACTGCTATTCGTTTGGTGGACATTTTCACCTTGATACTGATCATCGACCACTTGAATCTGTTGTTGTTCTTGCAAATCATTTTGAACTGGCAATTGTGTATCCTGGTTCTCCTTTTGACCTTGATTGTTCACCAGATGAGACTGATCGACGGAGATTCCATGATTGATCTGTGGTTCGTTATTTCCAATCTCAATTGCTTGGATCACGTTTTCCGGGAAGTCTTGCTTGGGCAAACCTTGATTCAAATTTTGTAACTGATCTTGATTTTGAGATTCTATTTGTTGAGAATTTTGGTTAGTAATCGAAGCGGAATCAACACTTTGACCGCTCACTTCCAGTGGACTCTGACCTAGTATCTGTTGTGCCACTTCTTGGGCTTTTACCTGTAGATTCTGAATGGTGATTTGACTCGGCGGAGTTTGAATTTGATTCTGTATAACTATTCCCACCTGTATTTGTTGGAAGTTTTGTACTAACTGCGTCAACTGTCCTTGAATTTGATTCGTAATCTGCGGAGAGAGATTTTGGATGCTTTGATCCAGCTGAGACGACTGTTGTGATTGGCCGGTTTGACTTTGAACCGGGGAAATGGTTTGCGGCTGTTGTTGTGAACTCTGCCCCTGGATGTGCGCAACCGTTACTGCGGTTCCCTGAACTGTTTCTTGGCCGTTTTGAATTTGCTCTGGATTTTGATCCGGGGAAACAATTTGAGGGGTGCTTTGAATTTGTCCTAGACTAATTTCGGTTGGCACTTTCTGCACGAAAGATTGACCTTGGTTCTGTGGTACTGTTGTTTGATCTAGTCCAGTTTGACTCTGTGTAGACAACTGATGTATGTTTTGACTTTGACCAGGCGATACAGTTCGAGGCGTACCTTCAACTTGAATCTGACTCGAATTGTTATCAGCTTGCGGTGGAAAGATTTGTCCTTGATTTTGCGATGCAGGTATTTGAACCGCTTGATTGATTGGTTGCCCACTCTGCGATTGAGCTTGCTCTGGATTTATTCCCGTCTGGGATTGCTGTTGGAAAATTTGTCCCTGGCTTTGAGCAACTGGTATTTCAGCCAGTGGATTAATTTCTGACCCGATTTGACTCGGCTGTTGCATTAATTGATCCCTTTGACTTTGGCCTGGAGAAATATTCTGCACAGTTTGGCCTGGAATCTGATTCGGATTCGTTTCGGCCTGCGTTTGTGGCGGGCAAATTTGTCCCTGGTTTTGTAATACCGATGTTTGACTCGTCTGCTGCGTATTCTGACTCTGGATTTGTCCGACATTCTGCGCCGGTTCTTGGAAACTCTGCCCGACTTGGGGCTGAAATTGAGTCGCGTCAGTTTGCGAAACAGACGGTTGACTTGCCAACGGAGTCGACTTATTCTGACTCTCGGGAAACGTTGGCAGCACAACGTCACTCGCCGCTGGCGCCACCTGCGTTTGGTTCGACGAAGCTTCGTTACCTACAAAGCCTTGCGAGACCGGAGCGTTTTGAATTGGTTGTCCGCTCTGTTCTGGAATTGAAGCGTACTGATTCTGAGCCCGAGCATTCTGAGGTTCCTGACTCTGACTGACAACTTGCGTTGATTCTTGCATCGAACTATGCGATTGAACTGTCATCGCTTCTTGTTTCGAACCCTCGGTGATTGCCTGACTGGTTTGTTGACTTGGCGCATTATTTAATTGCTCTTGTATTTTTAGATCATTCGTTACTTGTGGCTGGGTTTGGCTTTGGGTTGTCATGGGTTGCACTTGAACTTGGTTTAGACCGGTTTGCGTTGGTATCTGTACGGGACTTTGATTCTCAGCTGGCTGATTGGTGAGAACTTGAGCGGCGACAGGTTGCATCTGGCCTTGGAAGTTTTGCGACGGAACTTGTCCCGAAATGGGAGAGCCAGCTTGCTGCTGATTTGACACGGGTGGAGCGCTGACCTGACCTTGGGATACTTGCGACTGGGTCGACTGAATGGGTGGCTGTACACTTTGACCGTGTTGTCCACTCTGAATTTGGACCTGGGGATTTTGTGCTGCCTGCTGCTCATTTGGGGCCTGAATCTGTGGTTGCAGATTTTGTCCTCCTTGCTGGCTACTCGGGGCTTGAATTTGGGGCTGCAAATTTTGAACTGCCTGCTGCCCACTTGGGGCTTGATTCTGGGGCAGATTTTGGCCTACTTGCTGAGCTTGCTGCCCACTTGGAGGTTGAATCTGGGACTGCAAATTTTGGCCTACCTGCTGCCCACTTGGGGCTTGATTCTGGGGCAGATTTTGGCCTCCTTGCTGAGCTTGCTGCCCACTTGGAGGTTGAATCTGGGACTGCAAATTTTGGCCTACCTGCTGCCCACTTGGGGCTTGATTCTGGGGCAGATTTTGGCCTCCTTGCTGCCCAGTTGGGGCTTGAATCTGAGGCTGCAAATTTTGCCCTCCTACTTGCTCACTTTGCATTTGGATTTGAGGCTGAAAATTTGGACCCCCTTGTTGGCCAGTTTGCACCTGATTCAAACCATCACTACTGATGTAAGCCTGCTGATTTTGCAACTGGACCTTGACATCCCCTTGGCTCTGCATCGGAGCCGCTACAGTCTGCGTTTGACCCTGGGGAAAACCCTGTCCCTGCATCTGATTCTGCATCTGCTGATTTACGTTCAACTGCTCCCGACTCAGAATCTCATTGATAGCATGTTGACTTTGGTTATGAACCACATTCGTCTGTATTTGTCCTTGAAAGTTCTGCCCTTGCGGCTGATTTTGTAATTGCTGATTCGACACACTCATGCTTCCCGGGTCTTGTCCGCCGCCACCGATAATACTTTGTTGATTTTGGTTTTGAATAACGTTCGCTTGCATTTGTCCTTGAAAATTCTGCTGCTGATTGAGTAACGCCAACTGCTCTTGACTGATACTCCCACCGACGCCTCGAATCACGTTCATCTGACCTTGGAAATTCTGTCCTTGAATCTGTAATTGAACATTTATTTTCGCCTGTTCCTGTTCGCTGACACCGTGCTGCTGCGGTTGGTTCTGAATCGCCACCGTATGGAAGCTCTGGGACTGTTGCTTCTGACCACAGGCCTCTCCGACGCCTTGCTGACTCTGCGTCGCCTGCAAAACTCCTTGGTAAGCTTGCTGTTGGTTTTGCATCGGATTCAACACACCATCCTGGCCGTGATTATTATCGTGATTATTAACTTGTTGAAAGCTCTGTGCGTTAATCATGCTCGGCTGTTGCGGTTGTTGTTGTTGTTGTTGCTGTTGGGTACCTTGTGTGATCGTGATCGTCGCTACCGGCACGAAAACGGTCGGCTGGAACACCTGTTGAAGGGCGGGCGGGACGGACACGAACGGCTGCTGCTGCGGGTAGAACGGCTGCTGGCCCGACTGTTGTTGTTGTTGCTGTTGTTGGAGGAGGAGCGCCTCGCCCTGGTCCTTCTGCATCGTCACGTACCCCGAATCGGGGGCGAGCTCTGTGGGGAACAAACGGAAACAGACTTGCAACGGGATGTCGTTGGGGGAAGAAGAACGTAGGTTTGTTCACGTGAGTGACGTACGTTTCACAAGTTGGTTGTAAATTGGTTGGGAAAAATTGTTCAAGATTGTTTGAGGATTTTACAAGGTTCAATTTTCCATCCAATCAGTTACAAAGTTGAATGTATAAAATAGAGAATATGAAGAATATTTTGACATTGTATATGAGAGTGAAAATATTCAGTATGAGCCACTCATTAGATTTTTGACATACCAATTTGTTGGATACCATCGTAATTCATTGATTCGAATAGTTATACTCGTTACTTTACTCAATTCAAGATGAGTTCGTTAAACGAGAGTATTATATAACCGAGTGCACGGTATGCATGTTAAATATGTTCATTATAAATACTGGTAATATGTTATCAGTACGAAATGTAAGCTGCCAAGTAAACCCATTCCGATTTCCTTGAAAGATGGCTCAAGGAATAAATAAATACAAACAAAAATTTCAAACATTCTACGCAAATAAGTGGATGGATAAATTGGAACCCCATAGAAACGTTTGCGTAATTGCAAGTCCAAAAGCGAATGCAAGTCTGTGGTCGCATCACGGTCGCACGGTACCCGAGCAACAACCGGCTATGTCGTCACGGCTGAGTTTACAAACCCGTTTGTACGTTTTCCTTTCAAGCTACTCGCAGAAAGACCTCATAGCACGGTTAACGTCTATGTTCCACTTGCATCAACTTGCAAGTGTATATCTAATCAAGGACACATCAAACTTCGTCACAGATTCATACTTTTATTCGGGTAAATATGAAATCTGTAACTGATCCATCATCACAAAATTTTGGTAAGTACCATGTTGATGTTTTTTTGATTGTGCTTAACGACCCCACCAACAGCTAGGTTATACGGGGGTACGAATGAGCAGATGATTATGAAACTATCACGTGATCATAAGTGAAAGGATGTTTACAAAAACTCATGCCTTATGCGGGACTCGAACCCACGCACAACGATGACTTCTGTTTTTTCTGCTAGCGATAGCTGACTGAGCCACGGGGGCGGCCAATTAATACCTATATATGTCTATATCAATAAGTATTTATAAATATCGTACTTGTAATCACACTTGTGTGGGCTTCGTAGCCCACAAAGCTGTGACTGTGGCATAAACATAATGAATCAAACAAACGTGAACACAAAATAATAATGTAATAAATATAATCTCTAGTTTACATGTCAATATTAATATTCTACAAACATTATAATTATTATATGGATTCTAATGCAATTCAGAGAATTCTAGGTATTTGTATTTCAATAGGGAAGAGGCCTATTTGATACATGATAGGCCTATACGAAATCACATAACTAACCAAAGGTGATAGCTAGTCAATCCGCTAACTAACAGTTTGTACATATTGGAAAGTTACAACTCTTTTCCCATCTGTTCTATATTAAATCATTTGTTACCGGTACGTAAGTTTTTCAGTCTGGTAAATGTTTTTTTAAACTGGTCCCATGAAAAAAGTACCAAGTAAATGAATGTTTTCACTACAAATGGGAGAGATTCCATTAATTAATCTAATTTCCTTGCAAGAACATATCAACTAGATACGAGAGATGCGTACAACACAAGATGGCAGCCATCGGGAAGTTCACTATTAAAAGAAACTTTCTTAAGAACCAACCTAAACAACCTAGAACAATCTTAAACACAGCGTACCTTTCAACTAGCACCCACACGTTCGTCGTACAATAGATAACAATTATTTAGAGATATCGGATGACCAAACGCACTTATCAACGGAACGTTGTTACACCTCACTTCTACGTTTATCTTCGGCGAACCAAGGCTGACGACTATGCTAAGAGGCGAGGGGGAGAAGGGAGGAAGGGAGGGTAATTTACACCATTCTCAATGCAGATAAGTCTTCCCCCCCTCCCATCTCCCTCCTCTAAACCTGATCAGTGGAGGACAATACAACATGTCTCCCCTTTTAGTCCCATGTAAAAAAATGTATACCAGTACATGCTTAGCAGATATTTAAATTATCTTCATTTATATAGATAATAAATTACAATAATCTTGAGATATAATATACTAGGACTAGGCCTATATATCATAGGACTAAAAATAAAAATACGCCAGTAGTATTGTATTTATTCATCTTATTCTACTTTATCATAGCTCCAAGTTTTGATTTTTAAAATTATATAAACATTTTCTAATTGTTCAACTTATTAGTTACTATTAATACTGATTACTTTCATTATTTTTTGTCACTTATGGTAGCCATTGTAATTGATAATAAGCTACAATTAATCACTTTTTTATCAATCCTAGCCATCCATCAAATCTCAAGTTATCATTTCCACATATTTATCATCTATTATCCCCATAAAGAACACGTTTGATAAACGCTGGAAGTTACAGTGTCATTTATCAACGACGTCGCCAGGAATATATCCCGCGTCACGTTACACGTAATATCGAGTTACCCGAGATCCAAGAATGTATAACAACGAGTTCACCGGAACCGGTTTGCCTGTTATGACTTCGTTGGCTGATTAAGATAGGAATGCGCTGATACAAAGTTCTGGAAACGCAGGCCTATTTAGTAACACGAGCGCGTTTCAGATTCATTACTAAACTGCATGAAATAAAATATATTTTTTAATATTTGATAATTCAACATGTAACTGGAAAGAAATAATGGTGGGCTTTAAATGGCAGTGAAAATAAATAGTAAAACATAATAAAGCTGTTGATTTGATTAAAATATGTGTTTCTGAGAAGCCCTTTCTTTATTGATAACGATTGTACAACATCCCATATGATTGAGAAGGGAGACTCTCCTGCCCTATGACATATATATCATGACTTAATATGCAATTTTATGCAAAACCGAGCTACGTCCATGTCCAAAACTACTCACACGAATAGGGTACACTGGAAGTGAATGAAATTGGAAGTCGGAAGTCGGAATGAAAATCAAATCTACGCTTATTTTACTTCCAATTTTTCCACAGCCTGAATATGTGGAGTTTGTACGTACGTACATTGTCTGGTAGTTCCGACCGAGCAATTACTTTAGAATTACTTTAGTTTCATTTTATAATTCTCATCCACTGAGTTACGGTCACAGTATGTTATTCTTTACGATTGGTTTATTACTCAATGAGTGATTTCAATAGTTCTTCACTACAGCCCTTAAATGATGCTAGGAGACCGCAAGCACCGAGTACGTAAATATCATTACGGGATAGAACGGCAGAGCCCTTGTTGAACAGTCTATAGATCGTGGTAGCGTTACGACTGGTAATCCCGCTAGGAGCGTGAGCGATCATACGAAATGTCGTCTGCTAGTGCACTGTTGCAAGTGAATGCTGCTAGGAGCGTGCTGATCAGTCAAAATTGGTGATCCTAGGCACTGACATACGTCGTTACCTATATAGAGACTACTTTGATCTATACCGCAAGAGCCCATAAGTGAGGTTATGTCCATTAAAAGAAAGAATGGATAAATCTAGTTCTGGAGCAAATTGCAGACGATTTCATACCTTTATTAAACGATAACGCCTTACGAAGTCAACATGGTAAATTGGTACAAAAGGTGGTGTATTCACTTATAAATAATAAATAATTATAAAAACATTTTGACTGACAGCAAATCTGACAGTTTGATCTGTGATTGATGGCTATAAAGCAGTCACCGCCTTCTGGAAATTCGAGATCAAGAAATCGGAATCAAGTAGCCTGTGACAGTCAAGACAGCTAGATGATGCGTGACTATTGCTTGCTTAACGACCCCAACAAAGGCTAGGATATTTGGGGGTAGGACTGAAAGGATGATGGATTTTTTTTCACATCATGCCTTACACAGGACTCGAAGCAACGGCAGATATGACTTCATTTTTCTAGCCAAAACCTCGACGAACATGGTCACGCCAGAACATGATACGAGAACAACCGACGATCCATGAATTGATGACGATCATTTTATCTCAACGACCCCACAAACAACTACATTATTTGGGGGAACGAATAAGCAGGTGATAATGAAACTACAGAGTGATGATAAGTGAAAGAATGGTCACAAAAGTGCATGCCTTATGCAGCACTTGAACCTACGCCCAACGATGACCTCACTTTTCAAAGCGGTGTCTCAGTTTATTGAGCTATGGAAGGCGGCACCATTGCAGGAATCCAGCCTCGGTCTCCTGAATGAAGGTTCAACTCGCTACCGACTGATCCCACTCTGTCCTGAACCTGTCTTATTAAACCCTGTTTACTAACTGCTGTTAGTACCAACTACAACCAAGCACTAAATGCGTTTAAGAACAAAATTATAGCGCTTGATGTCAGTTGGCACTGAATACGTTCCGTTTGCATTACGTTGCTCAAGTCAGTTAGTGGCTCAACAGCAGTTAGTCAGTTAGTACTAAATACGTTCCGTTCACATCACATAGCTGCAGTCAGTTAGCAGCTTAACAGCGGTTAGTGAACGTAGTGTGAACGTGTTATTACGCTACTGAGCGAGACAATATCTCCGAACAAGATTACAAGAGAACAGAGAACGACATCAGTACAACGAGCGTAAACGAGACGTGCGTAGTCTTACCCGGGATGGACTCGAGGTTATCCTGTTGTTTATCAAACGTGTCCTGGATCTTCCGGTCGTTCTTCTCCTTGGTCAGGGAAGAGATCTGCGTCTTGATGAGCTTGGCAACCGTCTGCACGTCGCCCTCTAGGATCAGTCCGGACTTGGCCTGGAACAAGAACGGGAAGAAATGTTCACTCAAGGCGTATACATTATCCAATGGCGAAAAGTTTGCGCTAAGGAGCGCATTCCTGTATGATTTAATCCAGTTTTTACTGATTTTTTGTGAGTGAGTTGTGACGTAAACATTACTCGATTCCACTTATGTTTCTATACAGGATTGGTAATTCCTACGTCATGCCTCATGGTCTCTGGAGGACAAGAAAATTAATTTCAATTTCTGAAATTGAGATGATGATTTCTAGTTTTCTCTAAAATTGGGTAAATAAATACTGTCATTTTGAATTAAAATCTAGTTTCAGGGTTGTCCTTTGAATATTTTACTGTTGGTAATGAAAAATGTATCCTTTTTCAACAAAAATGAAAAGGAATAAACTAATGAGTAAGACATTTTCAATTAAAAGATTACACAATATCAATTGTTTTAGGACGTAAATAAACAAGACGAAATATTCCGTAATTTGTTCCTCACCATCTCAGAAGCCACCTCCTCGGCATTATCCCCGTCGATGTCGAACTCGAACTGTATGGCCTCGTTCTCCTTGTGCTTGTGACTGCGCTTCTTGGGATCGAGCACGCGCAGCCGGAACTCTACGCGCGTGATCACGCCCGCGATCGCCTCGTCCCGACTCGACACCATCTCCAGCTTCAGACCGACGTCCTCGGCAAAGAACTCGTGGCCGAGCAGGTCCTTGACCCCCGGACGCTCGGCGCGCTTCAGACGGATGCAGTTGTCGATGATCTCGCGGATCTCCGGGTTCTCGATCTTCTCGAAACTCATCGGTTTAACGCCCTGTAGGAGAGAGAGATAGTTGTAATAACAACGAACCCGATGAAACAACATCGAACAAAAAAAAAACAGCACCAAACCCGAGAAAATAGCATCGAACCCTAGGAAACAACACCGTACCCAAAAAATCAAACCCCGAGAAAACAATATCAAACCCGGGAAATCAGCATCAATCAATAGATCGTATAAGAAACGCTCCAGAGCCATCTAGCAGCGACGTTTGAAGTAAAGCAGGATGTTAGTATCCACATTAATGTCCTATGCTGCTCATGTTATTTGGTACTAATGATTTGCGTTACTGGAATGTATTTACTAATAATATGTAATAATATGTAATATGTTTATTATATTCCAAGAGATTTACACACTGTCATAGTGAGTAAAATTAGACGAATGCTATAACGGGACATTTCTCAAGCGTTGTTGATTTGAAGAAAATACGGGCAATCGTCAATCATCAACGCCAACTCTTTCTATACGTGTGTGGTTTATGTTTGTTGGCAATCAATGAATGACGATGATGAAAGTTTAACTGATTAGATTGAGTAGTTACATTCCCAAACCGTGAATAAAGAGATTGATCTACCAATTTCAGGATCGTTTCAAGGTTTCATCGATCTTTAATTGATATTATTACTAATATATATTGTGAATACAGCCTAGTACAGTGAAACCTCTATGAATCGTTCCCGGATCCATCATTTTCCTGCTTGTATCGTTCATTTTTTCTCACCCTACTCCCATATAATCAAAGTTAAATTTTCCTGGATGGATCGTTTTCCTGCATGGATGGTTTTATTTTCATGGTCCCTTAAAAAACTATAGCTAGAGGTTTCACTGTACATCTAATAAAGACTTTCTGTCTCAAGCTATAAATAAAATGTACCGCTGGTATCTTACCGAGACGACCTTCTTGTAGATCTGCGCGGGTCCCGTACACTCGGAGTACGGATACTCCGACGTGGCCATCTCGAGCATGCACATGCCGAACGCGTACACGTCCACGCTCTCGTCGTAGTGCTCCTCGTACATCTCGGGCGCCATGAACTCCGGCGTCCCGATCACGGACTTGGCAAACGACTTGTTCTTCAGCGTAGCCAGACCGAGGTCGCCGATCTTCACCGAACCTTCAAAGAGGGAAACGACGGTTATAAAAGTATGCGGACGGAACGGGGGATTATTGAATTACCTTGATCGATGGAAGCGACGTTCAGAATAGAGTGTGGATGGAACAAGGCATTACCGGGAGAACGGTGTGGACACTTTTCACGGTCTTTTTGATTTTTCACGAAACAAACTGGTTACTATGGTGACAGAATAGGAAAATAATTGATTGCGATTATTCTTTGCTTGATCAACCCACCACCAGCTAGATTATATGAGCGTATGAATGAGCGGGTGATAATGAAACTATGATGGTAAGTGAAAATACGTTTATAAAAAACAATGCCTTATGCCGGACTGATCCACGCCAAACGGAGACTTCAGTTTCTAAAGCAGTGTCTTACATGGTTGACTGAGCTACGGAGGAAGGCGATAATAATGATGTCACTGGTCACGTACAGTAACAATCACTTGATATCTCGAAGTTTCTAGAGCTCTAAAGACACTAGGATTTTGATTGGCTAATGTATACGAAACTAGATAGTTACTATAGCACCTTGTCTAGTAGCGTGGTGAGTAGTACTGTTGTAAGTACACAAAAATAGCTCCGCTTATGAGGTACGCTAGAAAATATGATAGTTATTTCAGTGTAAGAGATCAGACACTGATACTATTTTGTTTTGTCAAAGTAGCCGGCTCGTTCAGTAAATGAAAAAAAAGAAAAAACAATCATAGTCCTTGTCTATAGAAGCTAGCTAGGTCTGAGACGTTGCTTCGAGTAACAGTCGCGATAAGGTATAGGATTTAAAACAAACAGAACTTCTATAACATAATCCCAACAATCAGTCTAGATTTTCAAGCTAGTCTACGGAACAGATGAATAACTCAATTTTTTCCGAGTAAAACACCAACAAATTATCGACAACAACACTACCACCTTACCGAAGACGTAAGTCCCTTGCGTCGTACCGCGCACCTCGCATATCTCCACCGCGAAACAACGCTTGACGTCTTTATCGCTGTGGTAGTAGTGAACCCCACGCGGCATCGTTCCGTACTTGGCCAACTTCATGACGGTGGCGTTTATCGTGTGAGTGACGCATGAACCGTTCGATCGGCGCGTGTCTTCGAACGCCCATCGACCAATCACGCGCTTGAACCGCCCGGTAGAGTAATCCATCGAGAGGACAACCGACGCACGGTACGAGTTTACGGTCACTATTATTTTATACTTTCGTGTTCTATTATCGAAGCTCCACCTTTAAATGAATATATACGCTATTCATCATTTTAAATTCAGCCGTACAGTATAATCTTGATTCATCAGTAAAATTAGCGGGTATGCTGTCAATGTTGAAAAGCTGAACTTTTGAAAAGTCACAAAATAAAGCGCGCGCACATTCCAACAATGTCATTTATTATAAATACAACATTGTTGACAGTTTATTTGTAATATTTTGACGGATTTAGAATCGCATTCATTTTTACTTTTAGTATCGAATACATGAGACAAATGCGCGTGAATCGTTTCTTGTTATTCAAATTTAATCCAACATAATAATTAGATTGTCGTGGAACTACTTCATTATTTATTCTTATTGTCTATTCATTCATCTATCCAAATAACCGGAATCACTTGTTTACATATTCGCTTCCGAGAGGAAGTGACAACACAATCTAACGTCTTGAATAACTTGTTTTAGTCTGACGTAAACAAACACGTAGGAATTATCTCGCAAGTCTGCCGCGGACCTGCACGAAGCGAGAGCCAAGGTACGACTGGCGCGAGATCGATCTGTTGTTTATGTTACACAGTTCAACGTCTTCGATATAGTTTGTAAACGCGGCGGAGATTAGTTTGTCTTGTGTAAACAATGCGCAGGACTTCTGTTATGTGGCGTGTTCTAAATTCAAATTTTTTCTATAGTGTTCTGAATTCAATTTTTTTATAGGGTTCTAAATCCTTTTTTTTGTAGAGGATTCTAAATTCAAATTTTTATAAATACTTGTATCCACAAGAGAACGAAGATTGTCTAACAATAAAATCATAACAAAAACTTTGATAGTTACTTTATCTCGCTGCGTCATGAATTTGAAGCTTTTATGTTTCTTATCATAAACATCATCACGAATAACAATAATACCAAATAAAATACAGCAGCCATATAGGCCTAAATATAACGGTAATATTTTTGTTTGTTACATTGGTAGATGAACTCGTTCTTTCTTGAATACAAGTAGTGTTCGATAAATTCAAATTTAAATATTTGATCAGTAAAGTAGCATTCTAAAATAAGAATTTTTTGTCGCACAAAATTATGACTGTCATTTAGGTCTGTAACTCGAGAAAGTGAATGTCAAAACGACGAATTTCCAATTGAATGTATACAACAATAACATTATTGAATTCTAATGTTAGTAAATTTATATAAATCTATTCCGGAGTTACTATACTTTTATCGGCGACAAAGAAGTATAATTACAGATAGCGGAGACCTGGTGCCAAAGTTCATTGTTCTTAATAATGAAATATACTACACACACACATATATACATTTATATTTGCTAACAAGACTGTCTGAAAGTCTTAAAACAACCACGAGGTCAATCTTTCAACTGTTTTACTATTTCGTCTTTGGCCTTATTTGGAAAACAATGATCAATATTAATTAAAAAAGAAACGATGAAGTAATTAAAATAAATGTCCAAACTCTTAGCAACGTCAGAACGAATATTTGTCGACCTAAAACTAACTATTGACCAAGACAAGCATATTGATAGATTACTGTTTGTCCAACAAAGGGACCTGCAATCTCATCAGTCATTGGTCAAATATTAGCACATAAATATTAGCACATATTAGCAAGTACCGTACATGGCGCAAGCAATGCAATATCTACTAAATCAGACCGAGCATATGCAACACATACATACATCTGTGCGTTGCATATTGCATAATCATTTCATTTCATGTTGTCAGCAACTAAACGTTAACATGGCCTCGGCCCTCGTGTATTACTCATTACTTATTAGATGTGTGAAACTAATGAATTTAATCGGTCACAACCAAATAATATTCAGGAAAAAAAAAAATGAATAGATGGTTAAATTGAATGGAATAATATAGATACAATAACAATAAAATGAAAATAACAAATAGAAATAATTGAATAAAATCAAATACCGGTAAGATTGATTGATATTTGATTGTTTGTTCAATGAGTTATATAATTATTAATTATTCTTTGAGGTGGTAATATCGCCCTTGTGGTACCTTGTCCGAACGATCCTACTTTTCATCCTTAGCATTAATTAGGGAACACTGATTGTGTATCACGTTTCGATATTAATCAACCAATAATAATCTCGTGACCTACGTTACTAATTCAACCAGATTATAAAACGCTTCCGGGAACGGATAATCTTGATTTGCTTCTTCAATGCATAATAACTGATAATAAAATCGAGATCCTAGAATATAATCCTAATCTACGTTATCAGTCTGTGTTTAATAACAACATTCCTAAAAAAGTTAGGGAATTCTCAGATATATCAACTACTCAAAATCTATGCTCATATAACACTGCTACCTCGGTTCTTGTTTTCGTAATGGATAGTTTTACTGACGATGCTTCGTTGGCTGAGGAAAGCGAAAACTCAATTCTACCATACTTGAAAAAACGAAATATTTCTTCCAATACATTCAAATTTACTGGGAATTTGAGCACAAGAGTGATACGTAGAATACATTCAAATTTATTATAGAAGGAATTTAAGAACATGAATGATTCACAATATTACAGCTTTACATAAATCGTGTCGGCCGTTTTAGAGGAAAAAAGATTATGTATGGTTTATTTTGTATCAATTACCGGTAAAGGCTTTTGAAGCTATTACGACAGCAAAAGGTAAAACTAAATGAATCGTAAAATGTTTAAAATGAGTACCGTAATAGATAAAACTGGAAGACTGACATAATAGTTGAAAAAAATGAATTATGACAAAATCACAACACATTTGCAAAGATATTTTTGTTCTGTGGTCAGATTGAAAAAGAAATTGCCAAAACCCTGCGGCTTGAGAAAAAGCGAGTTGCAGACAACTGGTTAACAGGAATAACTGAGCTACAGGAATAACTGGGCTATAGGAATAACTAGACAGCAGGAATAACTGGTTAGGAGTAACTGGTTAGCAGGAATAACTGAGCTACAGGAATAACTGAGCTACAGGAATAACTGGGCTATAGGAATAACTAGACAGCAGGAATAACTGGTTAGGAGTAACTGGTTAGCAGGAATAACTGAGCTACAGGAATAACTGGGCTATAGAAATAACTAGACAGCAGGAATAACTGGTTAGGAGTAACTGGTTAGCAGGAATAACTGAGCTACAGGAATAACTGGTTAGGAGTAACTGGTTAGCAGGAATAACTGAGCTACAGGAATAACTGAGCTACAGGAATAACTGGGCTATAGGAATAACTAGACAGCAGGAATGAACCAAATGACTGGGCCAGAATAACTGGGTAACAGGAATAACTGGGCTATAGGAACTGGTTATAGGAATAACTGGTTAGGAGTAACTGGGCAGCCAGAATAACTGAGCTATAGGAATAACTGAGCTACAGGAATAACTGAGCTACAGGAATAACTGAGCTACAGGAATAACTGGGCTACAGGAATAACTGGGCTACAGAAATAACTGGTTAGGAGTAACTGGGCAGCCGGAATAACTGAGCTACAGGAATAACTGGGCTACAGGAATAACTGTGCAGCAGCAACTCACCGGTAGTGCCCGTGATGAAGATGTTGTCGCACTTGAGGTCTCGGTGGATGATCGGTGGCGCCCTCGAGTGGAGGAAGCTGAGACCCTTCAGGATCTGGCGGCACCAAGACTTGAGCACCTTCGGGTTGATCTTCTTGAACCGCCGCAGGTATCTGTTCGAGAACGAGAACGAAGATTGTTAATGGACACATCAGATTGAGAAAGAAACATGAATAAAATTAGTATCGATTTAGAAATCGATTGATAGCAGAAAACAATGGAGATGAGAGAAGAATAGAAAGACCAAGAGAGAAGTGGCAGGAGGGAGTAAGGTGTGGGGTAGTCAACCGAGGAGAAAAATGGGAGGAAGTGCTAGACGAGAGATGGTGGGAAGATAGAAAAAGGTGGAGGGAACTCGTAAGAAGAAAAGACGAAGGAGAGGATAGTAGTAGTAGTGAAGAAGAGGAAGAAGAAGTCGGAACTGGCAGGAACCGACTGATAAGAAGACTGCCCTAGAAGAAGTGGTGGGAACACCCCCTGGCCCAATCTAATTGGTTATCTGGGTTTTGAGAAATATATATTAGAAATGAAACAATGTCGACACTAAACTTGAAACTTTGAAAAATTTAATGGAAAAAAAACAGTGAAAATAATTACAGAATATAAGATCTGTGTTTAGGGTAAACAATGAAGTGAAAAGTTATGAATTCATGACTTCAACAAAATAATCATGATTTGAAATCGTCAACATTTCAAATTTTTACCAACGTCAAGATATTGAGATTGAAATATTTGACGGAACAAAAATTAAGGTTTCACTGTAGACCTATATACCGTACATATATTTCTGAGCCCAGATAACCAATTAGATTGGGTCAGGGGGTGTTTCCACCACTTCTTCTAGGGCAGTCTCCTTATCAGTCGGTTCCTGCCAGTTCCGACTTCTTCTTCCTCAACTTCACTACTACTATCCTCTGCTTCTCCTTTCCTTCCTACAAGTTCCCTCCACCGATCACTATCCTCCTACAATCTCTCGCATTTAATATTGATATGATTCAACTTGATTAAAATTTTATACATGTAATTTTATATTTAAATTCGAATTTCACTTTATTCAATTTAATTTCATACTACAACTAATTAATTAATGTATCCTCACGTCTTTAGGGTCCCCGACGTCATCAACTCGGTCACCAGCACGATATACTTCTTCTTGGTCAGCGTCACCTCCCAGTAGTCGTAGAACCGCACGATGTTGGGATGCTGGAGCCCCTTGAGCATCTCAGCCTCCTCTCGGAACCTCAGTCGCTCCGTCTTGTTCAGCTTCTTCTCCTGGAGCTCGCACCACGCCACCGCGACACCGGTCTGCGTGTCGAGCCCGCGGTATACTGTCTTGAAGCTGCCGCGGCCGATCTCTTCCTCGAATTTCAGGAAACGGCCGTCCAGCGATGAGCCTGCGGGGAAGCAAGGGTTTGTTGGAGAAATTAAGACCAGTGGTTTTTTGGGTTTCTTTGGGCTTTTGAAAGATACATTAAATTGGGCCTACTATTTTTTTTCCACAATGGTGTGTTTTTTAAATTTAGTATTTTTGGTATAGTGAAATTAGGGCTTTTGAAAGAGACCTATATTTACCTTTTTTTCACAATGGTGTTCATTAAGCAGTTTTATTTCAGTAAATTTGGGGGATTTTGAAGAGACCTAAATTGACTCTTTGTTTACAATGGTATTTTTTCATTTTTCAATTAGCATTTTTGGTGCAAAGAAATTGGGGCTTTTGAAGAGACCTGAATTGACATTTTTTTTACAATGCTGTGTTTTTTCAATTTAGCATTTTTGGTGCTTCTTGCACAAATCGGGGCTTTTGAAAGATACCTGAATTGACCATTTATAATGGTGTATTTATCAACTTGACATTTTTGGTATAATGAAATTGGGGCTTTTGAACAAGCCCTATAGATTTGTTTTTTCAAGTTCAATTTCCTTTTTTTTACTTTCATTTATAATTTTTTTTTTAAATTTTACTATTTTTCGTTACAGTGAACTCAGAATCCGTGGGAAAGATAGTAAGAAACTTGGTGATTCTTGCGAAATCTACCTCCCAGAACTCATCTCCAGTCCATTATGTCCCATTTTGTATCATCATCCATTTCCAATTAACGAGGTTTTACGTTAATCCTAATTCACGCCACACGACTCACCTATGGCCTCCTCCTCGTCGTCATTGGCCGCCGCCTGTTTGGCCGCCCTAAGCCCCGCCTCCAGGTCGATGACCGACGGCGCGACGTGAGCGATGTCCTCGTGGACCGGCACAAGCATCTCGTTGACAGCAAAGCCGGGGCCGATAGACGCGCCCGGACTGTCGTAGTTCGCAAACTCAATCACCTGCAAACAAACACAGAGTAATGAAGAACAAGCAGTCTTCATTACCTACTCTACAGTCATAAGGGCAACAGCCGAAACGTCAAAATCTTGTGTTACTTCATCTCTATGTGCTCTATCAACGGCTGCAACACCACCATAAGTAGGCCTATCTACTTGTGAACCTCGGTAAGCTGCTGTTCTCTCTCTCCCTTTTACCCAATTCATATACAGAGTAATGAAGATCACACATTTTGGATTCAGGTTTTAGTCCTCGGTTTAGTCCCTCGTCCCTCGTTTTAGTCTTCCACATTAATAATAGAAAAAGTATGCTACGGTTCAAAAGCGTCTTAATTTTATTTTTATATGAATTGGGTGAAAGGGAAAGAGAGAATAGCAGCTTACCAATTAACAAGTAGATAGGCCTCCTTATGGTGGTGGACATCCATTGATAGAACACAGAGATGAAAAACACACGAGATTTTAGACGTTTCGGCTTTTGCCTTGGTCACAGTAGAGTAGCTATGTATTCCAATGTGACCATGGCAATATCCGAAACGTCTAAAATCTTGTGTGTATTTCATCTCTGTGTTCTATCAACGGCTGCACCACCACCATAAGTAGGCCTATCTACTTGCGAACCTCGGTAAGCTGCTGTTCTCTCTTTCCCTTCCACCCAATTCATACATTTTGGACTCAGGTTTTAGTCCTTGTTTTAGTCCCTCGTTCCTCGTTTTAGTCTTCGAAACTGATAATAGAAAAGGTATGCTACGTTTCACAACCGTCTTAATTCTATTTTGTTCTAGAGCGTGATATGATTTAACTCGATTCCATTTCGTTACGACCACGACAGTGTCCGAGCCAAAACGAAACAGTCAGAAACGTCAAAATAATTATTCACTGGTCAAAATTAACAACAGTACAAAACCCAGCGTCTCTTTTGACAAAAAAATAAAAGAATTGATGAATGCAACAGTTTTAGCGGAAAACATAATATGTGGCTTCGTGTTGCGCACCCTGATTGACGTCTGCACTTTGTTGGAAGTTTCAAGACGTTACGACGCAATTGTGGACTGAGCTTGTTTCAAGCGAGTTTACAACTAAGACCAAGTTTACAACTAAAACTTAAACAATCTCAAGATAAAGTAGAGAATCAACCTTTACTAGGTAAAAATATATGTTTTTTTAATACTATGTACAGCTACCGATTCCTGTGAAGTTTATATAACCGATAGATTTTTTAAAATGTTTAATTAATTAAAAAAATTATTAACCTTGGTCATGTTCCTCGCGTTGCCAATCTCGGGCAGCGTCTCCGCCAGCCTGAACGGCCCCACCTCCACCGGCCCGCCCCCCAAAACACTGAACACTTCGCTGTTCAACGTCTCCACCCCCACGTTCAAGGTCGGCAACGCCTCTTCGCTGATCACGTTCTCGATCTCCTTCCCCTGCCATACCGCCACGTCGCTCGACAAAGTCCGCACGGGCGTTTCCGAGAACGTCACTCGCTTCGACACACCACTCGGAGAATCACTGTCGACCGACTCGGTCCTAACACTCGTCGCCACGGGGGCGATGAAAGGTAGTTTACCGTCTATCGTCAACACAATATCACTGTTCTCGGCGATTTTAACCTCACTTTCCGTCGACGTAACCGCACTTATTGTCAAATCGGGCGCCGGATCAATGTTGGCGGAATGCGCCGCGTCGACGGTTTCTTTCGGTGGTTCTGGTGGGGGGTGCGGCGATGGTTCCGCGACGACCTCGATCGGCTCCGAGCCGTTGAGGCGCGAATGCGAGTCATCCGGTTGGGTGGCGGGCGGAGGTACCTCGGAGGAGAGACGCTTCTTGCGCCAGGATTGGTCGCGCGTACGGGAACCGCCCTTCGGGTTGGGCGTGGAGTTGAGGTCGGACGTGCGGAACTCTTTCTGACTGCTGCGGGACGAAGCCTTCGAGGAGCGGCTGCCACGGCTGCAGAGACTCGATATGGAACCCTGGAGAGAGAACGGAACGCTTAGAACATAGGTTTGTTGTCAGTCGACTGGATTCACACACAAAACAATAGGCTTCTCTACAAATGACGGTACTCATTGTTGAAAGAGATGAACAACAATGGCTATCAAGGTTATTAACCAATTACAATCTGTTCTAGTACCCCAGTTTGCTGTTTTGCTACGGTAACGGTTGTTAGTCATTTGTTATGACAAGAATCTATCCAAATTGAAGGGAAAAAGCGTCCTCTTCCAAATTGTTATGGAGTGAAAAATCATCTCTTGACTTCAATTTTGTACCAGTTTTCATCAAATTTTGAATGCAAACACATTATTATTCAACATTTTTACAAACTGGAAAAATAAAAAGAGAGAGAGGTACACCGTCGAGAAATGACAGCAAAAAACTTATATAAAGAAAAATGTATACCAATCATAACTACGATAATGAAGTCTTACTATTAAAATGATTTTCTATTTTCTATTGGATTCATATATTTATATTATTCAAATTCACTATGAATGTATTGTAAATTGTAATATGAATTATAGCTAATGCTAAATAAAGATATGCTACTACTACATTTTGGGAGGTATATATAAACAGGATTGAGACGTGCGCATGACTCACCCTCTTCTCCTGTCCCCCGGAACCGCTCGAGTTTCCGGACCCCGTGATGCTGTTGGACGCGGAAGGACTCGTCAGACGGACGCTCTGATTGGACGACGCGCGGTAAACGCCGCTGCCGATTATTGGCGACACGGACGAGGGCGCTTGCGACTGTGACCTGAGACACATCATACACACATTCCATCATTCCATCATTCCATCACACAATACAGCAATTAATTATACACGAGGGACACAAAATAACCATGAAAGTAAATCAACAACGACCTTTGGCAGAATTTTGCACGGCAATAGAAATAAAATACATTTCAACGATGAATCCGTGAAACGTGATCCGTGAAGGATACGTAATATTGTGATCGCTAAAAGTAGATAGGCCTACATTTTATTTTTTTTTTATAGATAATATAAAATTATAGCTTGGTGCCGGATCTGTCTCGTCTGTTCTCCGAACAGCTCAAGTTTGCGGCCCCAAACCAAGCTTAATATGATGGGGATCGGGCGATGATCGTCGAGCAGCCAGTCTGCCCCTTGCTAGATTTGTTTATTTGTTTGTTTTTGTCATTTGATGTTTTTCAAATAAATACAGAAAATAAATACATGAATATAAATGGGATATTTTCGCCACGTCATAAAAGATACGTCTCGATACATGGCTAAAACATCCTAAATATCGCGAGATTGGATCGTATCAAGAAGTTTAATGATCACATGAATATAAATATAATTAAAATAGTTACGTGAGACATTGAATAAATACAAATATATACATAAATGTATGTAGAGCTCAATAATCAAGTGCGCGTCTGACATTGGTTGATCAGCTAACAATAATAATAACTAAAATCACACGTTCGAAAATATAAGAATTCATTTTAATAATGATATATTAAATTGTATTATAGCAAAACAAGACCTCGTTAAACTGACCTGTACTTAGCCTGAAAGAAACCACGCACGGCCGGCAGAAAGTTCTTCTTGCGCGTCGGACTCGGAGTGGCCTCGCTATCGTTGACGCGCGCTCGCTTCTGATTGGATATCGTCGGGCTCCTTGCTTTGTGATTGGACGACGTAGGCTCATCGTGGATCAGGCCGGTCTGCTGCTCGTGAGTCTCTTCGGATTCATTCGACGTTACGTTATTATTTCCGCTTCGAATCTGAAAAACAAGAAAACGGGACGTCAGAAACTAGAGAAAGAGTTTGTGTGTTTAGGAGAATAGACTGAGGCTGGATAGATGAATTGTGTGAAAGGAAAAGAGAACAGCGCTTACCGACGTTCACAAGTTGATAGGTCTACTCATGGTGGAGAGCCGTTGATAGAAAGCAGAGATGATTTACAAGCCCACGAGATTTCAACGTACGGCTGTTGTCTTGGTCACAGTAGAGTAGACAGTTGACTATTTACTCTCCTGTGACCAAAGCATTATACAAAACGTCCAAATCTAATCATCTCTGTGTTCTATCAACGGCTCTCCACCATGAGTAGGCCTTTTTCTACTTATAAACCTTGGTAAGCTGTTATTGTTTCTTTCCCTCTTACCCAATTCATATGAAAACAAGATTTTTATATATTTTTATTTATAATATATAAAAACTATTTTTTTAAGGCATCAATCCACGGAAATAGAGTAAGTTGTCGATTTTTGTTTGTTTGTGGAAACTATCTACTTATGAATTGTGTATCATCTTATATTATGAAACTGTTTAATGTACCTGTAAAATGTAAAAAATTAGCAATAATGCTAAATCAATAAACAACAATTGAATTGAGATGATATTTTCTAGTTTTCTCGAAATTGGGGAAAATAAATATCGTCATTATTCGTAAAAATCTATTTTCCAGGGTTGTGATGCCCTTCAATAGAAGTACGGAACATGATATATTTTAAAACACACGACATGTAAATCATAAAATAGAAATTCCTCCAAACCTGCGAACGTTGCCAAAAAAAACTTCAAACTTTAACCTCGTTAACTGTCCGAGACGCGACAGCAAAAACATTAAATCGAGTTTATTTTCATTTAGTGTCACGGCAAAGAAAGAACAAAGTAACAATGCATTACCCTCTCCCCTCTCCCCTCCCCTCCCCGCCCCTTGGCACATAGCAAAATTCTCGGAAAAGACCCCCCCCCCCAGACATCGCCAAAACCACTTAACAAATGTGCAAACCAATTCACTCAAGTGTGTGTGAGAGAGAGAGAGATAGAAAGAGTTTAATTATAGACATTAGCAGTAATGCATATGTTTACTGGAATCATTAACAGTGTAATTACATATATTACTTTGAGGGGAAGGGAGGGGAAAGGAGGGGGAGGGGTACAAAGGGCAATTGCATAAAGGCGTTTAATGGATATGTAAATCACATTTCAAGGAAGATATACATATTTTTTTACAAAGAGTACTGATGCTAATGATTGCTTGCTCAACGACCCCACCACCATCTCGGCTATTTGGGGTCAAGAATAAGAGAGGATAGATGTTTTACATTCATTTATATTGGGTTTGAACGACGCACAGTAATGGTAGCACCGATCTAATGGCGTCGGATGGATGATTAATGAGATGATGGGATGATGGGATGAAGGTTCTTGGGTAATGGGAAGGATAGTGGGAAGGAAGCGGTCATGGCCGACTTATTGTAAGAACCATCCCGACATTAGCCTAGACTACAGAGGGAAACCATGAAAAACCCCTGTAAAGATGGTCGGCGGAGGGGATCGAACTGGGTTCGCGATTTCCCTCGCCTCCCGGATCACACGAAGCGAGCGCGTTAACCACTGCGCTGCATGTGCCGGTGAAATATCTATATAAAATATACTGTCAGGGGTTTTAGTAAATTATTCACTATAGTAAGTTTTTTGCCTGGTACCCAGGAAAACATTCTAAAAAGGCTTCCACTGTATGAATATATTAATCTTTTATCCATATAAAATAAATAGTCACCAATATCTATATAAAATATACTGTCCTGGGGTTTTAGTAAATTATTCACTATAGTAAGTTTTTTGCCTTTTTCTGTCTGGTACCCTGGAAAACGTACTAAAGAGGTTCCACAGTATGAATATAAGAATCTTTTATCCATATAAAATAAATAGTCACCAATATCTATATAAAATATGTCACCCCCCCCCCCCCCCCCCCACATGTCTATGACGAAATACGCGTGTTTACGACTCTGTACTTTCTAACCAGACTAGATGACTGACGCCTCCATGCTATCCATAAACAAACAAACTATATTTGTAATTAATTTACAATCTTGATAACACGAAATACAACAACAGTATTTACCAATCGATCCATTTCCTAGTCGAATAATTCCAGTAGGGATCTGATAGGAATTTAATTAAATTGGAGGAAAATCTAAATTTATTGATAGCTGTCCATGTATATATATGGGATACATGAAAGATGCTATGTGATGAATCAATATGAAAATAGAAAAAGTTTATACACACTGAATATAGAAAAATAAATATTATAATGGGAAAAGAGTATAAGCTATTAAAATATGAAAATATAATGTAAATTATATGTTAATATTAAGAATAGTGTCTCAACAAAGAATAATGAATAATCACGTTGGTACGCCTATAATTGCTTTATTTATTGTTGATGTTTAACGGCGCGTCAACATCTAAGGTCATTTTGCTATAATGATTAAAAGAACCGAACAGTTAAGAAAATGGAATCTACTATAATCTACATATTTTTCGATAATATTTTATTATTACCCTGTCATTAAAATGTATTGCATTTTCCAACCCTTATATCAGAAATCTTTTTACTTATATTTACATATAGGCCTATCCTAAACCACCTTAATAACCTAGAAACTAAATTAACCTAAATTCATCTAATCAAACTGACCTTATCAACCTAACCAAACCCAACTAACCACAACTTCCCACAAATATTCGTATATTATATAGTTTTTCTTTAACTAAAGGAACCATAAAAAATCAAGATTTTCGTTCACGAAAATTCCTGTCTATAGCCACTTCGCAATTTTTGACATCTGATAAAAACCCCGGTGGATCATCCAATCCTACATATATCCTAAATAACCTTAATAACCTAAAATATAATTACCAACCTAAATTCATCTAATCTAACTAATCTAATCAACCTAACCAAACCCAACTAAACTAACTTCCCACTAATATTCATATATTATAGTTTTTCTTTACCTATCGAAACCATAAAAATCAAGATTTTCGTTCCACGAAAATTCCTGTCTATAGCCACTTCGTATTTTATTGACATCTAATAAAAACCCCAATGTATCATCCAATCCATTCTTGCGCGCTTTGCACTGTTTCCGACCGCGTCTCGTTCAGCCAATCAATAACTGGCATTTTACGTACAACTGCACTTACGTCAGTACAGGTGTACTAGGTCACTGCAGTGTACAATTCACTAGTTAACGATCTTCTCTGCTATTGCTTGATTACCCTAATTATTATTATTTAATGTTGATAACGACCCCACAACAGCTAGGTTATACGGGTTATACTTCATCTCATCATCCCATCATCTCATTCTCCACCCATCCGAGCCATTAGACCTGCGCTATCATAACAGTACATCCTTAAACCCAATATAAATTTAAAAAAATATTAAACCCTAATAAAACACAAACTGGTCATGGTTCGTACAAACCGAAAAGCGGCCGTTTCCGCTAAACTCATACCAACTTGATGACTAATATAACTCCCAACAATTCCCCGAATACTTGATCTATTCAAGTCTTTACGGATAACTATACCAAGACTGGGGAGTAATGGACAACAAAAACTAGCTCCAGTTTTATGTGTGTAAAATCTTCTTTATTTAGATGATCTCTGCCCATAGTCGGGTTGCCGATGCGACACAGAATAAAAAGAACAATAAGATACAAAATATATGAACACAGATAATAAAATAAAAGAATAGATAATGATTAAAAATACAATAGAAGAATGAAGTTATGAGAAAAAAAGTAGTAATTAAATCTAAATCAATTAAAACACTAACAAAATTACTAATGGTATATGATGAAAATATATATATATATATATATATATATATATATATATATATATATATATATGCACCTACTCTAACTGTTTACTTGAATATAAATGATTTCTAAAAATGGACACTGAACCTTTTATAGCAAGGAGCGTAACATTATAAATAAAACTACTACTTAGGTTAAACTTACTTCAACAACTCAGTGGAATTGAAATATTAATTGAAACTCCGCAGTCATCGTCTAGATATTTCTCACTTTCCGTCGGTTACAAATTAACTGTCTGCTCGTATATAAAACCGGGATGCACATGCGTTTTATTTTGGAAACAGCTGAAGCAACAGGCTTGAAAAATTAAATTAATTAAATTAAATTAAATTGAATCAATTGGTTGCAGGCCCCTATACCGTTTGACAATTAAGAGATATGAGTTAAATAGTTGAATAACTAATTTCATTTCGAAGGTATGAAAAATGTCTGTGTTATCTTCATATTATAATTTTGATATCTCGTATCGTTCAAAAGTTAATTCAAAATTGTATAATGATTTATATCTGTGATGTCACCCTGGTGGGAACTTTTTGCCCTATGGATACTGGGGACGCCTTAAAATCCAAATAAGACGAGTGGTTAATACACTGATCAATCATTCAGGAGACCGGGGTTCGATTACCTCCACGGTCGACCATTCTGACAGAGGTTTTTCGTGGTTTCCCTTCAGGTCAATACTCTGGGATGGTTCCTTAACAACAGGCCACGACCGACTCCTTCCCACTATACAAAAACACCTAATAAAATAACCTTTCATCTCATCATCCCATAATCTCATATATCATTCACCGACGCCAATAGATCGTAGTTATCAGTACAGTGCGACGTTAAACCCAATATAAATAAAATAAACTTGAAATCCAAACACAAAGGGTGGATTTCAAAGACGAAGTTCAAACCCCGGCCTACCTTAGACGCCGTCTAAATACAAAATTACATTGCCTCTGCAATGCCATTTTGTACCTAGATGGCGTCCAAGTTAGGCCGGGGTTTAAACTTCATCTTTGCAATCCATCCATTACCAACGTCCCGGTATTTTTTTCCAATTTTTGTGTTTGTAATGTTGGTACCACCATAGAGAAGTATACAGAGAGATGCATCGACAGGTTATAGAGGCGTACAAGGCCGTGTTCCAAAAAATGGCGACAATCCGCCATATTCTTCTTTTATTGTGACTCGCTCATAGCCATTACGTGCTATTTCGCATTGCTCTTACTCGCAGAGTTTACTAATACACAATTATTTCGTAATTTCGTTGCATGAGAATGGATATCAACACATTGAAACTTGGTTATGCCGGTTTATATGGTGATACAAAAGAAGAATATGGCCGCGAGGCCGATATTTGCGGTACGAGCATCGGTCGCCCGCTCGCTACCTAAGATGCATCTCTCTGGTTACTTCTCTACGGTACCACGACCTTCTTCTATAATCGATACACGTATATTAATGTGAGAGGGTTGTGCCGGATCGAAACACCCTGTAATTAGTGTTAATTGATAGCGGAGACGGATGACCGGATAGGCACCGCCAACTCTCATGCCAATTAACCATTCTTTCCTCCAACCCAAGGTCGGGCACCAAAAGGTCAACTATTGAAATTGAACCTTATTATTCGCCACTTTACAATAGGTCGTGTTGGCGGTTGACGATCGGCGGTTCCGGTATTCAATTATATTATCGCACGGGGGTGTTGAACCGTCAATTATGTCAGGTTATCGAGATGACAGGCGGCTAACAATAACAATAAAAAAATCACGGTTGTGGTATTTTTTAGAGATTTTATCTGTGGGAGAAAAGTATGGTCACAGACAGTGCAGTTCTAGTGTCAAAGTTCACTGTTTTTTTTTATTAAAAGTAATTAAAAATGGTGGTAAGATCGCCCTTGTGGTGCCCCGTCCCTCTGCAGCCTAGGCTAATACTGAGATGGTTCCCACAATATATGCCACGACCGCTTCCTTCCCACTATCCTTCCCATTACTCAAGAAACCTTCATCTCATCATTCCATTATCTCATGGACGCTCATCCGACGCCAATAGATCTGCGCCAAATAAAAAAAATGTTTTCAATAATTGAGATGTTACACAGCTCTGGAACCCTGTTGCATATCCATCGGTACGATAGCTATCATCAAGAAAGAACGGATAGAGAAGTAGGAAAATATGGATACATTCAAAGAACGACGCGGGAATATGGAATGAATTGGAAGAAGATATAATGAATATTACGAAGATCAGCGATTTTAAACCAAGAAAAATTAATGTATAATTTTATGAAGTGTATGTTTGTTTTTCTTTTTTTTTATATATTCGGTTTTAACGACGCACTGTTATGATAACTGAGATCTAATGGCGTCGGATGGATGATTAATGAGATGATGGGATGATGAGATGAGGTTCTTGGGTAATGGGAAGGATAGTGGGAAGGAAGCGGTCATGGCCGACTTATTGTAGGAACCATCCCGGCATTAGCCTAGACTACAGAGGGAAACCATGAAAAACCTCTGTAAAGATGGTCGGCGGCGGGGATCGAACCGGGTCCAAAAGCCCCTCGCCTCCCGGATCACATTAAGCGAGCGCGTTGACCACTGCGCTACATGTGCCAGTTTTCCTTTAATTTCATGAGAGTATCATTACCACCTGTAATGAGTAAATAGAATGACTAACTGAAAAAGAAAAACTGATTTTAAAAAACTGATATGAAACTGGTACGATAGCTATAATCCAAGTTTCAACACCAATCAAAATACCAGTTCGGCATTGGTACGTGCCAATCAACCCGGCCAATTGTCGAGTAAGAGTTGGTATGATTGGAATTGATTCACGTCGTTTTAGTCGTCGTAGGTTGGTCATGATGGGAGCCAATTTATTGTCGATAGATCACAATTGCCCGCACACGAGCTCGAAACTGACTCACAGATTCGATGAGCATACGAAACCCGAACCTTAAAGGATATCACAACCCCGAAACTAGATTTTAAAGAGTAATGACGATATTTATTCGCCTAATTTCAGAGAAAACTAGAAATCATCATCTCAATTTCAGAAGTTGAAATTGATGTATTAGTCCTCCAGGTCCCTGCCCTTTTTCTGAGTCGTGACGTAGACACTACTCGATACTGTTCATGTTTCTGTACAGAACCGATGATACCTACGTCATTACTCATGGTCTCTGGAGGACAAAAAAAAATATACATTTACTGCGTTTGAGGCCTTGATTTCTAGTTTTCTCTAAAATTACAAGGAAATAAATATATCGATATAATTTATTGAAATCTAGTCTTAGGATTACGACGTCCTTTAAGCAAAGTTTCCAGTTCCCGATTTTTTCTTGTCGTTATATACACAATTATATCAACTTACCAATCATAAGCCCCTATTCACCTAAACAACATGGCGGATCACGGTATCGTGATTATTGACTCTACCTCAACTTTTGGCGGCCGAAATTACGATTTTACCAGAGGTTACGTTATGCCGCTCTTGGCAGTTCTAGGTTTCCTGCACTCGTGCTTCCGTTTGTTTCGTGTAAAAGCGCTCCAACTTCCGGTAAAATCATAATTTTGGCCGGCAAAAGTTGAAGTAGAGTCAATTAGAACGCGTGATCCGCCATGTTGTTTAGGTAAATACTGGCTTGCGATTGGTCAGTTGGGAAAATCGTGTCGGACGACAGGAAAAAATTGGAACTGGAAACTCTGTTAGTGCGGGTTTCGAACCCACGCCCAACTTGACTTGGTTCTCAAAGGAGAGATTTGCTTGACTGCATGCATGAGTCAGTAGGGCGACTCACGTACTCTTCGTATTGTATTTAATTAATTGAATTCTACGAAAATTAAAAGAATATTTATTCATTCATACAGGCGCCATTATTATGCGAAGAAAGAAGTTTGCTAGCACCGAAAAAGGACAAACTGTTGCTGTGAATACCATATACAAGTAACACGTTCTCTCTCTCTCTCTCTCTCTCTCTCTCTCTCTCTCTCTCTCTCTCTCTCTCTCTCTCTCTCTCTCTCTCTCTCTCTCTCTCTCTCTCTCTCTCACTCATTGTGCCAGTATAGTGAGTCAGAAAGGCGCGCGCATAGGATTCTAAATGAGCGACAAAAAGACAGAGGCAAATGACTGAGTAATGTGCTAAAAAGTGATGTCACGAATCGACACGCCTGATCGCTAATGGTAATCGATACGGAAAACGGTCGATCGGAACCGGACAACTAGGAATCACGTGCCGAGTCGACACAACCGGTCGGTAATGGTAATCGATAGGGGGGACGGTCGATCGGAAACGGACAACTCGAACACGGAACAGGAATGCCACGACTGCATCCTGCCCAATAGCTGTCTGGTCCGCATATTTTGTCAACAGAAACTGGTAAAAACTTATTATTATCGCACTAATATTTGGCAGTTGTTCCTAACAATTAAGTCTCCGCAGTTACACAAACATATGGTTATCTATTTTATGACTCGAGCATAAGGAAAGGCAGCCACTATTCGTCGGAAAATAGGACATTTTCACCACATCCTGCTGCTGCTGCTGTTGTTGTTGTTGTTGTTGTTGTTATGGCACGGGGCCTAAACCAACCTAAATATACCCAATTTAACCAACTTAATCAACCTAAACACACCCAAACTAACATAAACTAAAACTAATCCAACCAATCAAACATCCTAAAGAGCTAAACTAATTTAGTATAAACTAAAACTAATCCAAAACCGACTTCCGTTCCGAAGAATAGCTATATTTCGATAAGTAAAGCATCAAGCTATACCTTCTATAGTCTTCCAGCTACACTCTAGCATAGTCGTTCATTCTATGACTCTAAAATAAGCAAAACGTTCACTAGAAAGAAACGAGGCGTTTACAACTCGCAAATTCGGTGTACACCTGATTTCAGGTGATTTCAGGTGATTTCAGAGATTTCAAGAGATCTCAGGGGATTTGTTTCAAGAGATTTCAGGGGATTTGAAGAAATTACATACAGATTTCAATGGGATTTCAGGGGATTTGAAGAAATTACATACAGATTTCAATGGGATTTCAGGTGATTTCAGGGATTTCAAGGGGATTTCATGGCAAGTGTGTACACCGGATTTCAGGAATTGTTAACCCCTCGGAAAGAAACCACAGGGAAGCGACTAAAAACTAAACCACAAAATGGAAATACAATGTGAATTAAGGGGTAACTATTTTCCCAGCAGTGTGATAAATGAGACTATGTACGAAATTTTGAAAATACTCATAAGAATAAAACTGCAAAAATTAGATAATTAATGAAACAACAGAAACAATCCCAACCTATTCTGGTATAACACCAATTCGGAAAAAAAGTTTCGAGTTGATTGAAACTTTTTCCTGACCTGTATGCCGCGTACAAAATTACACACACACAAAAAAAAATACAAACATAAAAACCAATCCCAAAATTATTCGGTATATGGAATGAAAATCTTCGCTACGCTCATCTAATTAATGAACCTTGTTGAAAGGACAACAGTGAGAGGATATTTTCAACAAGTTTTACAGAAATCAGATTAGTGTGGTTCCCAAACCAAAGTGCGTAGATTTCTATGACATTCCTTACATAAATCTCTCCCTTATCGTTCAGCGAATATATGCTGAGTTTTCTCACTCACTCTTGTGGGAAAGTGGAATTCGTGTTCACTTCTGTCACAGTTAATGTGGTTCTGTATGAAGTTTCTATTTTCTGTCAATTATATTCCAGATCATGTTGTACGATCTGGCTCGATCATAAAGCCCTTGAAATCGTGGCAATTGTCGTGCTAATGTGAGATATAAATTAGCTGAATATAGCATATGTGTTGTGAGATGAGCGAGATAGTTATAGAGGATAGAATATCTTGATTGTATTCTTAATTGAACTGGAAAGAGATATTGGACATGTCAGAAATTATAGATGTCATCACAATAAGGACAATTAAAAATATATAAACAGATATAATTGATTTAAAAAATGTGGAAAGGTTGTACCAATATGGCATTATGGATGTCGGATATACCATTTACTCGAAATCCCATTTGAACGAAAACCCAAATGTTTTAATTGTGAATGAAATGGGTTCTCGAAAATTTGGGATTTCGATAAAATGGTTCTTCGAAGATATGGGATGTCGATAAAATGTTTTTCCGAAGATATGGGATTTCGAACGTTTGGTTTTTCGATGATTTGATGTCCTGCCGATTTGGTTGAGTATAATTAAAACCCATCAAGGTTTTCAAAATCTTCTATTATTATGATTATAGAAGCATTGATCAAAAGCTTTTCGGCTCAATTTTGAAATCTTCCATGATTGTCTAGATATAGGAAATAGATTTGATTGATGGAAGTATAGACAATTTAAAAGTTTGACCCACCTAGTTACTGGTCCACTATCATATTCACTTGGATTCATTCGAATAACTCAATTCGAATGACACCAACTTCAAGGTATTAAAATTATCTGTGATTCTGTTGCATTAGAACTTTCATATCTCATACCGTTCAGAAGTTATCACCAAAAACTAATACTTCGCTAAATCAACTCCCTGTAAGCACTCCTAAATAGTTATTACATTTTAAATAAATGTGACATTCATGTTCATTAAATTATATATTTCATCATTTCACGAATTACTAATAAAGATACACTACTATATTGACTTAACACAGAAAGTTTCTCCTATTTAGAAGAAACAATAAATCACAATGGGTTACGTTGTAGGAAATAATAAAATTAAGTGATGGATCAATAAAATTACTGATAGCTGATAAAAATTAATAGAATGATCAATAACTGTTGTCCTATAGGAAATAATAAAATCGAAGTGATATTTCAAATTATATATTGATACAATAATAAATTAAAATTATTATAACAATCAATAAATCAACATAGTTATAGGAAATAATAAAATTATAAATAGTACTATCATCAGATATAACTGTCACCACACGCGAATGTAAGAAATCCATTATTATTATTGACGGTTCCGAGTGACAGTCTCTCCTATCCAATAACGAAACCAACCGGTCGTTTCGAGTCTCTATGAATCGTCTAGTTTGATTGCAGTTGACTAATTGAATCAATGTGGCTTAGCTTTCTCCAGGGGACCGTGACTCGAGTCTGGTGACACTGACAGCTCAACTAGATCTATACTTGTCGTCACAAGAGAAAACAGTTGTCAACCGACTGGGAAAACGCAATATATGCGCTGTTGGATGAGCGATATACGCATTTTTATATGAATGTAATGGAAATATATAAAAATATAGCCGCCCTCGGTAGCACAGTCAGCTGAGGTACCGCTTCAGAAACTGAAGTCACCGTTGGGCGTGGGTTCGAGTCCCGCATAAGGCATGGGATTTTGTAAACGTCCTTTCACTTATTACTTCATAGTTTCATAATAACCTGCTCAGTCGTACTCCCGTACAACCTAGCTGTTGGTGGGGTCGGCAACCAATAATCAATATATACATATATAGTTTAATGCTGCTCAACGACCCCACCAACAGCTAGGTTATATGAGGGTACGAATGAGTAGGTGATAATGTATAGATGAAGTGATGATAGGTGAAAGGACGGTTACAAAAACCCATGCCTTATGCGGGACTCGAACCCACGCCCGACCTGAATTCAGTTTCTACCGCTAGCGATAGTTGACTGAGCCACGGGGGCGGTGGAAAGATATATATATACACCTTGAGTTTCACTCATGTCACTGTTCAACAAACATGTCACTGCCTTCCTGATTTATTTGTTGCTCATTTTACGATTTAATTGGTTATACCTGTTACTTTTCCTAATAGCTTTAATTGATGTAATTACATTATAATTTTTTGTCATCAAAACGGCTAATCCGATTTATGTGAAACTTTCGAAAAAACACAGTTCCAGTATTAGTTTGTTTACCCCCAACTTCACTATAGTTGCTATGGTAACCTGATAAACAAGCACTCACACTATATATAGATCTGTGATCGGTGGAATTCTTCTGTGAGTCGCTAGGAATTTAAATTAGTCACATGGAATAGGAATTCTATATATTCTTTGGTGTATGAGTTCCGACTAATAATTTTCCACTGCCACCTATAGGCCTATAGCAGCGCCGAATCTTAGATTTCATGGCGAAGTGACCATTCGACAGACCGGAAGTAGATTTAGATCGATAATAATATCGAAACAAATGAATAATGATGGCTAACCGGGCTGAATTTTGACGTACCGGTACTGGTATATCATTTCAAATATTGGATATTCCATTCAAATTTCATCCGCGTTTATCATTTTACAGTCAATTGAAATATTCCAATGTTGACAGTCAATAAAAATAATTGTTTCATTTTATATGTAGATATCAGGAATACAATTACAAAAATAAATACAGGTAACCATTCTCCTTACTTATTTTGAAAGAAAAAAGTTGGATTTTTCAACAAAATCAAGTCAAAATAGCAACTTGATATTTAATAACTTGTGTTGTAACTTCGGTGAGAAAAGTAAGACCAGTATTTCTGATGCAATTTGTTACTTGTTCAATCTAGCTTGACTTGATTTAGATGATATAAAATTCAATTCAATTATGAGGTAGTATAGCATGGTAATCAGGTTATCGTAGCAGCTACAAAAGTTAAGGAAAAACAAACTATAAAACTGAAGTTGTGATTGGAGAAAACAATTTAGGGGACATTGTTGTTCACTTACTTCAACAATGCGTGGCATCATTTTTAATCGAAGCTTCGGAAGTTCGGGCGCAAGATTTAAAGGATTTTGAATGTCCACACAATCCAATTTGTGCACCTATAGTTTCATTTGTTTTCACTGCACATTAAATTATGCAACGGCTCACATTCAGATGCAGTAGAATCTTCTCGTATAGAAGTGGCCGTGGTTCAAGTCGAGTGAATGTATATATTTATAACTGATTGTTGCAAAAAGAGCACGACGTTCTATTTTTCTCGTATACGATACATGCAGCTAAGCCTGTTTGCACACTGTTGCAATTCGCGGGTGTTGGCCAGTTGTGTGCCAACGTAACAAGTTCAAATGCAACACAGTTGTTAAGTTTTTACTCATGTGATGTCATCACGTTTGTTTGAAAAACAAACGTGATATTAGAAAATAAGAATCATTACACGTTCGAAATTTTTAAAAAAAAGAACAAAAATTAATTACACTACAGCCTTCTTAGTTCAGATCATTCAATTTTGACAGAAAAGCCTGTCCTATCCAATCCAGAAGACTGTGCTTTACACCCATTCGAAATTTTAACATTTCAACAAAAATTCACCGGAAATTTCTATTCAATATTTTGAAATAAGAACGAGAGCGAGAAATCGATACGGTAGATTATTTTTTTTAAATAACCAAATTAAAAAATTGATAATAGACCTATGATGAGTTCCATACATGAATCCAAAATTCAAAATGATTTCTAAATCCATCTAAATCCACCTAGATCAAGGTTTTGAGTCTAAATCCACCCAAAACAAGACAACATACAATAAATCTCCAAGTGCGTTACCTATCAACTTCCTTTTCAAATCGTAACTTTTGACATTACTGGAAAAAATTCCATAACTATTGATGTCAATGTACTACACTTACAGCCACACAAAAGGTTTGTTTCCCGAAGTAAAAATTAAATTAGTTCTACGCATATTTTACTACTAATTGTTTCATACATTGTACGTGTAGCACGTACGTGTATACGTGGAGCACGTAGGCCTTATATATAAATCGTGTAAATATAAGTCGTTGCCAATAGTTTCAATGTGTATAATGGACAGCCTCTATTCCATCGGTGTAAGTCTCAACTTGCGAACGTTGTTGTTGTTGTTGTTGTTGTTATGCACACCCTAAATTAACCGTAATCAACCCAATCTAACCAACTTAATCAACCAAACCCATCAAAACTTTTTTTTAAAAATAACATCGAAATTTGATACAAAATCATTGTTCCCTTAACAAGGCCAAGGATGAAATTAGGATCGTTTGGACGGGCCACCACAAGGGCGAACTTATACCACCCCATTTAATTACTATTTTAAATTAAAAGCAATGAACTTTGACACCAGGTCTCCGCTGTCTGTGACCACACTTCTTCGCCGCAGATAAAAACTAATCTAACCTAAATTAACTCAACAGAACAAACAACCTATAAACTAATTTAATCTAAATTAAAACTAAACTTAAACCTACTTCCGGTTCTGTGTATAATGTCCGTGAAGATTCTTCTGAATACATCTAGGCTAGATCGTCCGTTGTATGTGTAATCAAGTATATTCGAGAGAAATAGTTGCACAAGCACGGTCTTAGTGGTAAACAGTGGAACATCACAAAAATAAACTACGCGTATATCTCAACAATGACATTTATTAAAAATATTATATTGTTGACTTTTATTTGTAGTCTTTTGTCGGCCATATTGAAATTTACGTACGCATTTAGTTGTACTTTCATTGTCGAATACTAGGAAAACGCCATATATGCGTTGTTAGACGAGCGAATAGTGATAGTATGGTTAAAAATGGGTAAAAACTGCTTCGAGTGGTACCAATTTAGTACATTTTCTGTTAATTCTCCAAAATGGCTGACCCGATCAAGCTGACATTTTTTAGAAATGTGTATCAAAATGTAATTCAACTTCACGCGAAATTTCATTTTTCTGGAAAATATTTTTTATCCGCCATGTTATTCTAATGGGTATTTTTGAAATTTCTAAAATTCATAAAAAATACACCCCGATAATGCCACAAAACTATACAGATCTAAGTTAGATGAGGAACCATATTGAAAAAAAGTTTGAAATTGATAGCTGTAGCCGTTTTGCCTGTAGAGGACCGAAAAAAAAATAAAAAAAAAAACGAACACCTTTTTTTTTCAGTATGTCAAATTGAATCCTCGCTAAAGCTCGTCCAACAATTATATCCAATGTTTTCCAATACATATTTATCTTAGGCCCGGTATTACCAAGTCCAGTTAGCCTTAATCTGAGAGTTGGTGACAACAAATAACAAGGGTAACCATGGTGATAACAACTTCTAACTGCCAGTTAGAGCTACTCCTATATTGGCATTTCCGGCACTTAGTATACCAAATTACAGTACCTGAATTACTGGTTGTAAAACCTGCCTCAATTACTTATTTTCACAACAGTGAAAATAGATGGCATTTAAATTTTATTGGCTGACATTTTCTATTAGATTGATTGTTGTATTAAACCGGCTGGAAGCATGGAATGTCACTAACACAATGGATAACTCGCATGAAATGTTTTCCTTATTATATATGGTTACCATAGCAACTTAAAGTAAGTGTATATACGTTGAATTTTTAAATTTTCAGTGAAAATTAATTGCTCAAGAAATTATTAAAGGACATGACAACCCTGGAACTAGATTTTAATGAATAATGACAATGTTTATCTGATTACACTATTGTCAGTGACAACTAGAAACTCCAGAAATTAAAAAAATTATTCATCGGCCCACCGGGACCCGGCTCTTTGTCCGAGTCATGACGTAGATAGTACTCGATTCTGTTTACGTTTCTATACAGAATCGTAAATGTCTACGTCATATCTGGAGGACAAAAATATTCGTTATAACTTCTGAAATTGAGATGATTTCTGAATTTCTCTGAAATTACGAAAATCGTCAATATTCGTTAAAATCTGGTTTTAGGGTTTTGAAGTCCTTTAAGATTTCATCAGCTGACATTATCTAATAGAATTATTGGAAACCGTTTGAAATCATGTATAATGTCACCATTACAATAATTCTAGGCGTACACCGAGATACTTGAGCCAATAATGTAAACTAACCAGGATTCGATTGTGCGACAATCAAGGCTAGTAACCTATCATCGCTAAAATATATATTGTGGGAACCATCCCGACATTTCCCTAGACTACGGAGGGAAAACACAATAAACATTGTAAAAATATACGGCGGCCGGGATCGAACCGCGTTCGAAATTCCCCTCGTCTCCCGGATCACGTACACGGTGCTTACAAATTCATCTTTACTATTTTTTTCCATTTTCAAAAACCAGTATAATTGAATGAAAAGTTCACATCTCCAAGATAACTTCATGATCTTTAATTGATATGACATTTTATTTTTGTGAATTCAATCAGTTTTGAGATAATACGTCAATGAATTTCATCACATTCTTCTTATTCATTGACGTATTATCTTAAAACTTATTGAATTCACTGAAATAGAATATCATATTTAGACGAGCTTTAGCGAGGATTCAATTTGACATACTGAAAAAAATTGGTGTTCGTTTTTATGTTTTTTTTTGTTTTTTTTTGTGTTTTTTGTCAGTTCTCCACAGGTCAAACGGCTACAGCTATCAACTTCAAACTTTTTTTCAATATGGTTCCTCATCTAACTTAGATCTGTATAGTTTTGTGGCATCATCTGGGGGTAACTTTTTTTTTATGAATTTTAGAAATTTCAAAAATACCCATTAGAATAACATGGCGGAAAAAAAGGAATTATTTTTACTTTTCCAAAAAAATGAAATTTCGCGTGAAGTTGAATTACATTTTGATACACATTTCTAAAAATTTTCAGCTTGATCGGGTCAGCCATTTTGAAGAAAAAACATAAAATGTGCTAAACTGGTACCCCTCGAAGCAGTTTTTACCCATTTTTACCCATACTATTACTATCCGCTCGTCTAACAACGCATATGGCGTTTTCCTAGTATTAAAGAGCATAAAATTAGGAGATGTGAACTTTTCATTCAATTATACTGGTTTTTGAACATAGACAAAAATTAGTGAATATGAATTTTTCTACTTTTGAAATCATGTAATGTCAATATTACAATAATTCTAGGCGTGCACCGAGAAACTTGAGCCAATAATGTAAACTAACCAGGATTCGATTGGGCGACAACATCAAGGCTAGTAGCATATCATCGCCACAATACATCATGTTGGACGTGGGTTCGAACACCGCATATGGTATCGGTTTCCTTACAAGTTCTCCTTATTCATATAGCTCTCATTACATACTGACATTGTTCGATGTCGGCCGGTACCGATCGGTGGTCCGTCCTATATGTTAACATTACCGGTTGGTTGTTTCGATCCTGTAATCGGTATGAACCAATTCTATGGCCAAGAATGTGTAGTGAGACGCATGATTTCCGTTTGTTAAGGCGGATAATAAGTCTCCGTAGGGTAAAAAGTTCCCGCTGGGGGGATTTTACAGATGTAAATGATAAGATCTTGAAATGTGCAAGATACAAAATTCAAAAATACCGGTACATTATCTGATGCAGACAATATTTGTCGAAAATGCTAATGAGTCAAATTTTATAAGAAAATAGGGTGGAACTGGAAAGAACTCATTTTATATTGGGTTTTAACGACGCACTGTTATGATAGCGCAGATCTAATGGCGTCGGATGGATGATTAATGAGATGATGAGATGAAGGTTCTTTGGGTAATGGGAAGGATAGTGGGAAGGAAGCGGTCGTGGCCGACTTATTGTAGGAACCATCCCAGCATTAGCCTAGACTACAGAAGGAAACGATGAAAAACACCTGTAAAGATGGTCGGCGGCGGGGATCGAACTGGGTCCGAAATTACACAGCCTCCTAGATTCACTGCCATCGTTTATTTGCAATAGAATTGGAAGGTTCTCGACCGTCAATCAAAAGTATATAATTTATAGGCATAACGGTGGTTGACTCTTCGAACGACCTTGAATTTGGCAACGTCGCAACTATTTATAAGAAACTAGTTTCAAACACAATTTTAATAGGTTAGATAAGTGCTCTTAAAGCCTAAAATGATCAGTTAAAAGCGAAGATCATGACGAATATCCCTCTCTCTCTCTCTCTTTCTCTAACTCTAACTCTCTGTCTCTCTTTCTCTTTAGTCTCTGTCTCTGTCTCTGTCTCTGTCTCTGTCTCTCTCTCTCGCGCTCTCTCTCGCACTTCTTGATGTGATGAATCACTTTCTACAGTTTCAGTGTAATGGAATTCGTTGACTCCACTTCATGGATCATTCACTCATCCGTAACCCAAATAACCTAGCTGTTGGTGGGGTCGTTACCCAAACAATAATCACCATTATAAATGCACTAATACCTTGCTCGCTCATCCGCGTTGGGTACAAGTGGAACGCGGGTCGGTGGAATTTGTCCGCTTCACCATTATGTACTAATACCATGGACTAAAGAGATACAAAGGCAGTTCACCCAACGTTAAATTAAGATTCATCCCCATTCCTTTAATTCTACCCTACCCACACCCATTACCAATTAGTGGTTGGTTGACTTGTCGAATCACTTCGAACGGCGATTGTGCTTCAGTCGACGGTTAGATGGATACTTGACTGGTTGTCTGCCAAGACTTCAACTTGACTGCTAGCAGCGCTCTAGGAATGTGTAGCGACCATTGAAGTAACTTCAGGTAATAATGAAATGGTTTTGCATCCCGCGAAGGCAACTTACTGGGACGTCTTGAGTATCCTCTTTAGTCCCATGGTAAATACCTTGCTCACTCATCCGCGAAGCATACAAGTGGAACGCGTTTTTCCTCTGTGGGAATTTGTCTGATTCGGGAAAAACAATGGAATGTGCTCGGAATTCGTCATCTATAGTGACGTCACTCGGTATTACCTCTCACCTGTTCCACCAATCAGTGAGCTGTTTGCTTTTTCTTATCACTGTTAGTATATTTGAACGTTTTCCCGGTCTTCCCGTATACGAAAGACTGTGGTTTGTTTCAGCTAACTTGGCTGTTTTAGGTTTTTTAACCCCAAAAATGGTAAGGGGAAAGGTGGAGGGGAAACTTAAAAAATTTTTTTTTCTCCCCCCAAAAAAAATTTTGGAAAAAAGGGCAAAAAGGGAACCTTTTTTTTTTTTTTGGGGGAATCCCCGGGGACCCCTTTAGACCCACCTTTTTTTTCCTGTTGGGAACATGACTTTTGCTTTTTTTATAGTTTACTTTTTCATTTTTGAAAAAAGGGGGTTAATTTTATTTGCTTTGTTTTATTGGGTTTAAAAAGCCCCTTTTCCAAAAAAATAAAATTTTAAAAAAAAAAAAAAGTCCACAACCCCTTTTCCCCCCCAAAAAAATTTTTTAAAAAAACCCCCCAAAATTTAAAAAAAAAGAAAAAAAAAAAAAAAAGGGAGCAAAAAAAAACAGAAAAAAAAAAAAATAAAAAAAAGGGATTAAAAAAAACAAAGGGAAAAAAAAAAAAAAAAAAAAAAAAGGGGTTAAATAGGATTCACAAAAAAAAAAAAAAAAAAAAAAAAAAAAAAAATTAAAAAAAAAAAAAAAAGAAAAAAAAAAATAAAAAAAATCAAAAAAAAATTTTTTTTAATTTTAAAAAAAACAAAAAAAAAACAAAAAAAAAAAATAAATAAGGGCACCCCCTTCTTTAACCATCCAGCTTTTAATCAACAAAAAAAAACCCCCAAAAGAAAAGGGGAGGGGGCCCCCCAAAACCCTAAATTAAAACCCCCCGGGCCATATTTTTGGGGCCCCAAAAAAGAAAAAAAGGTTTTTTTAAAACCACCACAAAACCCTTTTCAAACGGGGAAAATCAAAGGGCACATTTCCGGGGGGCCACAAAAAACAAACCTTTTTTTTACTAAAAACAAATTTAAATTTTAAAACAAAACATTAAAAAAACCCTCAAAATTTCACCAAAAAAAAAAAAAAAACTTTTTTTTTTTTTTTCAAAAAACCCCCCAAAAAATTTTTTTTAAAAAAAAAACAAAAAAAAAACAAAAAACTTTTAATTAGAAAAATGCCCCCAAAAAACCGAAAAAACCAAATTAAAACAAACCAACCCTGTTTCCGAAAAAAAAAATACAATTTTTCCCAACCCAAAAAAACAAAAAGAAAAAAAAAAACCAAAATCAAAAAAAAAATTTTTTCCCTTAAAAAATTTTTTTTCCCCAAAAAAAATTTTTTTTTTTAGCCCCCAACCAAAAAAAAAAAAAACCCAAAAAACACCACCCCAAAAAAAACCCCCCCAGAACCCAAAAAAAAAAAACCCCAAAAAAAAAAATTTTCCCACCAAAAAAAAAAAAAAAAATTTTTTTTTTTTTTCCCCCCCCCACCACCCCAATCCAAAACCAAAACCTTTCCCCCCCCACCACCCCAAACCCACCCCCCCCCCAAATTTTAAAACAAAAAAAAAAAAAAAAAAAAAAAAAAAAAAAAGGGGGATCCAAAAACCAAAACTCAACCCAAACCCCACCCAATTTAAAAAAAACCCAAAAAAAAAAAAAAACCCAAAAAAAAACCCAAACAAACCCCCAAACAAACAAAGGCAAAAAAAAAAAAAAAAAAAAAAAACAAACAAAACAAAAAAAAAAAACAAAAAAAAAAACCCACAAAACTTCCCCCCAAAAAAAATTTCCAAAAAAAAAACCTTTTTAAAAAAAAATTTACCCAAAAAACAAACCACCCCCAAAAAAAAAAAAAAAAAAGTAAAATAAACCAAAAAAAATTTTTTTAAAAAATTTTAACCAAACCCCGCCGGATGGAGAAAAGAGAGAATGGGTTTTCTTTAATAAGAAGGGGGAAGGGGCCCCGGGATTTTTTTGGAAACCACCCGGCTTCCTCCTAAAGGGAACCAAAAATTTTTAAATCCGTTATATTCTTTATATATCTTCTTCCAATCAATCCATTCCCGCGTCGTTCTTTGAATTCTTACCCCTCCCCTTGTACTTCTCTGTAATCCCTTTCCAATTCTATTGCTCAATTCCTCCCATCATGTATATTTGATCTTGACTCTAACAAAATTGCACAATCTTTCTATTTGTCTTCGTTCCGCCAAATTTTCCTATCCCATTTCCTCAATCATTCTACTTAGTCTTTCCATAACCTTTTCAACCACATCCTTATCGTTCCTGATAATCTTCCAGCGCTTCTCTCTCTCTAGATATATTATATATACAGTATAGAGATATATGAATATAAAAATCAAATATAAAATACAAAAATCAACAGGTGTTATCGCAGATATAGGCCTATCAATCTAATCGATTAATTCAATTAGCTCTCCACCTCACAATGGTGTTAACATGAATTGCAATAAGCCAATTATTAAGAAAGATATAATCAATGGAAATCGATGAGTACAAATGATTCAGAAGTGTTCTGGAGACTTCTAAGGTAATCGATTAAGCGAAATGGCGACTTTTTTTGTGATATAACTTGAGAATGTTGTAAGATATAAAAATTAACAGAATTTCAGATAATGTCTATTACTTTTAAGATGATATATCGAAGAACTATCAATTTTGCAGTACAATTTTCACAGCTAAAGCCTGCTAACTATAAAAAAAATCTCGACTTGAGAAAAAACACATATTTTAGGTACATAAACCTTGGAAATGTTTCATCCAGGATTATAAATTTTAAATGTCCACTTGCGTTCGCATAAAATTGTTTAATCCGAAATTAAAATTAAATCTACGCACATTTAACCACCATTTATATACATACTGGGTTTAACGACGCACTGTAATGATAGCGAAGATCTAATGGCGTCGGATGGATGATTAATGAGATGATGGGATGATGGTTTCTTGGGTAATGGGAAGGACGGTGGGAAGGAAGCGGTCATGGCCGACTTATTGTAGGAACCATCCCGGCATTAGCCTAGACTACAGAGGGAAACCAAGAAGAACCCCTGTAAAGACGGTCGGCGGCGGGGATCGAACCGGGTCCGAAAACCCCTCGCCTCCCGGATCACACGAAGCGAGTGCGTTTTAACCAGGGTTGGCAAAAACCCGGGTTTTATTAAAAAAGCCCAGCCCGGGCGGGTTTTTTAAAAAAACCCGGGTTTTATTGGGGGTTTTAGGGTTTTTTTCAGGGTTTTTTAAAACAAAACAAAGTACCACGTGTATTTAATGGATAGCACATGCAAAATTGAAAATAAAACATAATGATGTCTTAATAAAATTACTTTGTTAAGTGAAGAGAGATCAAAACAATAGGCCTACATGGAGATGTATGTTCAATTTGGATGTTTTCAATTCTAATTGGAAATTTAAGTCGTCTACGATGTATCGACTTTGTGGAGTCTGACACCTTGACCCCAGATCATGTCGGTCTAGCACTGCGATTATGTAACTTCTTTTGCCTTGTTGATCGCCAAAAACCGTGAGAGCGACCAAACGAGCGAAATAAAGTCCACCCACTAGCGACTTAACTTGATAGAATAAGGGTCTTGTCCTGAATTAAGAATTGTAGCCTACGCCTGCCGCATATACTATTATATAATTACATCCAAGAACTTTGTTGATCGTTCACAGTAAAATAAGGTATGTATGTACTAATATAAACAATAGAAAAATATTAGAGGTATTAGATACTGGGTTGTTCCGTCGCGTCGTGTGAGTTAATTTGTTACTCGACGTTTCGTCTCCATGTTGAGACCTTTCTCAAGATATAGTCTGGTTCAGAGGAAAGCACCGTCTCAGAAGAAAGAGAGTGACTTAGTGGACTTGGTCACTCTCTTTCTTCTGAGACGTTTCTTCTTCCTTCCAAACCAGACTATATCTTTAAAAAGGTCTCAACATGGAGATCGAAACGTCGAGTAACAAATCAACTCACACGACGCAACGAAATAATTCAAAATAATCCAGTATATAATGCCTCATATTCCGGGTCGCAAAAGCCTATGCATAAGTAATGCATAAAATTAAAAAACCCACTTGTGGGTAGTTGAACAGGGTTTTTTAACGTGGGTAATACCCAATAAAGCCCACCGGGTTTTATTGGGCTGGGTTGTCAACCCTGGTTTTAACTATCAATTTTTCATATACTTTGCGTCAAGTGCGTGTATAGGCACATTGTCTTCTAGTTTTAATAGGCCTACGTATAATCTTATATATAAAAAGCTTGTGTCACATGTTAGAGGATGAACTCCTCCGAAACGGCTCGACCGAGTGTCGTGAAATTCCTCGCGCACATTCGATAGAGCTGGTAGAAGGTCCTAAAGTATACGAGATCTTCCGCCGAGCTTTCTCCTATGAGCAATATCCAAAAAAAAATGACACTTCAAGGACAACACCAGTAATGGCGTTGTTCAATGACATTGACGGCGTTACTCAATGTTCGCCGCGCTCGGCAATATTTGCGGGGCTACACGCTGGATAGCAAACCATCCGCCTTCCGGCACCTTTTGGTTAATACGCCACGTCTTGACGGCAATGTTGCGTCACTCAGTCACTTATAATACATTCGTTATTTTTACATTAACAACCAACATTCACTACAAATCACTTCGATGGCAGAACAACGTTTGCTGAGTCAGCTAGTATCAATATATATTCAATTCAGGGTGCATTTTAATGTAGTTTGATCGACACTTTATGTGACAGCAAGTATACGTCATCTTCAAGTTCAAGGTATTAAACTTATCTGTGTTTATTGGAACTTTGATATCTCATACCGTTAGCAAGTTATCAGTGATTATAATGATTATTCCTATTAGTGTGTCCACGCGAGATGAAGGTTCCGAGCGACCGTCCCCCCTATCTCACATCACTAACCACGGATGGTTCGAGCATTCATTTCTCATGTAACTTGTGTCCACGAGAGATGAAGGTTCCGAGCGACCGTCCCCCCTATCCCACATCACTAGCGCTTAGGTGGTTCCAGCCTTCATCGGAACTTTCATCTTTGGTTATAATTGTAATAATTTAATAAATTAGTTGAACATCAATTATTTTATCAAGAATCAAAATCACATGATTAGTATGAAAAAGAATAATATATATATCATTGTTTGCTTGAGGGACGTCACAACCCTGAAACTAGATTTTGATGAATAATGACGATATTTATTTCCCTAATTTTAGAGAAAACTAGAAATCTTTGGGTGGATTGCAAGAACGAAGTTTAAGCCCGGCCTACTTTAGACGCCGTCTAAGTACAAAATAGCATTGCAGGCAATGCTATATTTTGTACTTAGACGGCGTCTAAAGTATAGACCGGGGTTCAAACTTCGTTCTTGCAATCCACCCATTAACTCAATTTCAGAAATTATAATTATTATTTTTGTCGTCCAGAGAGCATGAGTCATGACGTAGGCATTACCGATTCTGTATAGAAACATGAACAGTATCGAGTAATGTCTACGTCACGACTCAGAAAAAATACCTGGACCTGGAGGACAAATAAATTGATTATAATTTCTAAAATTGAGATGATGATTTCTAGTTTTCTCTAAAATTAGGGAAATAAATATCATTATAAATTCATTGGAATTAAGTTTCAGGGTTGTTACGTCCTTTAACGACCCCACCAACAGCCAGATACAAACAAGCAAACAATTAATGAATTATATTTCTAATAAACATGCCTTGCACGGGACTCAAACTCACGCCCGACTCGACATCAGTTTCTGAAACAGTGCCTTGACTCACTGGGATAGTCGGGCGTCTAGCGTAAAGTTGCGGTAAACCTTATCACGTTACAAGTTAACTAGGTCAGATTTCATGATGTTTTCTGTTTAGATAAGGTTTCTAGTATTTACTATTTACTACTTATTTGATTGGCTTTGATGAGGTTTTTATGTATTATTATATGGTAATAAAATGTGAAATTTAACTTACATAACTGGGATATATCATGTATATATAGGCTTACTGTTTTTGTAAAATATAGTATGCTTGTATTCACGAAAGAATGTCTTCTACCAATATAACAAACACAAATTTTATCGTTATATTTGTCTAACCGTGATATTTTCAGGGTATTGGAATTTTTCATGACGAGATTTATTATTGAAAACGAAACATCGAAAAACATCGAAATCATCGAAAATACTCGAAAAAACATCGAAATCATCGAAAATAGCCAACTCGAAAAACGAGAATTCGAGAATTCTTCAAAATCATCGACAATCATCGAAAATCATCCGAACAATCGAAATCATCGAGAAACATGAAAATCATCGAGAAACCTCGAAATCATCGAAAATACTCGAAAAACATCGAAATCTCAAAAGTTGGAGCGAGTTTATTGAGTAAGTAAAATTCCTACTATTATTTCGTTGGTAGACGACCTTCTCCTTTCGTGAATACAAGTATATTATATAATCTCTGATTGAAGACTATTTTAATGGATTGTAAAAGCTGATCATGAGTCATTTTAGCGCCGTTAGGACGTAAATTAATTACAGTAATATACACATCTACATATATCTAGAGCTTGAAAAAATATACAGACCTATATTAGCTTTGGGCCACATAGTTATGGAACTACTAATTTCATTTTCCAAGTAAAAGATCAATGAAATGTTAGTAATAAGCTTGGTGAAATGCATGAGTCGCATATTTGTTTGGGTGGTAAGATCGCCCTTGTGGTGCCCCGTCCAAACGATCCCATTTTCATCCTTAGCCTTAATTGGGGAACAATGATTTTGTATCAAGTTACGATGTTATTAAAAAAAAAAAAAAATGTGAGAGCACTTAGGAACAGTCCTGGTTAATATTTCAGCACATCCTTCGACACTAGACACATGTATAGCGTTTTCCTAGATGTACTCCAATCACGGTTATAAGGATAACAAGGTAGGATCGTTCGGACAGGACGATCTCACCGCCAAAGAATTTTAAAAATAATTATAATCCAACTCATTTGAAGAAACTGTAAAACAGTAAACTACTAAATAATAAAAGAAATGTAAGTCAAATTAATTATTACCGTAATTAAATACCCATTGTTTAATTTGTGCAATTAATTTCTTAAATGTTAATAGAAATAATTGTATTATTATATAGAATGCAAGTTGTAAATATAACCTATATTTGTGAGACAGTTACATCGTTAACTGAACTGGAGGTTTCACCTGCTTATTACTAGTTATCACGTATCAGATACTAATTCGTGCAATTATCAACGATTGCACAGTGGAGTCGATTTAGAGAAAAGAAAAAGAATATTATAGAGAAAAATCAAAACAATCTTGAATTATAGCAAAGACCTTATTATCTAACTACGCTTTAAAAAAGTGTATTCCTAAGCATATATGCCTAACAATCAGGCGATTTGAGATATATAATTATTACTTATCCCATCTTGAAGGTATTGAGAATATATTTGTTTCCTCGTTTTTAGAATTTCGATATCTCATACCATCCAAAAGTTATCACCAAAAACCTGATATTCCGCTAAATCGACTCCAGGGGGAGCATTCCTGTACGATTTAATCCGATTTTAGTGAAGATAATACCGAAAAACAGAAGAAAAGCGGTATTATCCAAATCAACAGCCCATACACGGCCACCTTTAATTCTGGGTTTAAGTTAAGACTGGGTTTATCTAAGTCTGGAACACATTATAAGTAAAAACCGTTTCTGTGATATTTATCCGGACATTACCAGCACTGGTACTGAACAAATAACAAATATATATATATTATTTTATTCTTTATAGTGAGCCGCCCTCGGTAGCTCGGTCAGCTGAGGCACCGCTTCAAGAACTGAAGTCACCGTTGGGCGTGGGTTCGAGACCCGTATAAGGCATGGGTTTTTGTGAATGTCCTTTCACTTATCAATCACTTTAAAGTTTCACAATCACCTGCTCATTCGTACCCCCGTATAGCCTAGCTGTTGGTGGGGTCGTTAAGCAAACAATAATCATTTTATAGTGTATAAAGTTAGTATAATTAAAACTGATATTTCGCTAGATCGACTCCCATGTGACGTCATACGATGCAGTACGTGCTTTACGGTAGCATATATATGTAAATACGACTATTTCACAAAGTTGTAACGATCAAAACAACAATAAACGAAGCAACACAAAAACTATTCGACCTATTTAAAGAAGTGTCTATAGTTTGTAGCGATTTTCATACGTGAAGTTTCCTTAAAATAATGGAAAAACAGCTTGGGCCCGGTATTACGAATAATAAATTTGTTGATTAAGCGATAATTAGTGGATTAGCTTGTTATTATCCTTGGTTACCAATGTTATTTTTGTACTGCAATTGATGAATTAGCTTAATTAACACATTTTTATTATTGGTAATATGGGCTCTTAGAGCCGGTTGTACCAAGTGCTGATTAGTGAATTAAGCAAAAATTAGTAAATTAACTGGTTCTTACCCTTGGATACATGCGCTAGTTTTGTACCTCAAGTAATGATTAAATATTTATAAGTTAATCTTTACTTAAGGTACAAAAAATCATATGTATCCAAGGGTAATAACAAGTTAATTTGCTAATCTTTTCTTAATTCACATCACCAATAAAAATGTCAAGATTTTTCATTTTAGATTTTTTCATTTTTGTTTATCCACTCAGTGAGTTTAAAATTTTGTGGTTTATTTCGATCTGTCAAATTTAATGACAAATCAATGAATGAACGAATATTGAGGTTCTGATGTCGCGTCGTATAACGTAACAATGTAATTCGAAATAATGATGTACTGAATACAAATACAAAATGTGAATCAAACATAATTAAATATTGACACGGATGTCGCTTATTTGATCATTTCAACAATGGTCCAATCAGTTTGTAGATAATACATGAATGAATACCAAGAATGTGATGAAATTCATTCACGTTTTGACACGTTTTGTCTTGTATTGTCTTGTATTGTCAGTTTGTAGATAATACATGAATGAATACCAAGAATGTGATGAAATTCATTCACGTTTTGTCACGTTTTGTCTTGTATTGTCAGTTTCAAGATAATACGTGAATGAATACTAAGAATGTGTTGAAATTCATTCACGTTTTGTCACGTTTTGGCACGTTTTGTCTTGTATTGTCTTGTATTGTCAGTTTGTAGATAATACATGAATGAATACCAAGAATGTGATGAAATTCATTCACGTTTTGTCTTGAAACCTATTGAATTCACAAACATAAGATGTGACATTTATTGAAGCGCATAAAATTATCTTGGAGTTGATATACTTTTAATTCAATTCGTGAACATGGAAAATAAATGGTAAATGAATTTCTCCATATTTATAAACCCCTCACATGCACCCACTTAATCAAACTAGTACAAATTTATTTCGGGTGATAATTACGTCACTGCAGTGTCCCGTCCGAACGATCCTACCTTGTCATTCCGCAAAAAAAAATCAATAATTCTACACTACATTTGAAATTTGAAAAATACTTCCTACCTGTTTTTTAGCTGTAGACACCACCATTATCACATTAATCCTCTCGTTTAACAACTCAAAAAAATAAATAAATACAAAATTCACACCAGTAACAGCGAGCGTAACTACCTTCACACACGACCACTATACAAACGCGGCTCACTTGACACTAGTCGCGTGAAATGGCTTGAGGAGCCAGCTTCACGTCGCTCGAGCTGTGTGATATATACAACACGCTGCTACCGAGGTGGTAACGACACTGAAGCATCAATCAGATCTCAGTAGTACTATTGAAACTGTTCAATGAATCAACATGACGTATGTGGGAGGGAGGGGGGGATGGGGGAGATAGTGTGAAGAGAGAAAGAGGGGAAGAAAGATTACAAACTTGAGATAGATGAAAGGATGAGTGAGTGATGAGTGACTATTAGGAACTACTAGGTTATTTAGGGATGGGGGTTATTTGGGAATGGGGGTACGAATAAGCGAATGGCTACGCGTTTCGTTTTTTTTTGTAGATCTATGGCAGTTTAGACTGAATTATGTTCAATGAATCAACATGACGTATGTGGGAGGGAGGGGGGGGGGGGGGAGATAGTGTGAAGAGAGAAAGAGGGGAAGAAAGATTACAAACTTGAGATGAGTGAGTGATGAGTGACTATTAGGAACTACTAGGTTATTTGGGGATGAGGGTTATTTGGGGATGGGGGTACGAATAAGCGAATGGCTACGCGTTTCGTTTTTTTTTGTAGATCTATGGCAGTTTAGACTGAATTAGACATATTTATAGTACCGTACTATTATAATTATAACTGTTCAATGAATCAACATGACGTATGTGGGGGGGGGGGGGAGATATTGGGAACAAGAGAGAGGGGAAGAAAGATTGCAAGCAACTTGAGATAGATGGAGAGAAAGGATGAGTGAGTGATGAGTGACTATTAGAAACTACTAGGTTATTTGGGGATGGGGGTTATTTGGGAATGGGGGTACGAATAAGCGAATGGCTACGCGTTTCGTTTTTTTTTGTAGATCTATGGCAGTTTAGACTGAATTAGACATATTTATAGTACCGTACTATTATAATTATAACTGTTCAATGAATCAACATGACGTATGTGGGAGGGAGGGGGGGGGGAGATAGTGAGAAGAGAGAGGGAGAAAGATTGTAAACTTGAGAGATAAATGGAGAGATAGTGGAGAGATTATTTATTTATTATTATTTATTTTAGATTTAACGACGCACTGACATTACACGTGTGGTGCCAGTTGCGTCTGGATATGATGTTAGGTTCTCTCGCGAGAGCCAAACAGCGATCGACCGAAGTTGCAGAAATCAATGGCCCAACTTAGGTTAAGAGCGATAACGGGAGAATGGCGAGTCGGATCGAGACCAAATTGGTATCAGCAGATAGGTATTGACGAGACGAACATTTCGTCGTTAACCCATCTCGTTGTGAAAATCCGTTCCTGCACGGCGACAGAAACAAAAATGAATCATTGTTTCAACATTGTATTCCCCATGAGCGGACTCCAAATCGTGATTGTAGGGGAAAAAAATTCTATATCGACACTGGGTAAGCAGTGGTGAATAGATGGTCACAGACTACACGCGTGGTGCCAGTTGCGTCTGGATCTGATGTTAGGTTCTCTCGCGAGAGCCAAACAGCGATCGACCGAAGTTGCAAAAATCAATGGCCCAACTTAGGTTAAGAGCGATAACGGGAGAACGGCGAGTCGGATCGAGACCAGATTGGTGTCAGCAGATAGGTATTGACAAGACGAACATTTCGTCGTTACACCCATCTCGTTGTGAAACTCCGTCCCTGCACGGCGACAGAAACAAAAATGAATCATTGTTTTAACATTGTATTCCCCATAAGCGGACTCCAAATCGTGATTTTCGGGGAACAAAATTCTATATCGACACTGGGTAAGCAGTGGTGGATAGATGGTCACAGACTACACGCGTAGTGCCATTTGCATCTGGATCCGATGTCAGGTTCTCTCTCGAGAGCCAAACAGCGATCGACTGAAGTTGCAAAAATCGATGGCCCAACTTAGGTTAAGAGCGATAACGGGAGAACGGCGAGTGGGATCGAGACCGGATTGGTACCAGCAGATAGGTATTGATGAGACGAACATTTCGTCGTTACACCCATGACGTTGTGGATCACCGTTCGTGCACGGCGGCAGAAACAATGATCTAACATTGTTTTAACATTGTATTCCCCATAAGCAAACTCCAAATCTTGATAGTCGGGGAATGAAATTTCATATCGACACTGGGTAAGCAGTGGTGGATAGATGGTCACAGACTACACGCGTGGTGCCAGTTGCGTCTGAATCTGACGTTAGGTTCTCACGCGAGAGCCAAACAGCGATCGACCGAAGTTGCAAAAATCGATGGCCCAACTTAGGTTAAGAGCGATAACGGGAGAACGGCGAGTCGGATCGAGACCGGATTGGTACCAGCAGATAGGTATTGACGAGACGAACATTTCGTCGTTACACCCATCTCGTTGTGGAACTCCGTTCCTGCACGGCGACAGAAACCAAAATGCATCATTGTTTTAACATTGTATTGCCCATAAGCGGACTCCAAATCTTGATTGTCGGGGAACAAAATTCTAAATCGTCACTGGGTAAGCAGTGGTGGATAGATGGTCACAGACTACACGCGTGGTGCCAGTTGCGTCTGGATCTGATGTCAGGTTCTCTTGCGAGAGCCAAACAGCGATCGACCGAAGTTGCAAAAATCAATGGCCCAACTTAGGATAAGAGCGATAACGGGAGGAACGGCGCGTCGGATCGAGGCCGGATTGGTACCAGCAGATAGGTCTTGACGAGACGAACATTTCGTCGTTACACTCATCTCGTTGTGAAACTCCGTTCCTGCACGGCGACAGAAACCAAAATGCATCATTGTTTTAACATTGTATTCCCCATAAGCGGACTCCAAATCGTGATTGTCGGGGAACAAAATTCTATATCGACACCGGGTAAGCAGTGGTGGATAGATGGTCACAGACTACACGCGTAGTGCCATTTGCGTCTGGATCCGATGTCAGGTTCTCTCTCGAGAGCCAAACAGCGATCGACTGAAGTTGCAAAAATCGATGGCCCAACTTAGGTTAAGAGCGTGTAACATGCCAGTTTTCCCTGTCTAAATTTTGATGTTAATAAGTTCTTTTTGTTTGATAATTCCCACGTTGTCTTGACTTTCTGAGTCTGTTGATTTTATGACGACCATCCATTAACACCCTTCACCCCGTCATCTCGTGCCTGCATCCCCCATTCCACAAGCACACTTCAGTTGTTTTTCTCAAATGCATTAACTTTCTGTTTATATTCATCTTGTACCAATGTATCTAGTGTTTCAAGTGTATTTTGTCAAATGTGTACAAACCATAATTTAATCAGAACACTCGGCATAGGGCAGATACAATAAGTTTAAGAAGTGACAGATATATGACCAGGGGATGCATCAAGCCACAAAAGCCAAAAGCTGATGTATGGTGAATTGTGATTGGTTTAAATTTGTATCCGCATATTTTATTGGTCGAACGAAAGTAAGCTCCTACAGGACAAGCCTGGTGAAACAGGGAGATGAAGAGAGAACGATATAGACAATCAGAGAGACAGTCAGTGAAAACGTCGACCAGAGATCACGGGTTGGGGGGTCCGACTTCGAACCGGGTAGTTCAGCATCGCCAGCTTGGCGGAGTCCAACATCGCCAGCTTTGTTGACAACGAACGTGGAACAAGGCGAACTCGGTGAGGAGACGTGACTACCCGCCCCGGGACTCGAAGACGCGTGGTTCGGCGGAAACTTGCGTGTGCGCGCGTGGGGTGAGCGAACCAGCGAGCGAGGAACCAATCACGGTAAAATCAGACATTGTTTAAACCAATCTGCCCTGGTCAGTTAAATGAATATATATATTTTTCAGTATTGTTTGTATGAAGGTAGTTTAATTTCTCTTGTGTCATTTAAAATCACGTTGTGATCTCAATAGGCCATTGGGATGACAACTTTCTTTGTTCCATTGTTACAAGATTGAAGTTTTGTGTTTTGTTTTAACGTCATTGTGGTCATTTGTTGAAAATACACGTAATATTTTAAACTGATTCAAGTTTCAACGAGTTGCTTTTCCCGCAATCCCAGCTACAAAGATTCATTTTTGTTTTTTCAGATTTAGTTTTGATTATTTTTGAAATTTAATTCTTATTTTTTAATTTAGATTTAGTCAATTAGAGTAGGATTGGACAGAAAGCTACGAGCGATAACGGGAGAACGGCGCGTCGGATCGAGACCGGATTGGTACCAGCAGATAGGTATTGACGAGACGAACATTTCGTCGTTACATTCATCTCGTTGTGGAACTCCGTTCCTGCACGGCGACAGAAACAATGATTTAACATTGTTTTAACATTGTATTCCCCATAAGCAAACTCCAAATCTTGATTGTCGGGGAATGAAATTTCATATCGAAACTGGGTGAGCAGTGGTGGATAGATGGTCACAGACTACACGTGTGGTGCCAGTTGCGTCTGGATCTGATGTTAGGTTCTCTCGCGAGAGCCAAACAGCGATCGACCGAAGTTGCAAAAATCGATGGCCCAACTTAGGTTAAGAGCGATAACGGGAGAACGGCGAGTCGGATCGAGACCAGATTGGTATCAGCAGATAGGTATTGACGAGACGAACATTTCGTCGTTACACCCATATCGTTGTGAAACTCCGTTCCTGCACGGCGACAGAAACCAAAATGCATCATTGTTTTAACATTGTATTGCCCATAAGCGGACTCCAAATCTTGATTGTCGGGGAACAAAATTCTAAATCGACACTGGATAAGCAGTGGTGGATAGATGGTCACAGACTACACGCGTGGTGCCAGTTGCGTCTGGATCTGATGTCAGGTTCTCTTGCGAGAGCCAAACAGCGATCGACCGAAGTTGCTAAAATCAATGACCCAACATAGGATAAGAGCGATAACGGGAGAACGGCGCGTCGGATCGAGGCCGGATTGGTACCAGCAGATAGGTCTTGACGAGACGAACATTTCGTCGTACACTCATCTCGTTGTGAAACTCCGTTACTGCACGGCGACAGAAACCAAAATGCATCATTGTTTTAACATTGTATTCCCATAAGCGGACTCCAAATCGTGATTGTCGGGGAACAAAATTCTATATCGACACTGGGTGAGCAGTGGTGGATAGATGGTCACAGACTACACGCGTAGTGCCATTTGCGTCTGGATCCGATGTCAGGTTCTCTCTCGAGAGCCAAACAGCGATCGACTGAAGTTGCAAAAATCGATGGCCCAACTTTGGTTAAGAGCGATAACGGGAGAACGGCGAGTCGGATCGAGACCGGATTGGTACCAGCAGATAGGTATTGACGAGACGAACATTTCGTCGTTACACCCATGACGTTGTGGATCACCGTTCGTGCACGGCGGCAGAAACAATGATTTAACATTGTTTTAACATTGTATTCCCCATAAGCAAACTCCAAACCTTGATTGTCGGGGAATGAAATTTCATATCGACACTGGGTAAGCAGTGGTGGATAGATGGTCACAGACTACACGCGTGGTGCCAGTTACGTCTGGATCTGATGTTAGGTTCTCTCGCGTGAGCCAAACAGAGATCGACCGGAGTTGCAAAAATCAATGGCCCAACTTAGGTTAGGAGCGATAACGGGAGAACGGCGCGTCGGATCGAGGCCGGATTGGTACCAGCAGATAGGTCTTGACGAGACGAACATTTCGTCGTTACACCCATCTCGTTGTGGAACTCCGTTCCTGCACGGCGACAGAAACCAAAATGCATCATTGTTTTAACATTGTATTCCCCATAAGCGGACTCCAAATCGTGATTGTCGGGGAACAAAATTATATATCGACACTGGGTAAGCAGTGGTGGATAGATGGTCACAGACTACACACGTAGTGCCATTTGCGTCTGGATCCTATGTCAGGTTCTCTCTCGAGAGCCGAACAGCGAGCGACCGAAGTTGCAAAAATCGATGGTCCAACTTAGGTTAAGAGCGATAACGGGAGAACGGCGAGTCGGATCGAGACCGGAGTGGTACCAGCAGATAGGTCTTGACGAGACGAACATTTCGTCGTTACACCCATCTCGTTGTGAACTCCGTTCCTGCACGGCGACAGAAACCAAAATGCATCATTGTTTTAACATTGTATTCCCCATAAGCGGACTCCAAATCGTGATTGTCGGGGAACAAAATTCTATATCGACACTGGGTAAGCAGTGGTGGATAGATGGTCACAGACTACACGCGTGGTGCCAGTTGCGTCTGATCTGACGTTAGGTTCTCTCGCGAGAGCCAAACAGCGATCGACCGAAGTTGCAAAAATCGATGGCCCAACTTAGGTTAAGAGCGATAACGGGAGAACGGCGAGTCGGATCGAGACCGGATTGGTACCAGCAGATAGGTATTGACGAGACGAACATTTCGTCGTTACACCCATCTCGTTGTGAAACTCCGTTCCTGCACGGCGACAGAAACCAAAATGAATCATTGTTTTAACATTGTATTCCCCATAAGCGGACTCCAAATCGTGATTGTCGGGGAAAAAAATTCTATATCGACACTGGGTAAGCAGTGGTGGATAGATGGTCACAGACTACACGCGTAGTGCCATTTGCGTCTGGATCCGATGTCAGGTTCTCTCTCGAGAGCCAAACAGCGATCGACCGAAGTTGCAAAAATCGATGGCCCAACTTAGGTTAAGAGCGATAACGGGAGAACGGCGAGTCGGATCGAGACCAGAGTGGTACCAGCAGATAGGTATTGACGAGACGAACATTTCGTCGTTACACCCATCTCGTTGTGGAACTCCGTTCCTGCACGGCGACAGAAACCAAAATGCATCATTGTTTTAACATTGTATTCCCCATAAGCGGACTCCAAATCGTGATTGTCGGGGAACAAAATTCTATATCGACACTGGGTAAGCAGTGGTGGATAGATGGTCACAGACTACACGCGTAGTGCCATTTGCGTCTGGATCCGATGTCAGGTTCTCCCTCGAGAGCCAAACAGCGATCGACCGAAGTTGCAAAAATCGATGGCCCAACTTAGGTTAAGAGCGATAACGGGAGAACGGCGAGTCGGATCGAGACCGGATTGGTACCAGCAGATAGGTCTTGACGAGACGAACATTTCGTCGTTACACCCATCTCGTTGTGAAACTCCGTTCCTGCACGGCGACAGAAACCAAAATGCATTAGGTGTTTAACATTGTATTCCCCATAAGCGGACTCCAAATCGTGATTGTCGGGGAACAAAATTATATATCGACACTGGGTAAGCAGTGGTGGATAGATGGTCACAGACTACACGCGTAGTGCCATTTGCGTCTGGATCCTATGTCAGGTTCTCTCTCGAGAGCCAAACAGCGATCGACCGAAGTTGCAAAAATCGATGGCCCAACTTAGGTTAAGAGCGATAACGGGAGAACGGCGAGTCGGATCGAGACCGGAGTGGTACCAGCAGATAGGTCTTGACGAGACGAACATTTCGTCGTTACACCCATCTCGTTGTGAAACTCCGTTCCTGAACGGCGACAGAAACCAAAATGCATCATTGTTTTAACATTGTATTCCCCATAAGCGGACTCCAAATCGTGATTGTCGGGGAACAAAATTATATATCGACACTGGGTAAGCAGTGGTGGATAGATGGTCACAGACTACACGCGTAGTGCCATTTGCGTCTGGATCCGATGGCAGGTTCTCTCTCGAGAGCCAAACAGCGATCGACCGAAGTTGCAAAAATCGATGGCCCAACTTAGGTTAAGAGCGATAACGGGAGAACGGCGAGTCGGATCGAGACCGGAGTGGTACCAGCAGATAGGTCTTGACGAGACGAACATTTCGTCGTTACACCCATCTCGTTGTGGCACTCGTTCCTGCACGGCGACAGAAACAATGATCTAACATTGTTTTAACATGTATTCCCCATAAGCAAACTCCAAATCTTGATTGTCGGGGAATGAAATTTTCATATCGAAACTGGGTGAGCAGTAGTGGATAGATGGTCACAGACTACACGTGTGGTGCCAGTTGCGTCTGGAATCTGACTGTTAGGTTCTCTCGCGAGAGCCAAACAGCGATCGACCGAAGTTGCAAAATCGATGGCCCAACTTAGGTTAAGAGCGATAACGGGAGAACGGCGAGTCGGATCGAGACCAGATTGGTATCAGCAGATAGGTATTGACGAGACGAACATTTCGTCGTTACACCCATCTCGTTGTGAAACTCCGTTCCTGCACGGCGACAGAAACAAAAATGCATCATTGTTTCAACATTGTATTCCCCATAAGCGGACTCCAAATCGTGACTGTCGGGGAACAAAATTCTATATCGACACTGGGTAAGCAGTGGTGGATAGATGGTCACAGACTACACGCGTAGTGCCATTTGCGTCTGGATCCGATGTCAGGTTCTCTCTCGAGAGCCAAACAGCGATCGAACTGAGTTGCAAAAATCGATGGCCCCAACTTAGGTAAGAGCGATCACGGGAGAACGGCGAGTCGGATCGAGCCCGGCTTAGTACCAGCAGATAGGTATTGACGAGACGAATATTTCGTCGTTACACCCATGCCGTTGTGATACCCGTTCCTTGCACGGCGGCAGAAGAAAACAATGATTTAACATTGTTTTAACATTGTATTCCCATAAGCAAACTCCGAATCTTGATAGTCGGGGACAAAATCTATAATCGACACTGGGTAAGCAGTGGTGGATAGATGGTCACAGACTACACGCGTAGGTGCCATTTGCGTCTGGATCCTATGTCAGGTTCTCTCTCGAGAGCCAAACAGCGATCGACCGAAGTTGCAAAAATCGATGGCCACAACTTAGTTTAAGAGCGGATAACGGGAGAACGGCGAGTCGGATCGAGACCGGGTGGTACCAGCAGATAGGTCTTGACGAGACGAACATTTCGTCGTTACACCCATCTCGTTGTGGAACTCCGTCTGCACGGCGACAGAAACCAATAATGCAATCTTGTTTCAACATTGTATTGCCCATAAGCGGACTCCAAATCTTGATTGTCGGGGAACATGATTCTGAATCGTCACTGGGTAAGCAGTGGTGGATAGATGGTCACAGACTACACGCGTGGTGTCAGTTGCGTCTGGATCTGATGTTAGGTTCTCTCTCGAGAGCCAAACAGCGATCGACCGAAGTTGCAAAAATCGATGGCCCAACTTAGGTTAAGAGCGATAACGGGAGAACGGCGCGTCGGATCGAGACCGGAGTGGTACCAGCAGATAGGTATTGACGAGACGAACATTTCGTCGTTACACCCATCTCGTTGTGAAACTCCGTCCCTGCACGGCGACAGAAACCAAAATGCATCATTGTTTCAACATTGTATTCCCCATAAGCGGACTCCAAATCGTGATTGTCGGGGAACAAAATTCTATATCGACACTGGGTAAGCAGTGGTGGATAGATGGTCACAGACTACACGCGTAGTGCCATTTGCGTCTGGATCCGACGTCAGGTTCTCTCTCGAGAGCCAAACAGCGATCGACTGAAGTTGCAAAAATCGATGGCCCAACTTAGGTTAAGAGCGATAACGGGAGAACGGCGAGTCGGATCGAGACCGGATTGGTACCAGCAGATAGGTATTGACGAGACGAACATTTCGTCGTTACACCCATGACGTTGTGGATTCACCGTTCGCTGCACGGCGGCAGAAACAATGATTTAACATTGTTTAACTTTGTATTCCCCATAAGCAAACTCCAAATCTTGATTGTCGGGGAACGAAATTTAATATCGACACTGGGTAAGCGGTGGTGGATAGATGGTCACAGACTACACTCGTGGTGCCAGTTACGTCTGGATCTGATGTTAGGTTCTCTCGCGTGAGCCAAACAGAGATCGACCGGAGTTGCAAAAATCAATGGTCCACCTTAGGTTAGGAGCGATAACGGGAGAACGGCGAGTCGGATCGAGGCCGGATTGGTACCAGCAGATAGGTCTTGACGAGACGAACATTTCGTCGTTACACCCATCTCGTTGTGAAACTCCGTCCCTGCACGGCGACAGAAACCAAAATGCATCATTGTTTTAACATTGTATTGCCCATAAGCGGACTCCGAATCTTGATTGTCGGGGAACAAAATTCTAAATCGTCACTGGGTAAGCAGTGGTGGATAGATGGTCACAGACTACACGCGTGGTGCCAGTTGCGTCTGGATCCGATGTCAGGTTCTCTCTCGAGAGCCAAACAGCGATCGACCGAAGTTGCAAAAATCGATGGCCCAACTTAGGTTAAGAGCGATAACGGGAGAACGGCGCGTCGGATCGAGACCGGAGTGGTACCAGCAGATAGGTATTGACGAGACGAACATTTCGTCGTTACACCCATCTCGTTGTGAAACTCCGTTCCTGCACGGCGACAGAAACCAAAATGCATCATTGTTTTAACATTGTATTCCCCATAAGCGGACTCCAAATCGTGATTGTCGGGGAACAAAATTCTATATCGACACTGGGTAAGCAGTGGTGGATAGATGGTCACAGACTACACGCGTAGTGCCATTTGCGTCTGGATCCGACGTCAGGTTCTCTCTCGAGAGCCAAACAGCGATCGACTGAAGTTGCAAAAATCGATGGCCCAACTTAGGTTAAGAGCGATAACGGGAGAACGGCGAGTCGGATCGAGACCGGATTAGTACCAGCAGATAGGTATTGACGAGACGAACATTTCGTCGTTACACCCATGACGTTGTGGATCACCGTTCGTGCACGGCGGCAGAAACAATGATTTAACATTGTTTTAACTTTGTATTCCCCATAAGCAAACTCCAAATCTTGATTGTCGGGGAATGAAATTTAATATCGACACTGGGTAAGCGGTGGTGGATAGATGGTCACAGACTACACTCGTGGTGCCAGTTACGTCTGGATCTGATGTTAGGTTCTCTCGCGTGAGCCAAACAGAGATCGACCGGAGTTGCAAAAATCAATGGTCCACCTTAGGTTAGGAGCGATAACGGGAGAACGGCGAGTCGGATCGAGGCCGGATTGGTACCAGCAGATAGGTCTTGACGAGACGAACATTTCGTCGTTACACTCATCACGTTGTGAAACCCCGTTCCAGCACGGCGACAGAAACCAGAATGCATCATTGTTTTAACATTGTATTCCCCATAAGCGGACTCCGAATCTTGATTGTCGGGGAACAAAATTCTAAATCGTGACTGGGTAAGCAGTGGTGGATAGATGGTCACAGACTACACGCGTGGTGTCAGTTGCGTCTGGATCCGATGTCGGGTTCTCTCTCGAGAGCCAAACAGCGATCGACCGAAGTTGCAAAAATCGATGGCCCAACTTAGGTTAAGAGCGATAACGGGAGAACGGCGAGTCGGATCGAGACCGGAGTGGTACCAGCAAATAGGTATTGACGAGACGAACATTTCGTCGTTACACCCATCTCGTTGTGAAACTCCGTCCCTGCACGGCGACAGAAACCAAAATGCATCATTGTTTTAACATTGTATTCCCCATAAGCGGACTCCAAATCGTGATTGTCGGGGAACAAAATTCTACATCGACACTGGGTAAGCAGTGGTGGATAGATGGTCACAGACTACACGCGTAGTGCCATTTGCGTCTGGATCCGACGTCAGGTTCTCTCTCGAGAGCCAAACAGCGATCGACTGAAGTTGCAAAAATCGATGGCCCAACTTAGGTTAAGAGCGATAACGGGAGAACGGCGAGTCGGATCGAGACCGGATTAGTACCAGCAGATAGGTATTGACGAGACGAACATTTCGTCGTTACACCCATGACGTTGTGGATCACCGTTCGTGCACGGCGGCAGAAACAATGATTTAACATTGTTTTAACATTGTATTCCCCATAAGCAAACTCCAAATCTTGATTGTCGGGGAATGAAATTTAATATCGACACTGGGTAAGCGGTGGTGGATACATGGTCACAGACTACACTCGTGGTGCCAGTTACGTCTGGATCTGATGTTAGGTTCTCTCGCGTGAGCCAAACAGAGATCGACCGGAGTTGCAAAAATCAATGGCCCAACTTAGGTTAGGAGCGATAACGGGAGAACGGCGAGTCGGATCGAGGCCGGATTGGTACCAGCAGATAGGTCTTGACGAGACGAACATTTCGTCGTTACACTCATCTCGTTGTGAAACCCCGTTCCTGCACGGCGACAGAAACCAGTATGCATCATTGTTTTAACATTGTATTCCCCATAAGCGGACTCCAAATCGTGATTGTCGGGGAACAGAATTCTATATCGACACTGGGTAAGCAGTGGTGGATAGATGGTCACAGACTTCACGCGTGGTGCCAGTTGCGTCTGGATCCGATGTCAGGTTCTCTCTCGAGAGCCAAACAGCGATCGACCGAAGTTGCAAAAATCAATGGCCCAACTTAGGTTAAGAGCGATAACGGGAGAATGGCGAGACGGATCGAGACCAGACGGGTACCAGCAGATAGGTATTGACGAGACGAACACTTCGTCGTTACACCCATCTCGTTGTGGAACTCCGTTCCTGCACGGCGACAGAAACCAAAATGCATCATTGTTTTAACATTGTATTGCCCATAAGCGGACTCCAAATCTCGATTGTCGAGGAACAAAATTCTAAATCGTCACTGGGTAATCAGTGGTGGATAGATGGTCACAGACTACACGCGTGGTGTCAGTTGCGTCTGGATCCGATGTCAGGTTCTCTCTCGAGAGCCAAACAGCGATCGACCGAAGTTGCAAAAATCGATGGCCCACCTTAGGTTAAGAGCGATAACGGGAGAACGGCGAGTCGGATCGAGACCAGATTGGTATCAGCAGTTAGGTATTGACGAGACGAACATTTCGTCGTTACACCCATCTCGTTGTGAAACTCCGTCCCTGCACGGCGACAGAAACAAAAATGAATCATTGATTCAACATTGTATTCCCCATAAGCGGACTCCAAATCGCGATTGTCGGGGAAAAAAATTCTATATCGACACTGGGTAAGCAGTGGTGGATAGATGGTCACAGACTACACGTGTGGTGCCAGTTGCGTCTGGATCTGACGTTAGGTTCTCTCGCGAGAGCCAAACAGCGATCGACCGAAGTTGCAAAAATCAATGGCCCAACTTAGGTTAAGAGCGATAACGGGAGAACGGCGCGTCGGATCGAGGCCGGATTGGTACCAGCAGATAGGTCTTGACGAGACGAACATTTCGTCGTTACACCCATCTCGTTGTGAAACTCCGTTCCTGCACGGCGACAGAAACCAAAATGCATCATTGTTTTAACTCTGTATTCCCCATAAGCGGACTCCAAATCGTGATTGTCGGGGAACAAAATTATATATCGACACTGGGTAAGCAGTGGTGGATAGATGGTCACAGACTACACGCGTAGTGCCATTTGCGTCTGGATCCTATGTCAGGTTCTCTCTCGAGAGCCAAACAGCGATCGACCGAAGTTGCAAAAATCGATGGCCCAACTTAGGTTAAGAGCGATAACGGGAGAACGGCGAGTCGGATCGAGACCGGATTAGTACCAGCAGATAGGTATTGACGAGACGAACATTTCGTCGTTACACCCATGACGTTGTGGATCACCGTTCGTGCACGGCGGCAGAAACATTGTTTTAACATTGTATTCCCCATAAGCAAACTCCAAAATCTGATTGTCGGGGAATGAAATTTAATATCGACACTGGGTAAGCGGTGGTGGATAGATGGTCACAGACTACACTCGTGGTGCCAGTTACGTCTGGATCTGATGTTAGGTTCTCTCGCGTGAGCCAAACAGAGATCGACCGGAGTTGCAAAAATCAATGGTCCACCTTAGGTTAGGAGCGATAACGGGAGAACGGCGAGTCGGATCGAGGCCGGATTGGTACCAGCAGATAGGTCTTGACGAGACGAACATTTCGTCGTTACACTCATCTCGTTGTGAAACTCCGTTCCTGCACGGCGACAGAAACCAAATGCATCATTGATTTAACATTGTATTCCCTATAAGCGGACTCCAAATCGCGATTGTCGGGGAACAAATTCTATATCGACACTGGGTAAGCAGTGGTGGATAGATGGTCACAGACTACACGCGTGGTGCCAGTTGCGTCTGGATCCGATGTTCAGGTTCTCTCTCGAGAGCCAAACAGCGATCGACCGAAGTTGCAAAATCAATGGCCCAACTTAGGTTAAGAGCGATAACGGGAGAACGGCGAGTCGGATCGAGACCGGATTGGTACCAGCAGATAGGTATTGACGAGACGAACATTTCGTCGTTACACCCATCTCGTTGTGAAACTCCGTTCCTGCACGGCGACAGAAACCAAAATGCATCATTGTTTTAACATTGTATTCCCCATAAGCGGACTCCAAATCTTGATTGTCGGGGAACAAAATTCTATATCGTCACTGGGTAAGCAGTGGTGGATAGATGGTCACAGACTACACGCGTGGTGTCAGTTGCGTCTGGATCCTATGTCAGGTTCTCTCGCGAGAGCCAAACAGCGATCGACCGAAGTTGCAAAAATCGATGGCCCAACTTAGGTTAAGAGCGATAACGGGAGAACGGCGAGTCGGATCGAGACCAGATTGGTATCAGCAGATAGGTATTGACGAGACGAACATTTCGTCGTTACACCCATCTAGTTGTGAAACTCCGTCCCTGCACGGCGACAGAAACCAAAATGCATCATTGATTTCAACATTGTATTCCCCATAAGCGGACTCCCAAATCGCGATGGTCGAGGAAAAAAATTCTATATCGACACTGGGTAAGCAGTGGTGGATAGATGGTCACAGACTACACGTGTAGGTGCCAGTTGCGTCTGGATCCTGACGTTAGGTTCTCTCGCGAGAGCCAAACAGCGATCGACCTGAAGTTGCAAAAATCAATGGCCCAACTTAGGTTAAGAGCGATAACGGGAGAACGGCGGATCGGATCGAGACCGGATTAGGTACCAGCAGATAGGTATTGACGAGACGAACATTTCGTCGTTTACACTCATGCTCGTTTGTGATCACCGTTCCGTGCACTGCGGTCAGAAACAATGATTTAACATTGTTTCTAACATTGTATTGCCCCATAAGCAAACTCCAAATCTTGATTGTCGGGGAATGAAATTTCATATCGACACTGGGTAAGCAGTGGTGGATAGATGGTCACAGACTACACGCGTGGTGCTTGTTGCATCCAAGTCTGATGCCAGGTTCTCTCGTGAGAGCCAAACCATGAATGACCGAAGTTGCAAAAATCAATGGCCAACTGAGTTAAGAGCGATAACGGGGAGAACGGCGAGTCGGATCGATGACGTAATGGTACCAGCAGATGGGTATTTGACGAGACGAACATTTCGTAGTTACACCCATCTCGTTGTTGACACTCCGTTCCTGCACGGCGACAGAAACAAAAATATATCATTGTTATACATTGTATTCCCCATAAGCGGACTCCAAATCGTGATTGTCGGGGAAACAAAATCCTATATCGACACTGGGTAAGCAGTGGTGGATAGATGGTCACAGACTACACGCGTAGTGCCATTTGCGTCTGGATCTGATGTCAGGTTCTCTCGCGAGAGCCAAACAGCGATCGATCGAAGTTGCAAAAATCGATGGCCCAACTTAGGGTAAGAGCGATAACGGGAGAACGGCGCGTCGGATCGAGGCCGGATTGGTACCAGCGTGTGTCTTGACGAGACGAACATTTCGTCGTTACACCCATGACGTTGTGGATCACCGTTCCTGCACGGCGGCAGAAACAATGATTTAACATTGTTTCAACATTGTATTCCCCATAAGCAAACTCCAAATCTTGATTGTCGGGGAACGAAATTTCATATCGACACTGGGAAAGCAGTGGTGGATAGATTGTCACAGACTATACGCGTGGTGCCAGTTGCGTCCAAGACTGATGCCAGGTGCTCTCGTGAGAGCCAAACCGCGATTGACCGAAGTTGCAAAAATCAATGGCCCAACTTAGGGTAAGAGCGATAACGGGAGAACGGCGGGTCGGATCGAGACCAGATTGGTACCAGCAGATAGGTATTGACGAGACGAACATTTCGTCATTACACTCATCTCGTTGTGGATCTCCGTTCCTGCACGGCGGCAGAAACAAAAGTTTTCCATTGTTCCATCGTTGTATTCCCCATTAGCCAACTCCAAATCGTGAATGTCGTGGGACGAAATGTTATATCGACACTAGGTAAGCAGTGGTAGATAGGTGGTCACGGACTACACGCGTGGTGCCAGTTGCGTCCAAGTCTGATGCCAGGTTCTCTCGTGAGGCTCAAACCGCGATTGACCGAAGTTGCGAAAATCAAAGGCTTAACTTAAGTTTAGAGCGATAACGGGAGAACGTCGAGTCGGACCGAGACCGTATTGGTACCAGCAGATAGGTTTTGACGAGACGAACATTTCGTCGTTTTACCCATCTCGTTGTGACACTCCGTTCCTGCACGGCGACAGAAACAAAAATGTATCATTGTTGCAACATTGTATTCCCCATAAGCGGACTCCAAATCGTGATTGTCGGGGAACGAAATTCTATATCGACACTGGGTAAGCAGTGGTGGATAGTCTGCACTGTAGTGATGACTACGATCTATTGGCGTCGCAAATAATACATGAGACGGTGGGATGATGAGTTGGAAGGTTATTTCATCAGGTGTTTTGGGATAGTTGGAAGGAGTCGGCCGTGGCCTGCTGTCAAGGAACCATCCCAGTATTTAGCTGAACGACAGAGGGAAACCATGTCCACGTTAGTCGACCATATAGAGAATCGAACCCCGGTCTCCTGAATGACGGTTCAGTGTGTTAGACTATTGTTTGCCTAATGGCAAAAATACGTTATGATGAAACTAAATGAAGTGATTGGACGTTTACGAAAACCCCATGCCTTATACGAGACTCGAACCCACGCCCAACGGTGACTCCAGTTTCTAAAGCGGTGCACTTGCTTAATTATCCACATGGGTTGGAGGGGGGGGAGAGGTAATAAGTGACAGGGAGAGGGGAATGTAAGTACAGTGAGAGGAAGCGTGAGTGAGAGAGAGTTTAAGAACTTTGAATCCTAGATAATGCGTTCTTCAACATTGATTAGGTATGATTAAACAAAATTTATGTTATACTTGTATCTACGAAAGAATAACGTTCCGAGTGACCGTTGCCCCTATCCCACATCACTGGCGCACGGGTGGTTCAAGCCTTCATCTTTCCTCAACACAAGTACACGTTCGCATCCACGAGATATGAAGGTTCCGAGCGACCGTTCCCCCTATCCCACATCACTAGCGCACGGGTGGTTCAAGCCTTCATCTCTCGTGAAGACAATTATAAACTATTGCTACATGTATAATAATAACCAATATAAATGAGAGTGCGCGTTATCTCAGGCTCGACACACACGACCGTAATGAGTAACTGACTTGAAAGACGGTCGATCGTTACCATCATATATAACTGTACAGTTATCTACGATATGTGCACACTTTGCTGGGTGAATCAATCGATAAATAACCGATAAAAATGTACAGTTATATTTGAATGTATAATTAAACTTGGGTTATAACTTGAGTTAATTGTTGTTTATTTGAATTAATTAAAATGGGTAGTTAAGATCGCCCTTGTGGTGCTCCGCCCAAAACAATCCTACTTTTATCCTCAGCCTTGATAGGGGAACAAGGATTGTATATCAAGTTTCGATGTTGATGAAATTAAAACTCAACCTCCCTATAATCTAGGTGATGGTGGGGTCATTCGGCACTGATTTTATATTATTTTATATATTTTATATTGTATTATAATACATATATTTTTTTATTATTATATTATATATTATATTGTTGATATATTATTTTAACAACTTCCTGATTAACCACCAGTAGGTTATTACAATTTTGGTATGATTTGAAACTGTTCAAAAATCGCGACCTCCACCGGGACTTGAACCCGGATCTCCAGATTGCCGGTCTGACGCGCTACCCATTACGCCAGAGAGGAAGGATATTAGAACAGTACATATACATATACATTTGGTTTAACGACGCACTGTTATGACAGCGCAGATCTATTGGCGTCAGATGGATGATTTATGAGATGATGGGATGATGAGATGAAGGTTCTTGGGTAATGGGAGGGATAGTGGGAAGGAAGCGGTCGTGGCCGACTTATTGTAGGAACCATCCCGGCATTATACTAGACTACAGAGGGAAATTACGAAAAACCCCTGTAAAGATGGTCGGCGGCGGGGATCGAACCGAGTTCGGAATTCCCCTCGCCTCCCGTATCACACGAAGCGAGCGCATTAACCACTGCGCTACATGTGCCGGTTATATTTTTCTTATTATATTAATCCAATTATATGTAAGGTATGAGACACGAGCTACGGAGGGCGCTAAAAAAATATTATTTTTGACCATTTCATACAGACAGGTGAGGTGTTTCCCTACGTTACACTAACCCACCTGTTAGGGCAAGCATTGTTTCTGTTAACTGTGCAATGTCTGCATATAACACTTGTTGCACTGGTCTAGCCAACCAATTAACGCTCTCGGTAAATATTACGTAATACATGTCACAGTTGTTGCAAGCAATCATAATTAACGTATCGTAAATACAGGTAAAAGTGGGTGTTAAGGGTGCATGGGAGTCCAGTCTAGTTAGCCGTTAACCGAGATTTAGTTGTAGTAAATAGCATGGGTAACCATGGTGACTGATAACTACTTTGAACTTCCAGTTAGAGCTATACTCCAACGTTGGTCATTTTTCATTTTTTTTTTCAAAAGTTATTTTTTTTTGTCATAACTTTCGAACGGTATGAGATACCAAAATTCTAATAAAATAAAAACAAATATATTTTCTAATACCTTCACAATGGTATAAGATAACTATTTATATTGCATAATTGTCAAATGTATACAGCTAAAAAAAACTTTGACAATTATGCGATTCAAGTTGAATACCGTAACTTTTACCACCTTGAAGGTATTAAAGAGGTCCGTGTTTCCCTTGGGTTAGAATTTTGATCTCATACCACTCAGAAGTAATCCCCCCAAAAAAATATATTTCGCTAAATCGAACATTGCACTACGGTATTAATTGAATGTTTTTTTTTATAAAATTCTTGTGATATGCTCTTTGCACTGATCCAAATTTAGCATTTTTTTCACAATATTTACCTACATTTTAGTTCTGGCACGCGACTAATAAGTACCATTTTGAAGAGATATGTGGGGGACACTTATGAAGAGCGTATACTGGAATGAATTCGACTCGGTCGTGTGACATGGGCTTCGGGGTACCTTTCAATGGAATGTGGTTAGGGTTCAGGTACGGTTAGACACCCTAACCCATGTCACACAACCGAGTCGACTTTACTCCGGTATATGCTCTTCAGGTGCCCCAATATATGTTGCTCCCGTATCATTAATTTTGTTGAACTAGGAAAACGCCGTATATGCGTTGAAAGACGAGCGAATAGTAATAGTATGGGTTTAAATGGGTAAAAACTGCTTCGAGTGGTACCAATTTAGCACATTTTATGTTTTTTCTTCGAAATGGCTGACCCGATCAAGCTGAAAATTTTTAGAAATGTGTATCAAAATGTAATTCAACTTCACGCATAATTTCATTTTTTATAAAAAATTTTTTTTTTTTGCAAGGTTCCGTATTTATAGGGATTTTGAGAATTTCAAATTTCTTCAAAGGAACCAATATGCCAAAATTATACATTTGTTATTACAACCCTTTAAAAAGTTTAAATTATGTGTGCCCTTTTTAACCTTTTTAAAGGACCAAAAAAAGGAAAAAAAAAAGAAAAAAAAAACGGCAAAATTTTTTTCAGTTTAATTATTCCCCCAAAGTGCAAACTCACTTTTTTTTTTTTTGTCATATTTTTTTGCCCTGACCAATTAAACTTTTCCTACAAGGTTGTTGCCAACTACTTTGAGGTTCCGGCGCCGTCCCCCTATTTCAAACTATGCCGTGCTTTTACATTCCTTCTCGCTTTTCCTTTTGGCCACTTTCAACGGTTTAAACCTTCCCACGACACCAACCCAAACTTTTTACTTCAATCTTTTTATTTTCCAAACAAAAAATTCCCGGACTTTCCCCCCCCAAAAAAAAATGTTTTTAGGTTCAAATTTTATCCGGATTTATAAATATAAAAAAATTTTGAGAATTAACTTTTCGGGTTAATAAAACAGATTAAGATGTGGAGAAGTATTTATTATTCCATTTGCATTTCTTTCCTTATTGGATTCTACAAATTCTTTGGTTTTCCCGGTTTTTTTAATTCATTATGCATATTGGCCCAAAGTCGAAACCCATAAATATAATTTATTCATTTTAAAAAACCCCCTTTAGTCGCTAAAATTGTTAGACCCTAAATATTCTCCAATGAACGATTCTTGTTTTTTTTAAAACTTAAAACCCTGCACTTCGAACCGCAACGTATTTATTACTCCCTAGGTTTGTTTGGGCCCCCGAACTGCATAATTAATTCCCAAAACGGGCCACGACCGTCCCCCCTATCCCAACACTTAAAAAACGCTTTTCCCCCTTATCCCTATTTCACTTTACCACACCAAAAATTTGAAGACCGTCTCCCCTCTGAACCCCTAAATAAACAAATCAATTTAAAGAAGTGATATCAAATATTGCATGCTGTAAGTGAGGTCGTCAATTCAGCTAGATGACACTTGAGGGTCTAGCATCACTTTCACTGTTTTTTTTTGTTTAATTTTTTTTCTATAAGACTTATATATATATTTATTGGGTAAATATAACCTTGGGCTGGCCTATATTATACTCTGTACAACTTAACAATAGGCTGCAATAGTATATTGGGACAATCATTGCAATTAGGTCCGGTTGTGAGGATCTTAGTTTTACTAATCCACTAACTATTGATTAAAGGTATGAAAATAGCAAGTAACCAAGGGTGATAACAAGTTAATCCGTTAAGTATTGCTTAATCCAGTTTCGTAAAACCAGGTTTTACTTGAAAATCTACTTTAGAATCAGTGCTTGTAGAAGAAAGTGGTTTATTTCACTTTTATTATTAAAAAGTATTATTATTGGAATTCAATCAAAACGAATTCACCTTCATTTGTATTTACTAAATTTCACATATTTTCAGTAATTATATAAAATGACCATGTATCACTGCAGGCCTCATAACAAAATGTGTAAATATTTCATTCAATAAAATTTGATTTAGAAAAATCTCGAAAGAGTGAGAAAGAAAGAGAGAGAGAGAGAGAGAGAGAAGAGTAAGTGAGTGAGAAAGAGAGAGAAAGAGAGAGAGAGAGAGAGAGAGAGAGAGAGAGAGAAAGAGAGAGAGTCAGAGAGTATGAGTGAAAGACAATGCAAGAAATATCGACTGCAATAATATAGGTTGAAGAGTGAAGGTGGGAGGGAGGGGGGGAATAGAGAAAGGTCAGTGATGCCCAAAACAGCTGTGTGCTAAGGTCATGTCTGAGAGGTCATAGCAACACAATCAGACAAGTCAGGGCTAATTGTCTGTCACCACTCTCACCATTACCAAGAACAACTTATACAAGCTATGGCTCGCCTATTTATTGGTAAACGATGACAAATAGAATTTAAAAAAAAAAAAATTATTGGGCTTGAACAAATCTTTGAAACAAAGTGGTACAAAGTGAATTCAAAATTCAAACTGAAGTTTCTGGTCTGAATTTTTATGGAAAAGGAAGACAAAATATTATTGGAAATTAAAAATTATATATTTTTATATCTGGAGAATAATAATAAATATAACCTAAGAATGTTCCATAATAGCAGTATTTCAAGATGAAGTGGATATAAAAATAATGACAATTTGATTTTGAAGATACATATACAGCAACCAACTGTTAACTGTAATAAATGGTTAGAAAATTACCAGTATGCATTATTTTGTAAAATCCATTTGTGAGTAGTTCAAGTTTTTTTTTTCAAGGTGGGTACTACCCAATAAATCCCACTGGGTTATATTAGGCTGGGAACTTTGGTTCATCACTGTACGGTTAACTACGATAACCAGACGACATCACAGCGGTACGACAGTAGTTGTACGACATTTGTACGCAACGATTAGGGACACATCAAGCTGGCTTATATTTTTTTCTTGTCATAGTATTTAAAATTAGAACATAGCACTTTGGTGCATCTATTTATTCGAAACACCGTGTTTGGCAGCGCAACGACGTTCTGTAGAGTAACAACGTTCTATAGATTTATTTTTAAATGCTGCTTAACGACCCCACCAACAGCTAGGTTATACGGGGGTACGGATGAGCGGATGATAATGAAACGATGAAGTGATGATAGGTGAAAGGACGCTTACAAAAACCCATGCCTTATGCGGGACTCGAACCCACACCCAACGGTGACTTCAGTTACTACCGCTGGCGGTAATTGACTTAGCCACCAGGGCGGCAAATACATTACAATACAATACAAACATACTGTAACTTATTATTCAAGCCCTGCACTTGATTCGACACACAACTGTTACGTTGTCGTTATTCTCGTTAGCGTAACGCCCCTGAATAGGGTAAATGATTGTATATCGGTTGACAACGTAGCCTGCTGATTAGAAAATAAGGAAGTAGGAAACCATGAAAAACTCTTATCAATTAGTTTAAAAACACTGTGTCTACGTCGTGATTACAAACTAAGATAAACTGAAGAGCGTTGCTGGTTTTTAAAGACGTCCTAATGTAGGGCATACGCTTCTAAACATGGGGAGATTTCAATTTGAGGAATTGTGAATTTCACAGTCTTGCAATTTCCCTAATTATATTGTCACAAATAGTATTTTAGTATTTTTCAATATAATAATTGCGACTACTGAGAAATCAAGTCCACTTATCCTGGTTGTCCCACTAGCAAACTACAAAGTAAATGAGTACGAGTATGTTTGCGGCACAAAAAATCTAAGCACCACTCCAAATATGCGGCTTTCACAGAAATTCGTAACAAACAATTCATTACCGTACTTCTTTTTCACCAATTTCTGCATTGTGATGCTCTTTAAACAGGCTACGCGTTGTTACAATGTCTCGTATGAGTGGAACATTAATGTTTTGGTTTGTGAGGTTGCCCGACTGTACAGGCAGTGACGTACGGAGCAGATAGGGCAGTCTGGACCGGAGTCGGGAGTTGAACTGAGGACTCGGTCGAATAAAGACCTTCCTCTTATATTGTATCGAAAAGGTTCGAGTTTGAGGAAAAATGCATTTTAACTAGCCTGAGTGTGTTCAATCTGACCTGTACAAACCCCCTTCACGCTTCAGTATATAGGTCATGTTAATAAACTACAGGGGCACTGCCCCCCCCCCCCCCCCCCCCAACAACGGTTGGCCAGGGAGGGGGGGGGGGACAAGAAAAAGGTCTTGCAAGACTCAATTTGTCTCGTGATTTCCTAATAAAAATACTTAAATGTTATTGAATATCCAACTTTCAAAGTGTTCCGACGCCCCTGACTATAACAAATAGCCAATTTGTGAGTTGAAACGATTCACACACTACTGTGTGACCTTGGGCAAGGTGAAAGAGGTCACTCGTCGTACCCGTGACAGTTTGCGACGGCAGGCGTTCCGACCAGATACACACACAGAACTGGGTGATTCTAAGTATAATATATATTCATATATATTCAATTTATATTCATTTATATCAATGAAATTAAGAGTATGAGTTATGAGTACAGTACCATAGGATAAGACGATTGATGAGTAAGGTCCTAATCTAATGAATAGCCGATAAGGAATATCAGTCGTCATCAGGGAAATATCCCTTATCACAAATCGAGATAAAAACAAAGAATCGAAGGTTTAGAAACATGCGATAAGAGATTAAAAGTAGAGTATGTATTGTCTTACCCGTTGACTTTTTCTCATCTCACAAACACAGCAAACCTGCACGACAATCCGCTGACGTAATCTCGCGCAATCCTTGGGGTACGGAATCCACGACTAACTAGTCACGTGATATTTACAATGGATATCGTGTTGTTGTTGTACGGAACCGTTCACACTATTACGAAACATCACAGTAAATCTACGTATCGAAATAGGTCTAGGCCCTATAATAGTAATGAGTTATATTTACAATTTAGACACACTTTGAAATTACGTACTATCGTTTCACTAGATCTACGTTTTGACACTGGAAAATAATGATTGATATGTGGTAAGATCATTGATTGTGGTTTGATTGAGAGTTTTAATTTTCAAAAGAATGATTTAAAGGATCCAAAAATATACAGTCCATTGTAAGTCTTGTTTGGTTTATTTATTCTTGTTTTGTTTCAGGACTTTCTTCTACATTTTCAATTTAGGACGTCTGAAAGAAAAGGAAATCACAGATTAGAATGATCGAAGTATATGATCGTTCTCCTGGTAAGTTATCAAATTTACATTACTTGTATAACATAAGACACGGTTTACAACTCTTTGAATATAAAATAATCCTGGACACGAGTATAGCGTCACACGTGGTTATATTATAAGCCTAATACAAATTGGTGATTACACATCGGCTAGCGTACTTACACCAGGCTTAGAAATCTACCGGTACCCTGGTTCGCACGACAGCGTCAATTTTTATTACATGTTTGTAGTAGGCCTAATTGTACTATGATTTACTAGCATACCGTACTATGCACATTTACTTACGATATTGTTGAAAATGATAATAATTGAGGCCTATTATTGTTCGTACGAGCACTAACGGATTACTGGATGTACTACCATAGCTGACTGACAGAGAAGCGTAGAAAAATGATTACAGCTCTACGCAATGGCGTACCATTAACCTCACTATTAATAACGTTCAGTTCTTCAACATTCTATTAGACTAGGGAAGATAGCACTGGACTACTATACTACTTGCAGTGTGTTATACTTTAAATCAGCTTCGTCTAGACCATGAAGTCTAGAGCCTACTACAATCAGGTCAGAGATAGAAAAGGATGGACATCTCTATGTGAAATTACAGTACAGTACTTACACTATAGGCCTACTTGTTAGGCTGAAATGTTAATACATAACCGTTAAACATGCATAACATTGCACAATCATAGGGCTGCGCAGTTAGTAATCAGTTCCTATCACTAATAGGCCTAGGAGTAAAAACATTGAACTCTTGTTCAGACTTGTGACAAGATTTAGGCCATGTGTCAAAATCGAATTGACAGCACTTGATGACATTGGATTCATTCCAAAAAAAAATGTATGCACTGACTACTGGTTTCGTGTTGAACACCCTTTTAATTTTATGAGACAAGTTTAGAAAGTCTATTTTAAAAAAAGGCAATTCAGTTGATGAAGACAATAAACGTGTTTTTTGGTTCTAAGAGCATAGGGTCTAGGGTAGGCCCTAGGCCTAGACCTAGCCTAGACTAGCGATCGTAACCTCGACATTATGCAATTACGTCTTTTATAAAATACACTACCGATTTTTACCATTTAAAGAGTTGATACCATTGAAAAAATCTAATCCAAGACGCAAAATATACATTTTAAATGATTATTCACGCAGAACACCACAATACTCACCGAAATAAGAGCACTGATATCCAATATCAACATGAGATTTGCTAAACTTCTCATCAACAACTTACGCGACATCTGACGGTAGCAAATTTAACGAGACTCCCTGCATGGCCGCAAGTTCTCACGTTTGAAAATGAAATTTTCAAAGAAATGCAGGTATTTTATTGTATATTGACATATTACCCGAGTAAACTATAATTGGAGCATCAGTAGCATTAAGTTCCTCAATTAAACCAGCATTTTGGCTTGATCAATTCTTATAAGGAAGTAATAAACACTACCATAATATTGGTGCAGGGGTAGGGGGGCGTTACTTGAAGGTCAATACTCAATAGGCCTATCTGTCATTTTGTAAACAGTGTCCATAATATTATGCACTTTAATTATAAATTATGTATCATGGCAAACTAGTTACATAAGATTGTTACCTTTTCTACTATAATCTTTTTTCCATGTTGAGCTTGGAATAATGGGTAATTATAAATTATGCAGATGTTATAAGGTTTTTCAGTTTAGGGTTATGTTAGTCACCAGTGTCATAGAGGAAGTTCTATGCCAGTGTGATGATCTCATCCACTGTCACTCGTGATAGGTGATAAAAGACCCAACAGGTCTTTCGTAGGTCAGGCAAAGTGAATAATAATACAATACTGCTGCATTATCAGTAAGTTATTCTATAAAAACTGAAAAACCACGAAGGAATGTTGGCCTTCTAACTAGACCTTTTTTATGTTTTTTTGCTTGAGATAATTATATTTGGATTACTTTCTTTGATTCTCGTGAAGTTATTGGAAATCTTCACACTTTTATCTTAAATCTACGAAGTGTCTATTCCCACGCCCCGACCAACAACCTGGGTTGTGTGGATAGCCGGCCCGTGCGGGCACTTCTATAAACACAACCGGCGTTCGACACGAAACGGTTACGGGGAACAGCAGAATCACTATGGCTGGCTATTCCCAGGAACGAACTCATGAAGCACACACCGCTGCAGCACGTAGTTCATTTGATCGTCGTGAGAGGGCTCTGGACTCGCTACTTCGCAAATAGACGACTGAAGTTGTAGGCCTAGGCCTAGAAGGTCCACTTTCTTTTTTTATGTTAATGCTGCCAAACGACCCCACCAACAGCTAGGTTATACGGGATAGGCCTACGAGTAAGCGGATGATAATGAAACGGTGGGGTCTAGTAAGAGTAGGCCCTATTAGGATTTGCCCTGATAATGAAAGATTATTGTTCCTGTAACAAGTTAACGACCCCACTGACATCTGACGTTGGTAGCAATAAGCAAGTGATAAGCACCTAGGGAAGCATATAGAACAGAATTATATAAAATATATAGCACAGATAGGGAAGCAGGTTACGCGTAGGCGTAGGCGTAGGCGTAGGCGTAATGGAACTATATTGTGATGATTAGGATGAGGGCCATTCATGGTTGTTCAGTTTAATTCCTCGACTGCCTTCTTCCGTTGCCAGGGCTCTCTGTGTGGAATCTAATGAACTACGTGAGAACGCTTGGTGTGTCCGTTCTTGCGAATAGACATGGCCGTGTTGGTCGGCTATTCGCAAGACTAGAGATAACATGTCTTGTCCGTGGGAATAGTGTATGTGCGTCTTGCCGGCATAAACGGTTCTTGGGAATAGTAATTTAGGTTGCTGGAGGCACAACCCGCACGAACGAATCTAATTTGTGGGAATAGGGTCGGCCTTAAATCAATGTTTCTATTACAGGTTGAGATCCCAGTAAAATGTCAGCCAACAATACCACAGATGCTAGTTCAGTGGAACCAGAGATGTCGACGATGGTTCACGAAATAATAACTGCCGACCCTACTTTACAGCCAGACGTCGAATCACCTGAATTACGTTTCGTGTTCGTACCATTGACAGTTATAGTCATCGTTTTACTTCTAACAGCAATGGTAATTGATAGTAATGTCATAGCTTAGAATAGCCATAGACCTACATGCTTGTACATGCTACGTGACACGCTACGTACATGCTACGGTCCAAGTTTTCATCCAAATCCGTGGATTCAAGGGTTGGTCCAAGTACTTTGACAGCAACTAGGATGGAACATTGAAGGCCATACACGGCACATTAATCCCAATAGTTGAACATGCTGACCGAGTATCTAGATGACTTAATAAAAGCTGACTGGTAATCAGATATGGCAGGAGACCAAGCGGTCGCCGTTAAGTGCGCCTGCGCGCTAGACTTGTATGACGTCAAAGCCTCTGATTGGTTGGTTTCATCAAAGGTTGGACGAAAAATAGGAATTTCCTGAACGAAATGCCTTGGATGAAAGGATGTGTCCAAGGATTGGATGAAAGCTTTTTGTACAAGTTTTCCATTTAGACAGTCCAAGAAATTGTAACCAATCTTGAATCACATAAGTTGTTTGAAAACTTGGACCGTGTAAATAAGGCTTTAGGCCATTACAGTCAAACCTCTATCCGTCGTTTTTCAAGGGACCAGGAAAACAAAACCATCCATGCAGGAAAACGATCCAACCAGGAAAATGTAACATTGATTATATCGGAGTGGAGTAAGAAAAAATGAATGCCGACGCCATTAGATCTCAGTTATCATAACAGTGCGACGATAAACCCAATATATATAAAAAATGAATGATATAACCAGGAAAACGATGGATCCGGGAACGATGCATAGAGGTTTCACTGTACTTCAATTTATTCACAACTTGGTCCTTCCAGGTTTTCTCATTTATTCGAAAGAAGCGAGTGGATCGACTGAGACATCATCTAATGCCAATGTACAATTTTGCGCCTGGCGAGGACGAAGGCGATTGGGAAGCTGAACTTTTAGAAGATGGATTCGATCATCATAAGGTTTGTTCAATTATAGGCCTAAACTGGTATATTCAAGGATTAATTTACTCAGTGATCTTGAAAATAGTTTTCCTGTATTCTCATTTTTTAATGAATTCACTCAAATTGATCCTTATTGTATTCTAAATATATTTTTATGAACCTTAAGAGAGAATGTCATTTATTGACGGCTGTCCGCAAAGCGGGATACCAAGATGGTACAGCATAATAAGATCAATACATATAAGTACAATGGTTTTACAAAAGTGATACAGAATTGATTACAAAAAAATCATGAAATATGATACTGTCCACATAGGAAACGTTTCAACTGTGCTTTGCATTTCAAATTTCTCTTTCATTTCTTAATTAACCTTGAAAGATTGTTACTGTCATTTTTGTTTTAATTGTGGTTAGTAGTGGTTTTAAATAGACCAAGGAGATCCCATAAACCAAACATTTCTCGCGTTATTGTTAGTGGTATGCGTTAATGTTAGTGCTGTTTTGTGAATGGCCCCTTAATGTACCTTTCAATTGAAGGAAACATGTTTAATGAGTTTTATTTCCATCCAGGGCTACAAATCAATGGATTATCCACGCAGCGAAAGCACGGAATTATTTGGAAACATCCGATAGACTGCTTTTATCTAAATAGACTTAGATTCTTAAATATTTGTCATTTTACAGACATTCATTAATATTTTATTCAATAGACAGCTTATAGCTAGCTACCTGTACACCTGTAATGTTTACCGTAGTTTAATTAATGTACATTTTCTAGTCACGTGTGTATGAAATAATTGCTTCAGGGCTTGATGGTTGTGCACTGCCGTTTTACTGTAAACAAATTAACGTATGTACTGATTACGTAGTAAGTTTTTAGCTCTCTAAACGTTATATAATATTGTAGATTGATATAATTTTATGTGCATATAGTCTGCGTAAAGGCATCAGACAAGTATTTTCTGTTGGATGTATTATATTTGTAATAATTACTGTTGTAACTGATTCGTAGCTGTAGTCTTGTAGTGCTTTCGGTTTGTAAATTGCGATTCACGAGTATTGGCGGTTGTTCTACCAACCTGATTAAGTTGAAACTCGATCGTTGGTATTACTGTAATTAATTTTTGGGAAAATTAACCTTTTGAACTACCGTAATCATTCCCTTAAAAATAACAAATATTTCCCAATTTGCATTTTAAGTGACATGAATTTTCCTTGAAGCAACACATATAGCCGATGGGCGCCAGCTATATTACATTCTGTTGCTGCTTGTACTGTTATGATTCGTCACGAAAAAGCACCGTTTCAATTAAACGGGCCCGTTTTTAAATCATTTGCTCGTTCTAGAGTTACAGTACTGAATTTAAATAAGTGGTTAACGTACATATAGGCAACTAACTGTTCTACTTATAGTGATAGAGTGGTATTTTTTGGGGGCGTATAACCTACAAGCTAGTCGCTACAAGCTAGACATACAGTTGTATGATTTTCTGGCACATTGATCAATACCGGTACACTGATATCGACAAAAGAAGATCGTTTTCTACCAAAATAATTGTAAAAACTTGGGTGCAAGTCTAGTGATTTAACGTTTTTTAACCATGCTACTGTTTCTCTTATTGTAAACTATGTCCAGAAATAGTAGTACCCTAAAAGTACTACAGCGGTACGAATATAACGGTGACATTTGTGTTTGTTATGTTGGTAGATGACCTTCTTAATAGGTCACGTAGTATGAATAGCGATTACTAATTACGATCCTGTTTATTGCTACGTATACCGTCCAAATTGTATGCTGTGTCTTGTCGAGTTTCGAGTTCTACGTTATTTATTTCGTTATTGCTTCATCACATGAAGTTATTCTCTCCGTGAAAAGACAGGAAGGTTTTTGTATTCGATCAGGTTGGCTAGACTTCTGCCAAAACTCGTGGATATGAAAGTGTTCTTAAAATTATACCAACTTGATAAAGCTGCACTCTGTTGCTCGAGAGTAGAACCAATAGCGGAGATAGTATTCATTATCCCGCTACAATTTGCAAAGAGATGATGTTTTCTACCGTGTCGATTTGTTGAGGTTATGTCGCTATCAGATTATGAATACAAGGTGCATAGTGGCGCTGAAGAGCTTATAACGGAATAAAGTTGACTCGGAATTGTAACAGGCTCGGGGTACTTATGAATGGATGGTTGTAAATGTGTAAACCCTCGTCACGCAACCGAGTTTAATTTATTCCGGTATATGCTTTTCAGGCATTCTTGTTACAAACTTGGGGTTCTATTGAATAAGGCAATACCACTCATCTTCAATTTTATAAATCTTATTGAAATTTTGCCATTTTTATTGATTTCATTTTTTCTCTGTGAATGAGCTGCATTCATTTTATATTTATTATGCTCTCAAACGTTCTCTCCAAAATGTACAAGATTGATTGTTAAAAATGTTCATGTTATTAAAGAGCATCGGTATGCGCAGGAAATTTCAATAGTTATGAAATGATCCATTATGAAAATACATTTTCTAGTAAATATATAAACTGGGTAAAAAGGGGGGAATAAACAGCAGCTTACCGAAGGTAATGAGTTGAGAAACTTATTGTAGAGATCTGGTTGACGGAATGTATATATACTGTATTGACAAAAACACACGAGATATTTAGACGTTTTGCCTACTGCCTTGGTCCTAGTATTATAGCTATATACAATGGATACGCAACTTGGACTTGTCCCATGTTCTCCCAGCTGACGATCATCTCCAGTGCTAAGAAACCTTCGACGCCACCTAGATCGCTTATATAAGCTAGCTACAGGCTCTACAGGGCTCTGATGGCCTGAGTAGTCAAACATTGCCACCTAGATCACCTATATCAGCTAGCTACAGGCTCTACAGGGCTCTGATGGCCTGAGTAGTCAAACATTGCCACCTATATCAGCTAGCTACAGGCTCTACAGGGCTCTGACGACCTGAGTAGTTGATCTCAGTGGCTTGGATCGGTTTCATAGATCCAGAACAACGTCGCTCTCGTAGATAGCTATAATCCTGGCTTGGTCACCATTTTTGGATACATTTGATTTGGAATTAACGAGGTTTACTATAAAATGTTATTATAAACTAAACTAATATTTAAATACACGTTACTCGTCTTTTGATTTATTCATTTATTCAATAGAACTGAATGTAGTACAGAGTTGTTAGACAAAGTAAAACCAGTTATAGAATATGTCGTGATTTCAGTAATACATCTATAGTCACTTTGATAATATGGTTACATTACAATTAGTTTTGCCAACATCGTATAAACAAAGTTAATTAACAACAGTCTTGAGACACTGCAGCGGAATGAAGCTCTACCAAGTTGGCAGCTGTTAGTAACGACTAAATGGTTAGGCTCAGTATTTTTCCGACTATTGTTTTATAAATTTGACAATCACTGATTACGTGAAAAACCGTGCACTCTATTAACATATCTTTTTATATAGCTATTGTAATTAATATCAATTTGTCACTGTATAAAATGTAAACGCAATAAATATGCCAAAATGTTTACGTTGGTGTTAATAGTTTGTTGATTACCCATGTTCCTCCTTTTTTTGTGAAATAATTATTAATTGATTTTGTTGATGTGTGAAACTTGTTACTGTTTTTTCAAAAAATACAATTAATAAACTGTTAAGTAAGCCTGTTTATTCAAATCTGGGAATTCAAATTCTGGTGTAATTCAAACATTAGAACTGCAGGGTCAATGTAAAGTATTGAGTATTGACCCAAAAGCTATATATGAATAAATTGTAATAATTCCAACATCTAATTCAGTTTTGGGTCCATTGAATTTTGAATTATAAAAGGTATGCTGTCGTCTTAATTGGTTTCAGGTTAAGGTTACTTATATCAAAAAAAAGGATTGCCCTTCTTAAAAAACTTACAAGCCACCTTTGGCTCAGTCTACTCAAGTATCAAGTCAGGCAGGTATGGTTATACAATGCCGTTTGCCATATTTTGTTATATTTTGTGGTGACAGTAACAAAATTCCTCAAGTCTCTAAAAGCCATAGGTTTCTGTCAACATAATGCATGGATTTTAATTTTCAATGTTGCTGAACGATAACAAAACAGTTGTTTGGAAAAACGTAGAAAATTGTTCCAAATCACAAATTCCATCTCATTCTAATATAGGCCTATTAAGGCGGTGAATGCACGGCGCTTATAAAAATAGAGAAATTCATCTTTACAATTTATTTTCTTCATCACGAACAAGTGTATTCGAATAAAAAGTACTTCAAACCCAAGATAATTTTATGCTTTTTAATTATTATGACATTCTATTTTTGTTAATTCAACCAGTTTCAAGATAATATGTCAATAAATATCAAGAACGTGATAACATTTATTGACGTACTATCTTAAAACTGATTGAATTCACAGAAATAGAATGTCATTTTAATTAAAGAGCATAAAATTATCTTATGTTTGATATACTTTCTATTCAAATACACTTGTTCGTGATGAAGAAAAAAAAGTATCTCTATTTTTATAAGCACGGTGCATTGGTCTTTGGCTTATCAAAAAGTTTATAGGATAGTGACAATATAAAATACAATAATTAATATTAATATATTTATAATGAAATATGGTTGAATAAGTGAAGAAATGATCAAGAAATTGCAATTAATAATAGTAATTATTCATTAATATTTATATATTATTTATTCAATCTGCAATTTGTAACTACGTACAGGTGGCAAATGATCTTGAAAAAAACAGTAATGTAACAGTAAAAATTTAAAATAGTAACAGTATAGTAGGCATTATGCTTAGAAGATTATACTAATAATAAAAATTGAGAATGTAAATTGGAATAAATCGAAGTTGAAATATTTCAGGTTCTTGCAAACAAGAATTATTACAAAAAGAAGCCAAAAAAAAACTCTCTTCAATTTGTTTTTCTCTTTTCCCGTTCCAATTCCTTACGCTTCCTTCCTTTTCAGTTTGGTAGCAGCTCCCAAGATAACCTGCTCATCATCAACGACTTCGAGGATGAGGATTGAGGAAAGGCGAAACAAAGAAATTACAAAATCATAGGAATCTCTTTTCGAATACATTTATTTTATTGGAAAAATTGAAATACAAAGTTGTTTACTACAAATTATTTGATGAGTGAATGAATACAAAGCATTTATATGATGTTCAACTAATATACGTAATGAATCTATAACATTGTAAAATGTGAAGATGAGAAAATGAACGATTTGACTTTCCACTAAATACTAGAGTTGAAATATCTTAAATACACAAAACATTAAAAACACATCCAAAGATTTTACATGACATTAGACCTTAACACACAGCAGTAAAAAGTTCACTGAAAAAATTTGCATATACCATTGATCGGTAAATAAAATTGTCACAATTCAGATTCGTTAAAAACCTCGAGGAATACAAGGCCGGATATTTCGAGACGTTAAAACATGCAAAATTATTTGCACAAGTATTCGCCCAATTTGTACTATAGCATTCCGTAGTTTTTCAATCTACAGAGATGTTGGTAGGCGTGATTTTAAAATGCCGCAAAACGTATCTCATCCGACACAACCCGATTGGACGGCTAGAGTCAGAAAAGAAGCGCAGACACGGCAGAGTGTAAAAACTTCGAACGATGATGATTTTCCAATGTCACTACTTTGGTTGTAATCCTACGTTGGTTAGTTAAAACATGACAAAACAAGGTCCTACACTATAAAGAAGGTATTTTTTAAAATAAACTGAAAATAATACGTTACGCACAGCAAAACCGTTCATACAAAGTCTTCCTCTTTTTTCTTTTCATATATTTATACAGAAATGTAATTCGTCCCCATAAGACCAAGGGCCACAAAAAAGTACTATTTGGAAAACTAAAACTAACGTAATGAATGACGTGATGATTGAGATACTTGGGAGATTTTCGTTATAAATAAAACACGCAAAACAATTGCTTCTCACAATATTCGCGACAACGAGTAACTCGCGATAGAAAATATCCTCGGCACTGGTTCGGTTACGTGCCGTACAGAGTTCACTCGCGCTGGTCAGTAACTTTGTATGAACAGAAGGTTTTCTGCCTACTTATTTTTATAGAACGGGGGAGTGTTGTTGTGGGAGGTTTATTGTTTAATCCTCTTCGGATGCCTCTTCGTCATCTTCCTCCTTCTCTGATTCGTCTTTCTTCTCGGCACGTGGGGGACGGCCACGTCCTCGTCCGGGAACTGCGGCGGGTTTCTACAAAACAGGCATACCAATATGTTGAAACTAAATGCTAAAAGAAACTGGTCCCTCAAGTGATCAATTATGATAGGCAAAAAAATCACGAAAAAAAAAAAAAAAAATTGCGGAAAATCAGAAAAATCGAAACGAAAAATGAAAAAAAATGGAGGAGTGTGTATTCAATTTCAGGATAACAATTTTATACGTTGGGTACCTTTTTACGATAGGTTTGATGTTTATCCATTACAAAACACCACTTTTGGGAATTTTTTTCCAAAATTAAGGTTGGTACCAAATATGACAAATTTACCGATTCCTGATATCTTGTAGTTAAAAGTTGGAACTTACGGCAGCAGCCTTCTTCTTTCCCTTCTTGAAAGTGCCCTTTGGTCGTCCACGGCCTCGTTTGGCAGGTGAACCGTTATCGGCTTTCTTGGGAGCGTCTTTCTTCTCGGGCGATGCCGGTCGTTTCTTTGCTTCCTTGGCAGGTGCCTACAAGGAGAAAACAAGAGCAAATTAGTATGAAGTAACGTCTGGCTAGCAAAATACAGTTGATGGGAAAAATTCCCTAGTCACTTAAAAACTGCTGGCAATAATACTGAATAAATATATATGTGAAGTAATGTTTAATGATACAGCAACAAAATATGAAGCAATTATAAAAATATAATTACCTTGGGCCCTAAATAAAAACAATGCGAGTTCATCAACTCTACACACTACACGTCTTGTTACAATAATACCTCCTGGAAATAAATCATTTTAATTTCTATGTTTTCCTGCAGAGGTGACAATAACATTGTTATGTCTAATCTCATTTGGAAATTGTATGCCAGTAAACTAATTTCTGGCAAAACTCAAGGTAGCCAAAGAAACTAGAAGTAATTCAAGTATCAGCAAATATTATGTTAATAGTGGGGGGCATTTCAGTATGATGTTATTTTACCTTGGCATCAGCCTTGGCTGCTGCAGGTCTGCCCCTTCCTTTCCTCTCAACTGGTGCTTCAGTGTCAGACATTATGGATATTGTTTAGCTGATAAAAATAACCTGAAAATAAAAGTAAAAAGTGGTAGATAAAGGCGGGAGAAAAGATCTATTCATCAACACTGTGGGGGGGATAGGCCTAGGGAGTCAACCTGAATTTCAAGTCACAAAATCGGCGGTTTCAATTTTAATTCAGGGTTGAAATGTTGAAATAACACTGAAATAAATATATTGCAAACATAAAAAATAATGATTACTTAAAATAATGGATGATTATTTAATATTTAATTTTTTTCGTAAAATAAATTCATTATTTCTCACCCGCCATTTTCAAATGTCGCCGACTGTTCTGACTAAAATGCCAAGATGAAGCTCAGAAAAATTTTACCCGTTCCTATGCGTACCCAAGCGGAGAAAATGCTATTCCAATTCGGCAAACAAAAAATACTAGTTTTATTAAAGCCAAGTCGTTAATACGAAGCCATTGCAAAACATGAAATAAAAATTAATAAAGGCGTTGATAAATTGATATTTATCGGTATCACACCGTCTTCCCGCTTGGGTAGCCATAGCTCGCAGCCAAACGCTATTCGTTCCATTTTCTAACCGTCGAAAATTTCACATTTTCATTAATATCTCTGGAAGTATATACTTCACAGTAATAACAAATACATCAAAATTAAGTCCTCGAATTACTTTAAATTTACATGTATTCTCAGAAGTCGAACAAAAATTATTTGTCTAGAAATTAAATATTAACGTGATAAAATATTATGCGACTTACCTCAAGAAGTACAAACCAATGAGACAAGCTCGGTCTCGGAGTGGCGGAGTCCCTTTGATTGAGGAGCTCTCATGTAGGTGGCGCACCATCGCCATCCCGCCTAAATTCCATTTGCATCATGGGAATTTTAAAAAGCGGTGAAGTCAAACTATTATTTACAAGACTTTAACTAATATATTACAACAATTAGAATTAATTAATACAACATCGATAACACATTGGAAAATTTAAATTCTCTAATGAAATCATTTTAATAGATTAGGATTATAGTAATTGTGACCATATGGAATGCGATGCAACTCGATTACCCCCTCCACTTAAACCTCTTATTGATTATGCCAGACAAACATTGATTTTTGTGCCAGAGGGCAAATAACAATTTTTGATGTTAGGAAATTCCAGTTTTCACAGACAAACAAGTTAGGTGTGAAGCCTAAATTATTCTTCATATTTATGAAAGTAGTTTTGAGTTGAATAAATATAAAAGTTGACAAGCAATAATTTGACTCAAATTCAAACAATAATGATATGGTAATTGAATACTAATTGAACCTGATTTCCATGGACTGGAGAGAATAACAATTTTAATGTCAGCTGTTCACAAAATGTGATTGACCACTAGGATCCAGCTTTATAAATCTATACAGAATTACAATTGAATTACTAAATTACGTATATAAAATTATTAACTTATATCTAAGTATAAAAATCGAAGATTTAAAAAAAATGAACGTTATTGAAAAAAATAATACAGATAATAATAATAAGTTTTAAGATTAAATAGTTGAAATAAAAATAAAAAAACGTTCTGTAATGTTCATGATGAGTTATTATAGAGATGATTGTGGAGAATGAAAGACGAGTCTTTTAAAATTGACGTTACTATGTGATCTAAATTAATGGTGGAAATGGCATATGTCTTTAAAAAATTAGTGAAAAAAGATGGAATTACACCTCGGGCTCCCAAGAAAAGACCAATAACGTTCCAGTATTGACAATCTATCTTATACTTTCGAGCCAGGTCGGGGATGCATGGCATATAATGGTCCCTCTTTTCTTTGTTCACGTCTTCCGCCTGCGTTGAACCTAGTTCAAATCTGATGGTGGGATCTAATATCAGAACCATCTTTTTATCATGTCTGATGGCTATGATGTCAACCCTCTTCGTCGAACCACATGTGAATCATCTTTAAATCTTATTCCAATCATAATATAATACTATAATATTCTAGAGATAATCCAATTTAAATAGTTATATAATATATGTATACAATACACACACATAATTATATATATATATATATATATATATATATATATATATATATATATATATATATATATATGTATGTAAGCTTTCACAAGGTATTACATTATTCATATTAATGTTTTCGGATACACTTGTGTTAATTCAATAATTCATTTTATTTCTCTAACGTTTCGACTTGTTTGCACACGTCATTATCTAAGAGAATATAATCTTAATATGAATATATATATATATATATATATATATATATATATATATATATATATATATATATATATATATATATATATATATAGGCCTAATGGTCAATAAATAGTCAATCATTGATGAAAATTTAAGATGGGCAGTTGATGCTATCCCAAATTTTGTGCTACATTTTCTGATAATGTACTACCGGTATTCAAATATTTCATTCCTGTTGTATTTTGTTGTATCAACAACCCGTTAATGTACGTTATATATATAATATCTTTAACGAAGTAAATTCTGTCTAACACAGAATGAAAATGAATTAATTTAATTCACGCAATATATGAGATACGAAATAAAGTTGTAATAACCATTATCTCGAAGTTACAGAAAATAATACAGAAGCCACAACTAACTATTTAAGGATTATAATACGGGTAGATTAGATGTTAATTGCTTGCTTAACGATCTCACCAACAGCTATGTTATTTGGGGTACGAATTCTTACAGTAGTTTTATTACAGTAGCTCGCTGCAATTTCGAATATATATATTTTTTTCTTTTTTTTTAAATTTCATTTGACTGGGCTATACGCACGAATTTTCTTGGCACGAAAATCTTGTTTTCGTTTATCTTGGGTAAATAAAAACTAAACACACGAATTTACGTGTAAAATTTAGGCTTTTTTTATATTTGGTTAGGTTGATTGTGTTTGTTAGATTTAGATTGGATTAATTTAGAGATTAATTTAGTTTTTCTCCTATTATTGTCCAACACCAGCGCTTGCGCACTTGTGTCTCTACTGCAAGAAATTCGTCATTCGATTCGGTTGCCTAGTAGGAATTATTTATTCTTCACTCATTAAGTCATAATATACGATATAACTAAATTCATTCACAGCTATGAAAGGACTTGTCTTGAGTGAACAAAGATATTTTTCTTCGATCTTTGTCCACATGGAGTCAATAATAGCGACGTATATTATACATATAATTCGAAATCATTATTTATTATTTTTAGATAGTGGTTTGACTTCACCGCTTTATCGTCTGTGCGCTACCTACGCGAGCATTTTAGGAACTAATCGTTGAGCGTTAGTAGAAATTGGGGTTGTTGGTATGTTATTATTCTGTTAATATTTAATTTCTTCGCCATTAAATTTTGTGTTGATCTTCCGATTAGATTTGCATTTAAAGTAGTATTGGAGTCTAAATTTGTATTTCAGATAATATCAGGTAGTTGATAGGCACGGAGATAATAATGGAAGTAGGATATTTTCAACAGTGGAAATTTGGAAAAACTCATCATAAAACCTTTAGCAGATGTCCTACTGTATCTATATTATCGAAATAAACAACATCGATACATCGTATCGCAACTATTTTAAAATTAGTTTGCGTCATTACCTTTGTTGCACTGTAGTAGTCCTATTGTTCATTGTGTTTGTTATTTGTTCCCAGAACTTTGTGAATATTGATTAATAAATTAATAAGGCTACTTCTTATTCATAAGTCTTACAAGTAGGATGTTGGTTGAAAACATAGAAAGGGTTTCAAAATGTTTTGTAAAATATAACCAGACCCTAGGCTTATTGTGTCCATTAAAAAATCATAAATTTCTGTTTCTTGGATAATGTAAATAATAAAAATTCTCCTGTGTTCTAATAAAGTTCTTCTACTTCCCTTATTTAATCAACAAATATTTTTAATTTCAGATTATTTCAAGATAAACCACATACCGGTAGGGCTACAAAATAATGTCCGATACTGCTGGAAAAAAAGCGAGGGGCCGTCCCTCCGCAGCAAGGACACCAGCTCCTGCGGTAAGCAACATGACATTATTATTATTATTTTTTTTTTTTAATAACATCGAAACTTGATACAAAATCATTGTTCCCCAATTGAGGCTATGGATGGAAGATTAGATCGTTTGAACGGGCATAACGTAGTTATTATAAAGTCAATGGAACGGGGCAACACGAGGGCGATCTTAACACCCCATAGAATAATTCCAATATGATATATCCTTCTATGATTTTATATTCTTATATCACATGATGATTAATCAAGAATAAAAACATTATTATTATTATTACTATTAAAACTCATTTAACAAACAAATCAAATCTTAAATAAGGTAGTAATTTCACGGCCTTAGAAAACAGTTCAAACATTCACAGTGGGGAGAAAAAATCTTGAATCTTCTCATTATCTTGATCTTCTTCTTCTTGAAATCTTCTTTCATCTCTCTTTTTCTTTGTTCCCGATTATTAATTACAATCATTATTAAATTTTTTTCTCCATGTTAGTAACCCCCCCCCCCCCCCCCCCTCCTACAACAGTCTTTCAACTCTAGACCCATTTTGACTGCCATCATAGAGAAATAACAGAAATAATCCCTTTCTGTAACAGTATAGCAGTTTCCCTCCATTGCTCAGTCAGCTAAGGCACCGCTTTAGAAACTGAAGTCACCCTTGGGAAAGCCTGCGTAAGCCATGGGTTTTTGTACACTGACTTTTACCCATCATCCTCAACATCACAAGCAAAAAATATCATCATTAACAATACAGAAACGTAATATCGTACTTTAGTAACCAAGTTTCCAAGGAAAAATGGCATCAAAATTTCTTGTCACTAATTGCCTAATTTACGTTGAATTGATTGTCACGTTCAGGCGCCCCCAAAGGTGGCGAAGAAACGTACGGCGTCTCCCGAGAAGTCGGTGAACGGATCGCCCGCCAAGAGGGGCCGCGGACGACCGCCAGGCGCTCTGAACAAGAAGAAGAGGGGATTCCAGAAGAAGATTGTTCCTGTAAGTTTAATCCTTTTTTCCTCTTTTTGAATAACATCCGTCCTTGAATTCCTGACCTCGGAAAACGTTATGTAATTTCTGAAGAATATTTATGTATTTATTTATTACTTGGTGTTTTTATACAGTATAGCCCCTTACCGGTAACAACATGTGCCTCACTACCTGGATAATAAATAATAATATAAAAAAATGAGATCAGTAAAAAAATTATTAATACCAAATGAAATAAAAATAAAAATACTGGGACATGATAAGAGGACTTCTTGGAGCAAGGGCTGCTATTCCCACATTTGTATTACTTTTTGGAAATCATACAATAAATCTAAATCACTCGTTCACAAAATGGTCATACGATATTACGTAAATCATCTCATATTCTCTGTAATCATCACTTCAAGTTCAACGCTTCTTGAACAACTTTAAATCAAAGTCTGATTTATTTTTCTTATTCATCACCTCTTTTATTATTACTAACCAAGTTTTTGATTTTATTAACGTAATTGATGGTATGATAAGAGGTTTTACTGAAGGCCTATTTAAAAATACTGTCTTTCTAGTGTAATTTTTTTTATTATGTTGGTATTTGTGTTTTGTAGAAAAAGCCCAGCGTACCCGGACGAGGCCGCGGGCGTCCGCCACTGAAGAAGTAGACGTTCGAAGACTTCCGACGCCGACTTCAAGCCATGTAACGTTGTACCAATTCAGTTTTTTCGTTGCTTAACGACTCCACCAACAGCTAGGTTATATGCTCTCGTCGATACTAAACATCGCTTCAACGCTCCAGCGTTTCGTATGGATCCTGAATTGTAGTCATTGTTAGATGATGATAATGATTATTGTTTGCTTAACAACCCCACCAACAGCTAGGTTATACGGAGGTACGAATGAGCAGGTGATTATGAAACTATGGAGTGATGATAAGTGAAAGGACGTTTACAAAAACCCATGCCTTATGCGGGATTCGAACCCACGCCCAGCAGTAACTTAAGTGTCTGAAGCGTGCCTCAGCAGACTGAGCCAACGAGGGCAGCTCATTGTTAGATTCTTCTGATGGCATGACAGTCGTAGAACGGACAAATCGAAATCAAACGGTAATCGCGAACGTCGTCTCGCACATGTGTTAGAAACATCCCTATTTGATTTGAGATTGAACTACTTGATGCTGTTAGGTTTTTCATGCTTATCCGTCGTTCGAATCTTATTTTGGACCACTTTTAAATCAGTTTAAAATTGGTTTTGATCAATTTGGTTTTTGTTTTCTCAAAGCAATGAACGAATGTTTGGGTTTTACGTTGCGTCAACATCTAGATCATTTTGCGCCGAATAATCCAAATAATCAACCAAATAACTTATTTCATATTGGCCAAGTTGAACGATCACCGTCAAGTTTTATGAAATAACCTAGTCTGTTTGTGTGAATCAATAGTCAACGAATCGCCATAGAAACGAAGAAGCCACCGTGTTTCTGGATGCCATGTTAGCTGAATAAAGTGGTGCGTCATTACGTATTTATAAAAGTTGTGAACGTAGCTTGGAGTTGGCGGTGGATTGATACGCCCCACCCCACCAACGGTTTATAATAACACGTAGAATAGAAAACATTACGTTTAATACAAATTGACTGACCAGTTTGTTTGCATGCATTGAACTAGTGCCTGGCGTTTGGAAGAGTCGACTACGAAGACAGGCGAGGTTTGACGGCCTAGGCGGGTTGTCGGAATTTTTATGTTTTTCAAAACATTTTTACGGTTTTACAGCACTTTTTGATATATTTATTACTGGATGGTATTTTGAAATTTAATAATGTGTTTATTTTTATCGTGAAAATAGGTCAATGGATCATATTATTTGATAAATTTATTGTGAATTAAATTACTGTAAATTTACGTTTTTTTATCAGTGAAATAAAATTTGGTGGAAATATTTTGATCTGCATTTTATAAAAGACAGTTTGTTTGCAATCAGTTTGATATAGTAATTTTTATTTTCAAACTTTTACAAAAAATCACATTTGGCCCTGTCGTTGTCAGGCTATGGGTCACAATAATGGCTGATAATTGATAACTCATTTAGGCAGAACCTCGCCTTGTTACGGATACTAGCAGATTTTTTTTTCTCCAATGGGTTCAGTGGTTGAATAACTTCAACCTCAATCTTGACTGAGTAACGTATACTGTAAATTGTATTCAATTTATTTTTAAATGACTTGAATAAACAAGTTGTAACAAATATGTATTTACAACTTGTGTTTTTTGATAACTCTTTGAATGAATTTTTATAATTTAATTTAATTTGAGTATAATTAATTTTATGTACTGGTATTCATCTTGTGTATTTATTGATGAGCTTGTAATGATGTTATATGAATTGGGTGAAAGGGAAAGAGAGAACAGCAGCTTACCAAGGTTCACAAGTAGATAGGCCTACTTATGGTGATGTTGCAGCCGTTGATAGAGCACATCACCTACCTACCGACTCACCTACTAGAACAAGCAGTCTTCATTACCTACTCTACAGTGATAAAGGCAACAGCCGAAACGTCAAAATCTTGTGTTACTTCATCTCTATGTGCTCTATCAACGGCTGCAACACCACCATAAGTAGGCCTATCTACTTGTGAACCTTGGTAAGCTGCTGTTCTCTCTTTCTCTTTTACCCAATTCATATATTAAGCCTAAGGTTATTTTCCTATACACACCAAGTCATTTGTAATAATTTTAATAAATTATATACCTCAATCTAGTCAAATAAAAATAGGTACAAAAAGTCGATACTGTTGGCATCATCATAGAGAAGTCATTTGTAATAATTTTAATAAATTATGTACCTCAATCTAGTCAAATAAAAATAGGTACAAAAAGTCGATACTGTTGGCATCATCATAGAGAAGTATACAGAGAGATGCATATACGGGTTATAGAGGCGTACAAGGCCGTGTTCCAAAAAATGGCAACAATCCGCCGTATTGGACTTTTATTGTGACTCGCTCATAGCCATTACGTGCTATTTCGCATTGCTCTTACTCGCAGAGTTTACTAATACACAATTATTTCGTAATTTCGTTGCATGAGAATTCAAACTTTCAACCTTCAAACTTCACATTCAAACTTGGTTATGCCGGTTTATATGGTGATACAAAAGAAGAATATGGCCGCGAGGCCGATATTTATCGGTACGAGCATCGGTCGCCCGCTCGCTACCTAAGATGCATCTCTCTGATTACTTCTTTACGGTATCATAATAGGTCAAAGATGAAATGAAAATGCTGTTTAATTCATATATAATTTTAAAAAATATGTATTTAAATCAATCATAGTATCTCAGCGTCGAGAGTGATTTCAAACCAAGGGCCACCATCGTATAGTACAAAATATAATGGTATAAGAACTGTTGAGTACATTGTGCGTGCAACTGTTTTTTCCAACTGAAATAAGTGATTCTGTGTAGATTTTGATTCCCTCTATCGATAGTTGGAGCATGTAATTATTTTTTATTCGTTAGTTTTCAACTTAATCATCCGGATTTCTTCGTTTTGATATCGCTAGGTCAGGCGATTATTGACGTAAAATTATCCTTCAGTCCCATAACCTAACTTGACCAAGAAATCTACATGTTTGAGTTGGTTAAAAGTGAATTTAAACAACTCGATGGATCGAGGGAATTCAATTTGAGAAGCAAACAAGATTCTCAAGGGTAACAAACGTTCCAATCACAATGTACTTGACGTTGCTTTTACGCAAATTAGAACGAATACTTGTAAATAATAGGACATTCAACAATGTTGACTGACTTGGGTGTATCGTTCGTAACATGATATTGTGTGTGTGTGAATATCTAGTCGACCTTTGGATGTATTTTCATGTAATACTTCCTTCCGCCCCCAAAACAAATATCTGTTTTTTTTGGGGAGGATTTGGATTCAAATCTTTTATACTTGGATAATTATAATAGAGTAGATTTAAGAACTGTATAATTAGTTAATTTTTTCTTACCTGATTCCTTCCCAAAGCCAAATACCGTACATTATAATAGGTAAGCTCCGCTCACTTTCAATGTTAATGAACGGCGACAAGAATTTCAGAGCGTCTTAGCAGCAAGGATAGACTGTTCCTCGCTAAGTTATGTCTATTTTGATTGTGGTAACATTTGGAGTGACAATTATTTGTTAACTAAATGTTTATATTTTAATATTCTGTAAGAATAACATGGAGGAATCTTGAAAACTTAGAATTATTTTTTGGGCCATTTTCATATTGAATGGCAATCCTAATGAACATAATATAATTGTATGAGCGATAGAAATTATGTACTTTCATCCCACTCTCATGGAGCTCCCGTCTCTTTTTTTGTACGCAATGCGCAGTTCGACTGATCTAGGTAGAACTTTTCTGGATGTACGTAGAGTTAACCAACTTGGAGCAGTATCATTTTGGGGCCAATGGCCAAGTCAGTTTACCACTTTTGAGATGAACCAATGTTGTTTTTTTCCTATTACCTTGGAAAACAAAAGATAAGCCTAAAGATTTCACTATAAATAAGGAAATGAAAACTCACATAACATATTTAAAAAAAACAAGGTAAGTATTCCACATTATTTTAAAATCTATTTTATTACAGTAAAGTACAGCATAGTACAAATAATATTGAAACTCTTCTCCTGTAATAAAAAAACAAAGAAACAATTGTTTTTGAGGGGGAAAGGGTATCTTGAAAAAACAGATTAATTAAGATCTTACATAGCATGAATCTATGTATACACAGATTACACAGATTTTAACCACTGAAAAAAAAGTTATCTGCATGATTATTTACAAGCATCAAATTCAATTTGTACTATACTAGTTTTGTTTACTTTACCGTCACTCACGATCAGATAAAAGACGGACTTTAAAATACAAGTGATTGATTCGTATTCCATTCTAGCATAAGGCGCGATCGAGAAAGACTGTTGGGTTATTGAGATACGCTCGGAAAGTTTTCTTTAAAAATAAAAAACCCGCTTTCACGGCATGCACTTGCAACTCGCGACATAAGTTGGAACGTCAGTGTATTCACGCGTGCACGTTTGGTTTGGTCACTTTGTATAAAACACGCATGGTATTCTGTTCACTTATTATTATAAAACTGGGGGGGGGGGGTTGACGTTGAGACATCACTCCGACTCTTCTTCTTCCGACTCGGCTTTCTTCTCAGCCGCGGGAGGACGACCACGGCTTCCTCGTCCAGCACCGGTCGCTTTCTTCTGCAACACGGGAATACCAACATGTTAAAACTATTATACTCTAGAGATACATGTATTGAGTAAAAGGGAAAGAGAGAACAGCAGCGGGTTATCAGCAGTTAGTGGTCATAGTGTGAACAGGGTATTAGGAGTCAAGAATACGATAAAGACTAAAAGTATCAAGGCTCGTTTATTGCCCATCTAGATCTACACAACATGTGGGCATTAGAGATGCCCTGATTGATGATTCCAAATCCTATATATTGAAGAGCCCACTTGATTGGATATTATGTTTTGTAAAGGCAGAGGGGGCAGGAAAATGAAAGTTGGTAATTGAGTCATTGTGCCTACATTTGATTAAAAGCACTATTAAACACTCATAACATTCCGATTATTAAAATTCGTAGAAGTACCAGTACACCGGTAGTTCTCGTTTTTACAATACATACAGCTTGGTAGTTCGAGCTGTACCATTATTTGTGAGACTGAGGTTTTGTTCCTATCCTACTAAGTGCCGTATTTTGAACAGGGTAAAAAAAAAACTTACGGCAGGGCTTCCGGCCTTCTTCTGGAATCCCCTCTTCTTCTTGCTGCCGCCTGGCGGACGGCCGCGGCCCCTCTTGGCCGGCGTTGCCCCCTCAGCCTTCTCGGCAGCCGCTGACGGACGCTTCTTAGCCTCTTTGGCAGGCGTCGCCTGTAAGTGACACATAAGAAAAATGAGCTTACTAAGAAATTTCAAACATTGAAAGAGCAGAGGGGAATTTGTGATTCATATTAAATGAACACTACAGTTTAGTTAATGTCAGAAACATGGTTATTAGTGCTTAGTATTATACAAAACATTTGGTAATCGGGAAATTTCTGTTTGAAAGTACACTTTATTCATCATGTGCCAAAAGATGATGGACGATTACATTTTTGAAGCCTTGTTAGACCCCGTTTTCATTATTACTCAACTACTCTAGTAACCCCATCTACGATCGTAAGTGACCGTGTGTGAACACCAAATAGTGGCTACGCTCGTAACAAAAGCTACAACAGTCAACTTACTCTCGTAGGTTGGTACGATCGTAGCCTCGTAGGAAGTCTTTGCTCTAGAATACGTTTTGGTAGAATAATTACAAGATGGCGTCGACGAAATGTGCCAAAACACACTCACGCGGTAAAATATGTAACTAAAACGTCTAGTAACCATGAACCTATATTTTGTCCGTGTTACTGCCCATTTACTCCAGTAACTCTACTGTAGTAGGATGGTAGTAATGTAAACGGGGTCTTAGACTATAGGCCTACTAGCTAGTTTAGGCAACATTCATATTGAGCTGCAGTGCTTCTCATCAGGGATTTTTTAAATCTATGATCACGTATTTGGAATGATTTTGCATCAAGTTTTAATGTTATTAAGCATACCTTGAAAATATATCACAGGTTCAGTAAAACATATATGAATAACAAATTATATAGGTAGGCCTAGGCCTAGATTGTAGTGTCAAACAACCTATTGAAAATGGCTCTACAGCCAACGCATTAGACCTAAGGTACATGACGAATTCACATTTTATGAGTAATGATGTAGACAGTGCTATATTATTATGAGCAGAAACAATGATAGGGCATATATTCAATAGTCAGCACTAGAAAAAAAATCTTTCTCCACAACCATCAACTTTAAAAAACACACACATGGTAGGTCTGATAAAAATTCACAACATTGTATCAATTTTTGTGTATGGTTACTAAATTGTTTACCTTGGCTGGGGTCTTTGCAGCTGCTGCCGAGGAACGACCTCTTCCTTTCTTTGCTGCGGTGGCTTCACTGTCAGACATTTTGTTTATATATTGTTACAAAATATATTTTCAAAATAACCTGAAAATAAAAACAATATTCTTGGTATAGGCTAGGCCTAAGCTATGAAAATAAATATCATACCAATTTTTCTCTTCTTCTTTTTAATAACATAGAAACTTGATACAAAATCATTGTTTTCCAATTAAGGTTATCCCTAGATGAAAGATAGCTAAAATACCAAATTAGCTTGGATTATTCATTTCCAGGAAACATTTGAAAAAAAAATGGAAATAAATACTAGACTAGTTTGTCACTCAGTTATAAAAGTATCAAATTATAAATACGTAACAATGAAAAAAGTGTAGGCGCAGGCCATTCCAGGCTTAGGGCCTACAGTTTACATAATTCTTCAATTAAAATATGTAAATATTTCTTTAATTAAACCATATAAGTATTCGTGACTCCCGAATAACCTAGCTGTTGATGGGATCGTTAAGCAAACAACAACAATAAATAATTATTGAGGTAACAAAATGAAATAATAATTAAAATTATGTAGGCCTACCGTACTTCGAGTTCCGCCATCGAGCTTATAAGAATGGGTGGTTCAGTTTGGCGCTCTTTATAGAGGGCCGCCTCATTACGAAAACCTTTTTAAAATGTAGCTTCGCTTCAATAATGATGCAAACAAAATTCAAAATAGTGTTTCATACTTTCCCTACAAATACTGATACATAAATGCTATCACACATATGCCACCAATTTATAAAAACATATAGATGGAAATGACGTTTGTTCCGATATCCCTCCATAACCACTCATCAGAATAAACAAGGTACCATTAATTTTTCCAACGGTCGACAACGTCATATTTCCATCAATATATCTGCAACTATTCAATCCCTAATGATAAAATATAGATCAAAATTCAGCCCCCGAATTTCTTTAAATGTGAGTACGTTCCATACAATCATAAAATAATGATTTGCCTGGAAATTATATGTGATAATGCATATTTTAACAGCGTACTTACCACAAAATCAAGCGATTTGTAACTTTTGTCTACTTTTTGTTAGTTCGCATAGCGATCACCCAGGTGGCGTTCGGTCGGAAAAGCGGTGAAGTCAAAACACAGTTTATTCTGTTTTTAATCTTCCTCTATGATTATTCTATAATTTAATATTCCTAATGTGGGATCTTGAAGTGGGTTAAAACACAAATTAATTAGAATAATTATTGATTTCATATCACATCTAATTGTTCAGATTGTTGTCAATATTCTTTAAAAAAATCTCATATAATTGGATTGGAAAATTGGACAAAAAATGTTGCCCATTTGATTTGTACCGGTAGAGAATTTGTCACTTTTCTGCTTTTGGTTTGAGGTTCACTCATTTAGAGCTCACATTCCAGAAAAAAATCATGAGAAAGTCAAATCTTTCAGAGGTATTTACAACTTTTTCCATACTTATCTAAACTGAGTTCTTGAAATGATGTTACACATTTTAATGACAATTTAGAGCAGTTGAGTAAATACTATGGGGAAAATTATATCAAATGGATTTCCTTAAAACTCGAGTAAAGAAATCTTCTAGCTCAACAGGTTTGTTGTCAAGTGATGCATTATAGATCCTTGCACCATTGAGTTTGTAGTGTTGCTTGGTACCAAATTCAATGGTGGTACATATTATTACATCTTTGGATCATACGACAATAAACAATATACTGGTACTTCAAAACGAATTATGAAAATACTAGTCCAAGAACATCAAATAGCTTACATGTCAATTAGGCCCTATTTGTTTTTTACAGTTGCTTTCAATTACTCGGCTAGGCCATTGAATGGCTAGGCCTATTACTACGGGCACAGACTTATTGGCATTTATCAAATACCGGTACTATACTTTACTCAATATTTATCTGACTGCCTTTAATATCCTATGTAGTTGGTTCTTAATCAATTAATTTATCTATATGTAAAGGAATGTAAAAAAACGGCAATAAACTACATCTATTACAGCCTTTTATAGGTACGGTACACATTATACTTATGGAATGAAAATCACGACATTGTTTGTAGTTTAGATACATGGAATTGTAGCTAATTTACTTCTTTGATGCATGGGCTATTCTAGAATTCCTTGATGAATTCCCTAGATATCCTACATTTTAGACTATTATTTTGCGCCATACATAAGGCCTAATTCAGTTGGTATAATGTAGTTTACTTACCAGTACCATTAAGTATATAGGTGGTTGCCAGTACTTCTCTATGCTTCTAAACCTGCCAGTTCTTTTTACCTCGTTCTCTTTTCTCGTAATCACATTATTCATTTTCCAAGCCGTTTCCATCTTGGTTCAGACCGAACATAATACATTCAAGCCATTCAAAGTCTTTAATAGGTACTCGTTTTAGTTTCATACTGGTCTCTGCCAAGAAAGTTGTAACTATTTTCTTCTAATTCTTGTTTGTAATAGTCTTGATTAATCTTGTTATCTAAATTTTCCAATGACCCTTCCAACAGCTGATTTGAAGGTACAATTGAGAAACTAATATATAAAATGTGACGTTTGAATGGAACTGTCTTGAATGACAAGAACAAGGAATACAAGGAATGGTAACAGATAAGGATTTTCAATTTATTTGAAATTTAAATACCGGTACACATTTCATTATCAACTAGATTTAATTTGGCAATTTTAAAAAAATTACAGGTTTCATATAAACCATCTGTAAAAATGAGTAAAAACTGACTGCAATAATAAGAAAATACAAATAGTATACAAACGTTAAACGAACATATAATTATTACTCGAGACGTAAACTACCGAAAATAAACCCAACGCCTAGGAAGTTTATTGCAAACGCACGACACAGGTAAATAAATGCCGACGATACAATTTAAAATATGGCAACGTTTTTCTTACAAATAAGAACTAGAAATTAATATATTCAACGCATCATGTTTCGCGACTTGTTTTTCAATAATATCTGCAACATATCATAAATTTGTTTGAATAATACCAATTTCAAGTTCTGGGAGCCACAGCGCTTCAGCACGTATGCTGGCAGTTACTTAAAACGTTTAGTTTTGTTGACACTGAAAGGTGACATTAGTGGTTCTCTAACGGACACCCGAAGTGGACCTTCCAAACTTAACGATTCACTGCCATCTAGATATTTATTGTGCATCCCAAAGAAATATAAATATCATTATTGCTCGACTTGAATGTTGAGGTTTAAAGGCGCGTCGACAGCTAGTCATTTTACACCGCATTGCTCGATGATGGAACGTTCAAAGTATTCAATATTTATTTTCCAACTTCTTTGTTGGTATTATTGTTTCAAATTTATGAAAGTGGACAATGTTCGATCAATTGATGGGTTCGAAGAAATACTTATAAAACGGTTGCAGATATTAATGAAAATCTAAAATGACTAATGAAAAAAGCACAAGCATTACAAACTAAACTAATTTTAACCTTATACACTAACATGCCTACACACTATGAGATTACACGGCTAAGGGTAGCTGGTTTTTTAAAACTTTTTACGATAAATTAAATACACGACAATCGACATTTTTCGTTCAAGTAATTCATTACGTCAAACCAAATAACGAAAGTGCAAGAATAAACCTACATTCAATAGTCTATGTATAAACCATTTTTGTTCTAAATCTTTCATTTTATAGATGATGATGATTATTGTTTGCTAAACAACCCCACCAATAGCTAGGTTATTTGGTGGTACGAATCAGCAGATGATATTAATGATGTTTATAAAAACACGCGGTAGGCCTATGTAGGACTTGAACCCACCTTCAACTTCACTACAGTTTCTAACGCAGCGCTTCATTTCTTTATAGAATCAGAAGTAATGAGAATGTATCTTTCTTTTAATGCTGCACACCCATTATTTGATTCGCATGATATCTTGAACGAAATTAGTTGATTCACGATTGCTCGTGGTTGTTGGGCAGAGTAAAAGCTACCGAACGAAAGTACGTTACGACTTGGCTCATCTTTTTCGAACGAAATCGTTGGAATACGCTCAAGTTTGAAAACCGTACTTACAACGCAGATGACTTTTAGACTTCTACTCTGTCATAAAACCGGAAAGCAACGTGATTTTCAGTATATTAAGTTACAGTAGACGATAATTAAAATTTGCTAACAGCAATTGGTACAAAGACAATGAATGTTTTTTTTATAATACGTAGGTACAAACTTGATGATGTTTTTCTAAAATATCTTCAACTATTAATCATTAAAGAGAGACAAATTTAAAGTAAAATCAATGAAGTATGATTTAGAATGATTTTTTTTTTCATTGTGACCTGTAACAAATTCAATACTTTTTCCCTTTTCTTGCATTATAAACAAAATACTCACCTAGTACGGTTATTTTATTACCGTATGCAAAAAAAATACCGTAAAATCACAGACAATAATACTATTGATTGTCGAAATCTTTTTTCTTTTTTTTATAAAGTTTCGGAATTTGAATATCGAAATTTTACATATGAGGTGTATTAATAATTCTAATAATTTGTCGTTCCCTTTAACAATAAATAATCAATGTTTACACCGACGAAAAACATTATTGAAAGGCGTTTAATTGGAATTTTGAAAATATACCTATTTTAAATCGAAAAAGTATCCATTAAGTTACTTTGAATTAGTTTCCTCGTTCCTATTGATTTGACAACCGGAATTAGGAGAGTTATTACATTTTAAAAATGTTATTAAAATAAAGTATGTATATTTTAAAATGCCAATCAACGTAAAGCCGCCCCAATAAGTTCACATAAGTTACGGTTGATAACAACAGCAATACCAAGAAGCAATATATTCTCGCAAAAAATAGTTTTCCCGCGTCAACTCGGAACTGATTGCATTGTCGTTTATAAGATGATGATTATTGTTTGCTTAACGACCCCACCAACAGCTAGGTTATAAGGGGGTACGAATGAGCAGGTGATTAAGAAACTATGAATTTATGAGTGAAAGGACGTTTACAAAAACTCATGCCTTGTGCGGGACTCGAACCCACGCCCAACGGAGACTCCAGTTTCTGAAGCGTGCCTCAGCTGACTGAGCTACCGAGGGCAGCTGTAGTTGATAAGTACAAAGTGATAATGATTAGTGTTTGCTCAACGAACCAATCAAAACGTTTCGGGACACGAATGAGCAGGTGACAGATGAATGATGTCAACAAAAATCCATGCCTTATCCGGGATTCGAACCCATGCTCGACTTGACTTGAGTTTCTACAGAGATCCTTGTCCGATTTAGCGAAATTGCTCCTTACAAAATTGAAAAACGGATATCCTCGCATCTTGATATCAAAGTCATCAACAACCGTTCAAATGTTTCGTCTAATTTTAAATTCTACAAAGTCAATACTGTTTTAAAACTTGATTAATCATATGAGGGAATTATTTTGTATTCTAATTGGAGGTTTATTGTGTGATAGTTAATGTACGATAGTTTAATCGTCTTCCTCCTCCTCCTCCTCTTCTTCTCCTTCTTCTGCCTCTTCGGCCGACTCTGGTTTCTTGTCTTCCTTCTTTGGGCGACCACGTCCTCGGCCACTGGCTCCGGAAGGCTGTGGAACAAAAGACACTTATCAATATTTGAAATCCTGATTTGCCTATAATTTACCAGTCTTCCCATTTTACTATGCCAAAATGTGTAATGTAGGCCTACCTAGATTTTGTCAAAATTAAAATGAAAAACTCCTCCATCTAGTGGTGGTTACTGGAACTCTTAGAATGTCATCCCCTTTTCACTTTACATCACTGGTAGGAAGTGTAGCCTAACTATGAATGCTGTTACCCTGAATACACGCATTTCGAAGAGAAATATTCTAAGCTAAGATGCGGGCTCTATGGTGGGAATATAAGTGTGAATGTTTTTATATTTTTAGGTTGTGTGCGAGTGATATCTGTGAAAAGTTGATCGTGTTCCTACCCTGTGCAAAAGTGCTCGAAACCTCAAGAGCAACATTTTGACGCGGCACGAGGCAATCGGGTTCACTGAATGAAGTCAATACGGTAAGAACATAAACATATTCTTAGGTAAGAGCGAAGCAAAACGTAGGACCCTGCCCATATTCCGACAATGCATTCTGTCGGTTTCAGTAGGCAATCATATATATATATTTCTCAAAACCCAGATAACCAATTAGTTTGGGCCAGGGGGTGTTCCCACCACTTCTTCTAGGGCAGTCTTCTTATCAGTCGGTTCCTGCCAGTTCCGACTTCTTCCTCTTCTTCACTACTACTACTACTACTATCCTCTCCTTCGTCTTTTCCTCTTACGAGTTCCCTCCACCTTTTTCTATCTTCCCACCATCTCTCGTCTAGCACTTCCTCCTCGGTTGACTACCCCACACCTTACTCCCTCCTGCCACTCCTCTCTTGGTCTTCCGACTCTTCTCTTAGCTCCATTGTTTTCTGCTATCTCAAACATTGCTCTCGGTATTCTCTCCTTTTCCATTCGTCGCACATGCTCGTACCACCGGCAATCATAACGAACATAAATCCGAGCACCGTACAAACAGTTTCAACGATTTTATTGGAGCATTAAATGGCGTTAATATACATTTATATTTTTCCAACTTCAGCAATATGTACGGCTATTTACGACTACCGTATTGAATGAAACTTTCATATCTGGTGAAGTTCGGGTCTATGTTAAAAGGGTATCAACTATCAGCGTACTGCCCGAACTATTTTTAGCACGCTACGCAATATTGAACGAAAACATTTTCCCGAACGCCATATCCCTAACAGACATTTCAAAAACATCGCATGGCATTACATTTTATTTCTCAATAGACGTCAGCGGGCGGAAAAATATTCATTGAATGAGGCAAGCGTAGTTTTGATATACAGTGAAACCTCTATGCATCGTTCCCGGATCGATAATTTTCCTGCTTGTATCATTCATTTTTTCTCACCCCACCCCATATAATCAATGATAAATTTTTCTGGATGGATCGTTTTCCTGCACGGATGGTTTCATTTTCCTGGTCCCTTGAAAAACGATGGACAGAGGTTTCACTGTATTATATAAAAGGACTTACTTTGGCTGGTGATTTCTTGCTCTTTCCCTTCTTTGTGGTTCCCTTTGGTCGACCGCGTCCTCTCTTTGCGGGTGATCCGTCATCGGACTTCTTGGCATCTTTATCGGCAGACGCTGCACGCTTCTTCGCCTCTTTCGGTGCGTCCTGAAACAAAACATTGATTCCATTTTACGGTCCTAAGCTTACATCTTTTGCCCTTTTTTTGAAAGGAAACAATGGATTTGTGTCAAGTTTTTGATGTCGATTAAAAAAATTAAATTGTATGGGTGTACACGAGATCAAACGTACAGAAAAATGTCAACGTACTCAATAATATAGGCCTAGGCCTATTGTAATAAGAATTGTATGCATTTGACGCCGGTTGTAGATTAGTGTTAGAATGAATGAATGAATGTTTGGGTCTACTGCGCGTCAACACCTAGGTCATTTTGCGCCGATTAGGGCAATTTAGTTGACATTGAGAAACAAATTTAAGGATGGGTTTTCATAATTGTAGGTACCGTATTCAAAGTATTTCAATTTATTTATTTCCATTCTTTTTTCATCAATTAGCTTCAATTCAGAAGGAGTGTACTCCTAGACCTGTGTGAATAGTCATTCTAAATTTCTGGAAGAAGTTCTGCTTGAACGATGAAGTTGAAAAGAGAGTCAACATCGGTGGGATCGTTGCCTAGAATATCGGCAACTGTCTTTGGGATTACAATTTTGTCTATTAGTATTAGAGAAGTGTGGGTTGATCTTCTCTTCCTTTAATATCATGACTGAATAAAACTTTACCTTCTTCAAAATTAAACCCTTAAAATTAAATTCAAAAGCAAAGAATTGACTAGTGTAAGTTATAGGTTACACATGTAGGTTTAATATGATTAACAGAGTCTGATAAATAAACAATTTTCAAACAAACGTACCTTTGCTTCGGCTCCCTTGGAGCTAGGACGGCCGCGTTTCCTCTTTGAGTCCTCCTGAACGGGAGATTCGGAGTCGGACATGTTGGTAGCTGTGTTGAGTAGTGGTTAATTCCTGGAAATTAGAAGAAATAAAATTATTTTACTTATGACAAACTTGCTTTATATGCTATCCTAATTCGTAATTGCTAGATCTTTAGTTAATATATTATGTACGGTATATATATATTTTTTTTCTTAATAACATCAAAACTTGATAGAAAATCATTGTTCCCCAATTAAGGCTATGGATGAAAAGGTGAAAATGATATAACGAATGAAACATGCCATCGTGTCCATCTATAGATAATATTGGTCAAGTGAGCCAAGTTTCATGTCCAGAAGTTATTAAAAAATTGAAAGTATACAGGCCTATTAACGTTATAGGCATTTAAAAAATAAAAAATGAAATTCAGATAGAAATATGAAAAAATATATTTTTATAGATCTTGGTCCAACACAATGAGGCGTATTATCTGATTAAAATGTCTACAAAGCAAAATGTTATTAATTCAATGTTGTGATTACTGATGATTAAATTAGAGGTAGATCAATGGTGGTATACTCTAGGGCCTCCTAGGCTATCTTATTTGGATTTAAAAAAATATTTGAAACAGTGTGCGAATTTCAAACATTATTCAACATTCTCAAAACTACTTATTTGATAATTATAACAAAGAAAATAATCAAAATAATTACTTATAATAGAGAAAATAAAAAAATTGCACTGTGGAAAATATATTTTTATTTCGTATTTTATAAGTCAATTCCGCGCCCGCCATTTTCAAACCAGACTCATCTCTCCAGAAAATTATCAAATGGAGTACTCCCACATTTTTCCCTATTTTTAGACAGGATAACCTCAATTAAAACCCCAATAATATGGCTCATGAGAAAATATAATATATGTTAGAGATTTTAGATAATAGCGTATCCTTTGGGAGACTGTAGATAAAATTCCGAAGCTGATATAAAATTCAGATAATTCTGAGTACAGGCCTAGGTTCCCGCTTGGCTTGAGTTCGATTTTCAACTGCACGCCATTTCTACGAAATTCCTACCGTCAGAAAATAGTTAATTTTCATTTCTACTGCTGATAGTACGTATCAAATAACAAAGTCAAATACATCGAAATTAGCACCAGAAAATGTATTATTTATGAATGAATTTTCAACGATTCTACAAAAATTACTCGGCAAGTAATTAAATGCGAAACAGATAAAATAAATGACGTCTTACCTTAAATTGAAGCACGGTGGTAGTTGGTAGTGTAGTAGTCAGCTATGCCGGTAGGGGCGTTCGCAAACGTATCCCGCCTAAAAATTGCCATTCATTAAATATTTTTTAAAACCGAAATTAATGTGTTTTAAATATAAATTATAAAAATTCTAACCGTCTGTAGGACATCCTGTATTTTTTGTAGTATTATTTATGAATTATTGTTTTTTTATAACGTGTAGTTTTATATTTCGGAGATATATAACAGTCATTAATATTCAATTTTTTTTTGTACAAAAGATGCACTTGAAATCTGACCAATGCTCTCAGCCCTATGCCTTTATGGTAATAAATTATGTCATACTTGCCCTGCCCCTTTGAAATTAAATTAAATTTGATCACCATGAAATCGATGAGAGAATGGAATTGAACCTTGAAAAATTTTCGGGACCTTGGAAGACAAAACAATTGAATTACAATATGAAATCATGAAATACCTTGCGCGAATTAATTAATCATACTATACAATGTAGACTGATTTTAATTGGAAAAGACGCTTCTATACACGATTCTAGTGTGTGGTACGAATATCGTCGAAAATCAATAAACTGTCAGATTTTGTATATATAGTGTAACACATCCTTGGAATAGAAGAAAATGTCTACAAGGTAGTATGAGAAATGTACTTGTACGTTATTTAAAGTGCTGAAAGCAACCGCCTCCGTGGCGCAATTGGTTAGCGCGTTCGGCTGTTAACCGAAAGGTTGGTGGTTCGAGTCCACCCGGGGGCGTTGTTTTTGTTTTAATGAACTCGATTTATATTAACCTGTTCATCAAATTTCCTTTTTGTTATAATATATTTTCCGCATTTTGGCGTTTTCATTGAATATTTTTCTACTTTTCCTATAGGGTTCGAATATCGATGTTTTAGTTATGTTTATAATATACAGGGTTCAATGGCACTATAAATCGATAACAAATTGAAAATAGAACGACTAGACAGAATTTCATAATGGCGATTATTACGCTCTATATTTGCTAAATTTGGAACTAAATCTGCACGAAAACTTCTCTTACCGACATTTCAAGTTGTTTAATGTTGGTACTAGGTGGTGTGACGGTCTTCTTTTGACGTTTGTTATGGACAACAATGTGTTCTATTTTTTGCATCTGATAATTATGCAATAATAAATATGCATTTATTTCATACATACATATGTTTTACTTTAATTAACGTTCCAACCTGAAAGTTTGTAAAGAATTTCCTTGGTCAAGTCTGATTGTAATTGAACAGTACCTATTATCAGTAACATAAAATATGTATGACTCTGATACAATCAGCCATCAAGTCAAATAATTCAACTTCTCAATTGTTTTGGTAAGTTTTTAAAATTTTAATTCCAATTCAACAGTAAAAGTTGCGGGTACGATGTCAGAAACAGTGGAACTTATGAAAAGTGACAAAATAAAGCTCTCGCGTCTCTCAATAATGGATTTATTAAAAATGTGACATTCTTGACAGTTTATTTGTAACATTTCGTCGGCCATATTGGTGTTTAGACGCACATTATGTTGTTATTTTTTTGGTGTCGAATACACAGATTACTGACCATTGTTACTATTGTTATTGTTATTATTGGGCCAAGAGTTTCTGGATCACACCTCGTTTAGGCTCGTTCACTCTCTACACTTTTAAAATATTTAAATAATTTATTATTAAATGAGTAATAATTTCAAATGGTGTTTCCATATCTTTTTCACGTTTTACCACAGTGATATTTATTATTCCGTTTGGTTTGAACAAATATATCAAATTATCTGCAGAAAATAAATTTTCGACTTTGAAATACCAGAACTTGGATTTTGAAGAGGAAATTCTCAATTCTCAAGCTGTTTTATTGAAAATATTCCATTCCAAGAAAAATATTATATAATTTCGGTAAATTTTAAAACTTGAAGTTAACTTCAAAATGTCAACTTCGAAAATTTTTGAGATACAGGCTAACTGGACTGTAATAAAACCTTCGGTGCCTCATTCAACTAAAGCACTGCCTTAGCAACTGAAATCAATTCGGACGTGAGTTCGAATCCCGCATAAGTCACTTCTGTCTATAAACATACGTCTATCATACTCCCATTCGTACCCAAATCATCCAGCATCTGATGGTATCCTTACACATATGATATTCATCATGATTGAAATTCAAAACGTCTAAATAGTTTTTACTTTATGACCTATTAAAAAAAAATCATAAAATGTTTTTTTTTCACATCAATAAACATAAGCCATTAAATACAACCAGAATACTGTTTTATAGTCCCAGCTGTAAGGTAATCCCATGTTTATTTAAAAATAGTTTGACCTAATAATCTGTATATATGTATACCAATGCCCCGTTGAGACTCCGTGGCTAGCGCAACGTGAGGTTTAAGAGCCAATGGGAGTCGATTTAGCGAAATATCAGTTTTTTGTTCATATATTTTGATTGGTATGAGATATCAAAATATTCTATTAAGGGAGAAACATATATTGTACTCTTAAAGGACACCACAACCCTGAAACTAGATTTTAATGAATAATGACGATATTTATTTCCCTAATTTTAGAGAAAATAAAAAAAACATCATCTCAATTTCAGAAATTATAATTGATGTTTTTGTCCTCCAGAGACCATGAGTCATGACGTAGGCATTACCGATTCTGTTTAGAAACACGAACAGAATCGACAATGTCTACGTCACGAATTAGAAAAAAGCCGGGTCCTGGATTACAAATAAATAAATAATAATTTATGAAATTGAAATGAAGATTTCTAGTTTTCCAATAAATCAGGCAAATAAATAAATTCATTATTCGTTAAAATCTTGTACGATGATTGTGACGTCCTTTAAGAAAGCGTCTGGATAGCGTGTGCGAAAACAAAAACAGACAGTCAGTGCGTTTGATTCATCCAGGGTCGGTCGAACAGCCGGGTCGGTCGAACAGCTGGGCCGAATGATCTGTTTTCTCGCCAATCTGATCCGACTGAACTGTAAAAAACATATTCGTCTTTGCTTTTCATCGTCATCTTTTAGAAAAACTTATCTTAGCTGTATATCATTTTATGTCTGTGTGAATTTGATATATCTATTTATATTTTGTTTAACGAAGCACTGTAATGATACAGATTTAATCCATCAGATGAATGGAATAATTCAATTGGATTTAATTGTCTTGGGTTGTTAGGTTGGTTAGGTTGGTTCCCTTAGGCCCGTTGTACGAATAATAAATTTGTTGATTAAGCGATAATTAGTGGATTAGCTTGTTATTACCCTTGGTCACCAATGTTATTTTTGTACTGCAATCGATTAATTAGCTTAATTAATACATTTTTTATTATTGGTAATATGGGCTCTTAGGTTAGCTCGTATCGAATTACAGGTTAGTATAGTTAGATATAGTTGTTTAGTTTACTCTAGATTGGTTAGGTTGATTGGGCTGTTTAAGGTTAGTTGGGTTGCATCACTGACGAAAGATATACTACCAAGACAGTTTACTCTTATGAATAAATAAGAATACATCAGTAATATCACCGCTGCAATTAGTACCAATGCTCGCCACTGAAGGAACGGCCTTGGTGATTGCTCGGTAGCAGCACAATCCAGCATTCTTGTGCTGTTAGTAGCGCTTTCTAGTGATCTGCGTAGGTATACAAAGAATGTTACAGGTGAGGGGGTTAGATGAAAGTGGTGCTAGAGCTACAGGTACGCATTTTAGTGTTGAAAAGTGGAACTAGTGAAAAGTGACAGAATAAAGCGAACATATATTTGTCAACAATGGCGTTGGTCAAAATATCACATTGTTGACTGTTTTTTCTAACTTTTTGTTGGCCATATTTCATTTTAGAAGTGCATTCTGTTGTTACTTTTCATATCGAAAAGATTTGCTAAAGACGTGAATACGAAATATGTGATCAAGTACAAGACTGACTTTGTTATTAGCTGGTGTTGTCATAGTATATAGCTCTTCTAGTAAATATTTACCAATCAATGCCCTGGACCTGGGATAGTATTTGAGTTTTACGTCTACCAGTACGATTCCCTACACTTTATGATTGACAACCATCTAGATATTTTTGTTACGCTTTAAAATAAAAAAGCTAAAATCAGAACGACTTGGAAGCCTGGGAATGGTCTATTGGGAACACCAAAACACTAACATTATACATAACATGCCAACATTCACACAATGTCTCTCTCTCTCTCTCTCTCTCTCTCTCTCTCACACACACTCACTCTCTCTCTCTCACTCTCTCTCTCTCTCTCTCTCTCTCTCTCTCTCTCCTCTCTCTCCTCTCTCTCTCTCTCTCTCTCTCTCTCTCTCACGGCATCTTCTCCACCCTCACTCTCTCCCTCTCTCTCATCGTCTCTCTCTACCTCTCTCTCTCTCTGCATCTTCACTCTCTCTCTTCATCTCTATCCATCTCTAATCTCCATCTCTATCCATCACACAATCGGTTCGTTGATCAAGCGCTCCCGTCGTGTCTCCTCTCGCATGTCGATGTCGATCTAACAGTCTCGACCAGGACCGAGCACCGCTGCACGCTACGGCTTCATCCAACGACCTTGGTCTAACTAAACACTCTGCTGACCTATATTCCAGACTCGTAACTAACTTGTTGCACACGAGATGAGGAAGATGACGAAAAACTGGAATCGCTTTGAGATAAACAGATACACACACACACATGGATATATATATATATATATATATATATATATATATATATATATACAATATTGGGTTTAACGACGCACTGAACTGATGACTACGATCTATTGGCGTCGGTGAATAATGTAGGCCTATGTCATGATGAGATAATGTTATGAATGGTTATTTTATTAGACTTTTTCGGATAGTGGGAAGGAGTCGGTCGTGACCTGTTGTTAAGGAACTATCCCATTATTGACCAGAACGACCTTTGTCAGTATGATCGATTATAGCGGAAATCGAACCCCGGTCTACTGAATGACGGTTCACTGTGCTAGCTAGTCGACTGCTCATCTCAGTTGTTATGGTAACGGCTGTTAGTCACTTGTTATTTGAAATTGAATGGTTTATAAAATTGCAGATAAGACAGATACATATCTTGAGTTTATTTACCTTTCTGGCGGTACTGAATCGAACGTGCAATGTTATGACACGGTCACGAATTGCAATAGCTTGTACTAACAGTTTCTTTTAAAATAATAATTGTGTCAAGTGCGTTTATCATAGAAATAACATTATTTTTTTGAATTGTTGGCTAGAAGTTGGATTAATTACGAAATTGCAATGCGTTTTAGAATTTATTTTATGAGTTACCAGTATACAAGAGGTGACTGTACAAACTATGATTGAATGTCATAATATTAATATATATATATCATACGTATATATAGGCTATATATATATATATATATATATATATATATATATATATATATATATATATATATATATATATATATATATATATATATATATATATATATATATATATATATATATATATATATATATATATATATATATATATATATATATATATATATATATATATATATATTTCTAAATATGGTCACCTATATTATTTATTCAACGACCCCATCAAATTCTAATTGTTGGGTTACTTGGGGGTATAGATAAACGGGTGAGATATGATATGGTAATTAATAAAACCTGTGTCTTGTGTGGGACTCGAACCCACGCCTGATTTGATTTAGGTTTATAAAGCTGAGAATCGACTGCCTTCAATGATGAGAGGTTAAATCCTGATCTTTTAAACCGTTAAAATATCTCAAAACTATCTTATTTCTGCATTATTATTTGTATTTCTATGAATTTGTGTTTTTGGTATGTTACAACAATGCAATGAAGTACAACAATGATAACTAATGGCAACGATTTATTATTGATGTGTGGCTGGTTTATATTTCTGCCACTAGAATGCGCAACATCTCTTTTTCTTCACGGCTACTTGGATTAGCTAGTATATAGCTGTATTTCAAACTTTACGTATTATTATGTTTGATACTTCTCTATGGTTTACATCCTTTTTCGACAACATGATAATTCAAGTTCAAAAAAAATATGTATTTTTTGAAAATTCTTTTTGTGATATTAATTTTGATTTACAAATGAAATAAAATAACAGATCATTTGGATTTTCTCTGTGGTAAGAAAAAATAATGTTATTATTTTTCTTATTATAAAAATATGAACTATTTTTTTGTGAAAATATTTTTTGCTATACTAATTTTTGATTATAAATTAAAATAACAGATCATTGGGAAAATATTTTTTTAATAAGTAAAAATAATTTTACAATTTTTTTCCCATGTTGAAAATATTTTAAAAAAATGTATTTTATAAATTTTCATTCATATTTGCAATATAAACACGTTATTTTTCATATTTCAATCATGTTTTTATAAGAATATTATTGCATTAAATAAATTGTCACAGGCCTACGTTTCTATATTCACAGTCTAAAATACAATTTTGGTGATTCAAATTGAAATTATTTAAACGATACTAGACCATTTTAAAGTACTCATTAGATACCGTTATCACCGTCAGGCAAATAATGAATATTTTGACACTTAAATCTGAATAAAATTAATTTTAATCCATCCTACGTCTCACGGCTTTTGACCTTGTTATGTATTTAAATGCATTTATCAGCAATTTAATCATATCGATTTAATTATAATGGCGTTAGAGTTTCGACTATTCAGTAGTTTTAGTCAGTCCTTAACACAGTTTATTTATCTTATAGTTTTTTTAGCCCTAATCTGTTATTATTGAGTATTGGAATCGGGCCGCGACCGAATTACTACCAACTACAGTGTGTCAAATGAGTTACATAAATTAAATTATAATATTTGAATTTTATTAAATTATTTAATAATATTATATTTTAATATTAATATCATATATATTTATAATAATTATTATGGTTATAATTTTATTTTTCGGGGCTGCAAGTTACCCTTGTGGTGACCCGTCCGAACGATCCTACCCTATCATCTTTAGCTTTAATTGGATGACAATAATTCCATGAGTAGTTGCACAAGTCAATATTATTATTAATAATAATAATAATATATACTCATTTAATACATAATATTCATGTTAAAGTCGATAAAAGAGGAAAAATAAATTATATTGAAATATTTAAACAAATATTGTATTGGCGTTGTTTGATCATTAAATAATTAATTACTCAAGAAAGTAAATTAAATTGATTTATTCCTTCGTATGGTTGATATATCTTTATGGGCGATATTAAAGAAATAACATTTTTTTCCGTTTCAACAAACGTTTGAACTATTGGAGACATCACAATTCTAATATCTGAGTGTTGCAAATTAAATTCTTAACGTGAGGAGTTACGTGAAATTATTAAAATTTAATGCAATAGTTTACTATATCGGTACCACAAGAATCTATCTATATCAATCAACATAAATTATCATCAATTACGATATTGAAAAAATAATTCGAATAAAAGGTCGTCAACAGAACACGAATCAAGAAAGCGGTGATTCAACAATAACAATGCGGACACACAACAATTAAAAAAGAATAGACAAATAAAATCCACAGCCTTGATTACGAGTGAACCCGAAGATACTTCCGAAGCTAGTCGAAGATGATTGGCGGGACAGCGTTCAGTTGGTGTGCACGCGTGCTCCGGGAAGGTTGTCTATTGGCCCGTCGGTTCGCTGCTCTCTCGTCGTTACTACGTTCATACACGTTACGAGAGTGTAGACAACACGTTCGATATTTGAAAAAAAAAAATCGAACGCGTCAACGAAATAGTATTATTCGAACGTAATACTAACCTAAAAAAATTCATTACCGAAAGTTGATTATAAAATTAAATTCAGAAAAAAAAGTGAAGTGTCTATTAATATATATTTATTCTCGTTACTATTAGAATCTAATTAATAAAATCCATCTCAAGTTTTATTAGTATTTTCTGCTGACGAAACTAAAATAAAAAAAAACAAGTGAATCTCAGCGTTAAAAGTGCTACAGTGTACGAATAAACAAACGTGTGTGAAAAAAATAAATCATCCAACCAACATAGCCTAATTTCTACTTTTCAAATGTGTTCACACTAATTCACACATGTGATCTTCATTTCTAAAACAAACAAAACATTTTTCAATCACCGCCATCTCTAACTACCTAACCACATTAAAAAAATTCCAATTTCAAATCTAAAAAAAATGTTCGATTGTTGTAATTCAAACTAAATAGAACACAATAAAAAGTGAAAAATGTTCACATTTTCGTGTTACAAATCGAGTTGACAATCAAGATGACTTCGCGATTAGGGGAACGGACCCTGGGCATCCTTGCCGGCTCTTGTGTCATCATACTGGTGATGTTGATCGTATTATTGTGGACAGGTGTAGGCACTGGCATGTTTAACACCGATAGCAGTCACAGGAGGTACACGAACACGAGGCTAGAACAACTGAATAGACACAAGAATTACACGACCAGGCTGACAGATCAAGTCAGGACGACGACTTTGGAGGAATTATTAGCGGGATCGATTGAGAATAATGGTGAGTTGGAATTGTTTTGTTACCATGGTTACTGAGGTTTGAGATTTTGAGTGTATATATAGGCCTAATTATATAATAGGCCCTATATACTTGTATCGAGGGGTTAACAACTCCTGAAATCAGGTGTACACTTGCCATGAAATCACATTGAAATCCCTGAAATCACTTGAAATCCCTGAAATACGTAAGAAATTTCCTGAAATCCCCTGAAATTTCTTGAAATCCACTGAAATCTCTTGAAATCACCTGAAATCCGGTGTACACTTGACATGAAATCCCCTTGAAATCCCTGAAATCACTTGAAATTCCCTTAAAATCCGTATGAAATCCCCTGAAATCTCTTGAAATCTCTGAAATCACCTGAAATCAGGTGTACACCAAATTTGCGAGTTGTAAACCCCTCGACTTGTATATACGAAAGATGAAGGTTCCGAGTGACTGAGGAGAGTGGTCGAGTGGCTAGTAGACTGAACCATCATTCAGGAGACCGGGGTACGATTCCCGCCATGGTTGACCATCCTGACAGGGTTTTTGAATGCTTTTCACCTCTGTCGTTTAGGTTAATACTGGAATGGGTCCTATCAGCTGGCTACGAACGACTTTTTCCCACTATCGAAAAACACCTAATATAATAATCTTTCATCACATCATCTCATATATCATTCACCGACGCCAATATATCGTAATCATCAGCACAGTGCGTCGTTAAACCTAATATAAATATATAAATCACGGTTCCGAGCGACCGTCTCCCCTATCCCACACCATTAGCGCACGGTTGGTTTCATGCTTCATCGTTCGTGGTTATAAGTGTGCCATACTTTGTCTGGCTCGGTATTGCTATGAAAACTGAAGTCAAGTTCGATGTGAACTCTAGCTAGTTCCTCAAGTTCGTACCCCTAAATAATCTAGCTCTTTGTGAGGTCGTTGAGTAAAAAAGCAAAAAGTCACCAATTAATTCATTATTATAGTTTGTGTTATATTCTAGTTGTTACGGTTAGGCTTCTGACAGACACTCTCTCTCTCTCTTTCTCTCTCTCCTTCTCACCACAGGATTCATAAACTAGGTACCGTGGTACCTAAATTAAAAAAATTAAAAGAAAAAATTCGTAATTCGCGTTTATTTATGTATGAAATGAAGTGTCAAAGTAGGTGACAGAAACCATGGTTACGTAGGTAATAGTTGGTAACTAAGCAAGGGTGATCGATATATAACCAAGCTAATTGATGATATTTAATTGTAGATTGTGAAATGTTTCAGTGATCAGTGCTGAATTCAAGTTCATGTATTTTATAGGTTTTTCGGTATAAACTGTCGACTAATTCCTGATATAATTACGGAAATTGTTTCTAGTTCAAAGATAGGGAGATAATATTAATACACCCTCCGTAGCTCAATGAACTATAGCACCGCGTTATAGAAACTAAAGTCAAGTTGGACGTGGGTTCGAGTCCCGTATAAGGCATGGGCTTATAAAAACTTCCATTCACTTATGCACTCCATTATTCATAGTTCCTCTGCTCATTCGTATCCCCGTATAACCTAGCTGTTGGTGGGGTCGTTAAGCAGCATTATTAGAGTGTGTAATACATTGGGAAATAGTTATGAAATATATTGGGCTGTGACAGTAACTATCAAAAAGATAGAACCTATAAATCACATGTTTTAATCGAATTAACAGGTTTTGAAAAAATGTTCACTTATTTTCAGGGTCATTTTAAGACAATTGTTGATATTTTGAAAACTTTTTGGTTGCCTTGTTATTGAATTTGTCGACAATTTCATTTTATGTGGATTATAACTACATCTAGAATGCAAGCATTTTGTCTATTGTGATTTGTTAAAAAATTATCTCGTTATTAGTTTTTTTTTGGGTCTTGAAATTATTATTTTTGGGGTGGTTGCTTCACCCTTGTGGTTCCCCGTCCCAACGATCTATCTTTCATCCTTATTCTTAATGGGGAACAATGATTTTGTATCATTTTTTTTTTAATAACATCGAAACTTGATACAAAATCATTGTTCCCCAATTAAGGCTATGGATGGAAGATTCGAGGGGTTAACAACTTGAATATCCCCTTGAAATCCCTGAAATCACTTGGAATACCCTTGAAATCCGTATGAAATCTCTTGAAATCCCCTGAAATCTCTTGAAATCTCTGAAATCACATGAAATCAGGTGTACACCAAATTTTCGAGTAGTAAACCCCTCGGGAAGATTAGATCGTTTGAACGGGGCACCACAAGGGCGATCTTAACACCCCAAAAGTGATGTAACAAAAATATCAGAGCCTATCATAGTTTCTCAATTTATCACCCCTAACTGTGACTTCAAAGCACGTGAACAATTTTCTTGTCTATCTTTTTTTCTCACTTCTTCCTGACAATTGCGTGCAGCGTGCGTGGAAGCAAGTTTATGTCACCTCGAGCCAAGCTATGACGTCATATATTTAAAAAAACACCTAATCGTGATTTCCGTTTCTTTATAAACCTTTTTTTATCGTTTTATTAACTTGTATAACTTGACACAACGTCATTGTTAACCAATTAAGGTTAAGGATGATAAGGTAGGATCTTTCGGACAGGGCATTGAAGGGACGATCTGTCTTTAACGGTTGTATATATTTTTAATATCTAAAGCACATATGAAATACATGTTTCACTTTCTCAAGTGAATAATTTTCCCAGCCCTAGAAGTCCTCGTACATATTCAAATTCGCCACCTTGTTTTCTATTAATTAATTTATTAATAAATTAATTTAATAATTATTTTATGAATGGATTCATTTTTATCCAAAAGGAATAACAATTTATAATAAGATGAAATAAACAGTAAAATAGAAGGACATCAATAAGTAAAAATACATTCAATAATTATATTATAAGCTATATTTATATATTTTTAATATTCATAAGGACTTTTTGTCTATTTTAAATTTTGTCGTCATAATAAGTGAGTCAAAGTTATATATATATATATATATATATATATATATATATATATATATATATATATATATATATATATATATATATATATATATATATATATATATATGAATAAATATTCAAATCTCATCTTTCTGTTTTCTGTTTTTTGTTTTATGAGTAAAAATACATTCAATAATTATATTATAAGCTATATTTATATATTTTTAATATTCATGATGACTTTTTGTCTATTTTAAATTTTGTCGTCATAATAAGCGAGTCAAAGTCGTGTCAAGCCTTCTAACTAGGACGATAGGTGGTCCTTCTAAGTAAACACCAAAGACCTTGTCACAACACATGCACACGTAACCCATACAGAGGGCCTGAGATAATATACCAACTTAGAAAAGCTAAATTACCTTGAAATCAACGGTACTTCCGTAGGTGTCAATATTTCATGTTTGGATAATGCGATGGCAATATGCTAATTGGTATATGTCCTTTAAATCTCTCTTAACTCTCTCTCTCTCTCTCTCTGTATCTCTGTCTCTCTCTTTCTCTTTCTCTCTCAATGTGTGTGTACCGCTCTCTAGCTACCTCAATTCAATCACCTCTGCCATTTCATATAGCTCTTCATCAATTCAATATAAATAAATAAATATATATATATATATATATATATATATATATAAATATTTACTTGTATCAGTGAAAGAAGAATGTAATCTAACACAAGTTAAATTGTAATAACTTCGATAGGCCCAATTACATAATGTCAAATTCAAAGATTCAAAGCTTTTGAAAGATGCAGTTGCATTTCTTATCATAAACCTCGTTCCAAAAAATCATATAATCGTCTAAATACCACAGCTATACAAATATAACGGTTATATTTGTATTTGTTCTATTGGTAGACGACCTTCTTCTTTCGTGAATATAACTATTTTAATCTTACTCTTCACCTTAATTCAGTCTCTCTCTCTCTCTCTCTCTGTCTCTCTCTCTCGCACACATTACGTAACGTGTCTGTCTGTCTTTGTCGCTCTCGAAGCGTGGGTCTCACCTTCTATCAATGCCGTTACGAACCAGCGAGTTGTTGGCGCTTGCGAGTCTGGCTGAGATGGTAGACAACTCGACGACTGGACACCGAACCTTACGTCTTCTTCTTTCGAGTAACAAATGACCGAGGGGTTGACAACTCGCACATTTTGTATATACCTGATTTTAGGTTTCAGGGATTTCAGGTGATTTCAGGGATTTCAGGGGATTGCAAGGATTTCAGGGATTTCAAGTGATGTAAGGGTTCTAAATTCCCACTTTCTTTTCCCTCCTTTTACCCTCCACTGACTAACTAGCGATCTATTGGACCGGGCTTCGAAACTCGTTCAGAGAGAGAGAGAGAGTAAAAGGATTTCAGGGATTTTAAGAGATTTGATAGGGATTTCAAGAGATTTCAAGGGATTTCAAAAGATTTCAGGGATTTCTAGAGATTTCGAGGATTTCAAGAGAATTCGGAGATTTCAAGAGATTTCAGGGATTTCAAGAGATTTCAAGGCATTTCAGGGATTTCAGGGATTTCAAGGGATTTCAAGAGATTTCAAGGGATTTCAAGAGATTTCAGGGATTTCATGAGGTTTCAAGGGATTTCAGGAATTTCAAGTGATTTTAGGGATCACAGAAGATTTCAACTCCCATGCCCTCTTGAGCTGTTGAATTCAACAAACTAACCGAGCGTTAAATGTTGAAGATAATCTTCACGATGTTGTTGAATATACGATGAGCGAGACATTCATATGGAAGTATCGTGTATACACCTTGATTTTGAAACTATCAGTGCGTTGACTGACTAACCCATGGACTATTGTTGGTATATTGTCTTCTCATCATATTTATAATTTTATTGTACACAACTTCCTTGCCGTCACTGGTTATTGCGTTTTCCTTTAATTGAGTTCAAACCTTGACTGGCAATCTTGATCTTAATCGATATCTTTGTTTTTTCACACTGTTCCCTATAAAAAGAATCATAACAATATAAAATATTAATAAATATATAATGTTGGAGGATGATACTACAATCGATTAATCAAATTGATCGATTTATATCAATATGATTTGATTATCTAGATCAAAGCATTCGTCATGATAATCGATTTTAAATCGATTTATCTTATATTCTCAATTCAAATCAAATTAGTCTTAGTAAAGGAAACTATTTCATTTCTTCCTTTTCTCTTCTGTTTTTTTTTTCATTTTTCATTTTCATTGCATTGTTGAAATAGAATACATTTCAATTTTGTTGCACTTGTCAATTGTTTTATATTATAATTATTTTGACACTAAACAGTCATAATAATCCATATTGAACACTCCATTCATTTTTTATTCATTTTATATCGATCATTCAAATTTTGATAGATCGATTTTCAGCATTTCGATAACATATCGATTCAATCCCGAACAATCGATTACTATCGATACAATAATCGATCATGATTTGTAAATCGAACGTCGACTGTCGCGAGTTTTGTCTCCATGTGGCCGTGTCTGTAGTTTATTTTATTTTTTCACGTTGGCGTCCTTGACCCTTGTTACCAGACAGTACCAACCGGTAAGATCGAAACTACCAATCGTCAATACTTGGATATGGTAAGAAACTGTCGATCGAACATTCTTTTCGTGGGGATGGACAGGGATAAACTTGGAGGAGTTCCAAACGGACATACTTTTTCATTGTTGCCAGAAATGTATTTTTTGTCTGTGTAGTTAGATGGTATCGGAATTGGGGCAAATGAGTTTTTATTAGATTTTTAGTACGAAATTAAATTACGAATTGAATAACAGAATACAGAATGTAACAGAATGATGTATACATTTCGGTAGACTCTGTCTTGCATACAAATTAGACAGAACAAAGAAAGATCAACTAATTGAAAATATGAAATTTAGAATAAAAATATATATAGGGCCCTATATACATATTATATACACACACTGTCACATATATGATTGATATATATATATATATATATTTATATATATACATACATATATATATATATATATATATTCATATATATATATATATATATATATATATATATATATATATATATATATATATATATATATATTCTGTCATATATATATATATATACATATATATATATATATATATATATATATATATGTATATATATATATATATATATATATATATATATATATATATATATATATATATATATATATAATCATTTTCGAAACTACAAATTAGTAAAATTAGTGCTGGATTGAAATACACAATGTTTTCCTTCTGTCGATATTTTTTCTTCTCACAATTTTCAACATATTCTGTCTTTCTGTGTCTCATCACAGACAAGTAAAGCTGTGCTAGTATCTGTTAGATCGGCCTCACGCCGTATAGACTATAGATCATTATAACATTCAATATTCCAAGTGATTCTTAATTCTCGCCAACTCTTTAACCTTTCACAAGATGATTGATTGACCCACGTTTAAAAACATTCGAAAATCAATTTATATAATTCCAGAATCTCGTTTCCCCTCTGGGTGCGCTACCTCAACGTGGTAGACCACCGACTGTCTGTGGATTAGCTATATATACTTGTGTTCAAGAGAGATGCAGGTCTGTTACCAATACAACAAACATGAATACACATTAAATAAACACATATACACAACTAACAAACATGAATACACAATGACAAACATGAATACTCGCATAACAAACATAATACACACATAACAAACATAGTACACAATAACAAACATGAATACTCGCATAAACACAAATTACACTTAACAAACATGAATACACACATAACGACCCAAATACACACATATCAAACAAAAGAATACACGTAACAAACACAAATACACACATAACAAACACAAATATACACCAAAGAAACACAAATATACACCAAAGAAACACAAATATACACAAAAAAACACAAATATACACATAATAAACACGAATACACAAATAACAAACATAAATATTATTGGAATATGGTTATAGCTGATGTTATTTTGCCGGACAATGATTTTTCTGGAGGATGAATATATATACATATATTACATAGTCCCATAGATACACATACAGATACAGATACAATATATATATATATATATATATATATATATATATATATATATATATATATATATATATATATATATATTCGACTTTAAACACCTGCAGCTAAATACTGGCTTTCATAAATATTTTCTCTTTTTTTTTTCTCTAAGCGATGATCTATGTTTTATTGTTACATTGGTAGCTAACAGACATCTCGCGTGAATACAAGCAAACCTTAAGAATGGTTTCTATAGTTACGATACCGACAACCTCTATCTGGCTCGTTCAGTTTTTGACGTAGGTTTCTGTCTACTGTCTACTCCCTGTCTACTCCCTGTCTACTTATCATACTAGTTAGCATTATCCGTGTGTCTTATTGTCTACGTTTCGACTAATGACGATTCATTCTTAGGTGACGTCACCGTGTGGCCCGGTTAGCTCAAGTAACTGCGGTGATGTGGTGGAATGTGAAGTTGATGGACATGGGTTCGAGTACCTACCTTTTTTTTTGGTGTGTAAACTTATGTATTTATATATACTCCGGAATGATGCGTTCTGTTCTTTATGTTGATGTAGGATAAAAAATATACATGAGTGGTCGATAATTGAATTTACTTCTTTATTAAGTTTCGTTATTTCCAAGTCATAATTTATGATTTGTTAATTTTTGATCATCGTGTAAACTTGAATCTGTCATTATTTAAACAAGGATATAGGATCCTATATACCTACAGAGTAGACCCGAAAAGTGTGCAAAGTTTTATGTACTTCCCATTATCCAAGAAACCTTCATCTCATCATCCCATCATCTCATTAATCACACATACGACGCAAATAGATCTTCGCTATCATTACAGTGCGTCTTCAACACCCAATATATATATATAAAAATATATAAAAATCAATCACATATGTGTATATATATATATATATATATATATATATATATATATATATATATAGGCCTATAAATAGTACCTATGATATGTATAATATATAAAAATATTCATGATATAGGTTTCATTGATATATTATACTCGACATTTTTTTAACGTATAGTTAGTACTACATACGGCATCCAATCAATAATATCCCCAATTACTTCCTCCAACCACCTTTCCTCACCCAACTCCATCGATCTGCTGATCTAGGAGGCCTGTTGAATCAGCTCGGTATGATGACGTCACTCGGCACGGCCAGATGAATGAACTGTCAAGACCGTTGTCTGGACGACAAGAAGTTGTGACGTAGCGTTAGTTTAGTGTCAGCTGTTTTAGACAAGTCAGGTGAGGTGACTGTCAATGGCGGGTTGCATACACAGCTAGGCGCAGATCTAGATTATGATTATTTTATTTATTTATATTAGGTTTAACGACGCACTGTTATGATAACTGAGATATAATGGCGTCGGATGGATGATTAGTGAGTTGATGGGATGATGAGATGAAGGTTCTTGGGTAATGGGAAGGTAGCGGTCATGGCCGACTTATTTTAGGAACCATCCCGGCATTAGCCTAGAGGCTAGACTACAGAGGGAAACCATGGAAACCTCTGTAAAGATGGTCGACGGCGGGGATCGAACTGGGTTCGGAATTCCCCTCGCCTCCCGGATCACATGAAGCGAGCGCGTTAACCACTGCGCTGCATGTACCGGTAGAGATTATGATTGTTATAGTACTTTTTTTTTATTATTTCGTTTTAAATCGATTTTTCAATTTTATATTCACATCGGTATTTCGTGTGTAGGCCTATAGGAATTACTTATCGTGGCAGGACTTTAAAGGGAATATGAGCTTATAATTTTTGGATTTTGACTTTGGGTGGGACTTGCCTTGAGTTGTCCCCAGGAACTTGAAGTGGAAATATCTATGTTAAGGGTCGGGGTACAAAAATCGATTTTAGGGGTGCAAATGGTTCATAATGGTGCAAAAGTGTGGGTGTCGTAATTTCTCAATTATATTTAGAGTCAGGTGAGGCTTACCTGCGGGTTGCAGACCCATCTAGGAGCAAACAGTTTAATCTTGATTAGGATTATTTAGTTTATTTATTATTATTATTATTATTATTAGCAATTGGCGGAAAGACAGAGAGAAATGGATGGGGTTGGTTAGAAGAGTTGAGATGGAAGAGGAAGAGAAGGAAGAGGAGGAAGAGTAGAATCAGGCAGAGGAGAAGTAGAAGGAAGAGGAATTGGGCCTGGCATACACAAGTCGACATGTTTGGCTCAAGTTTATATACACTTACCCAACTTTCCTAGAAAAAGAATTTTTAGAAAAAAAATCTTTTCATTTTAATTTTCAATATATTTGATTTTTCATTTCCTCGACACCTTTTAAGTATAGGAATTATAACAAGTGTGTAATCACTTGAAAGCATAGTTACCATAGCAAGTGATATTTTTAAATTGTCGATTCAGGGACGAAATAATGGAATCTGTACCGGATCCGTCGTTTAGAAGACCGGGATTCGATTCCCGACTTGGACGACCATCTGACAGAGAATTTTCGTAGTTTGAATACAAAAAATTCGTTTTTGGGGAGTCCGAAAAGTGCTTGAAATATCTCTTGTTGTTGTGCTAAATTGAAAAAAAAAGGTAATATAATGACTAAATAACTTCAGAGAGGTAAAAAGATATGTACAGCGCATTTCATCACGGAATAATTAGACGAGCTTTAGCGAGGATTCAATTTGACGTACTGAAAAAAATTGGTGTTCGTTTTTTTTTTTTTTTTATTTTTCTCATGTTTTTTTGTCGGTTCTCCACAGGTCTAACGGCTACAGCTATCAACTTCAAACTTTTTTTCAATATGTTTCCTCATCTAACTTTGATCTGTATAGTTTTGTGGCATCATCGGGCGATAACTTTTTTTTTATGAATTTGAGAAATTTCAAAAATACCCATTAGAATAACATGGCGGAAAAAAAAGAAAATATTTTTATTTTCCCAAAAGAATGAAATTTTGCGTGAAGTTGAATTACATTCTCATACACATTTCTAAAAAATTTCAGCTTGATCGGGTTAACCATTTTGAAGAAAAAAAATAAAATGTGCTAAATTGGTACCACTCGAAGCAGTTCTTAACCATTACTACCCATTACTATTACTATTCGCTCGTCTAACAACGCATATGGCGTTTTCCTAGTAAAATAATATACAAATTTGCTTTCCATCTCCCCTTAATACTAGCGTGAATGAAAGAATATATATTTGTACCATGGGTGGTCGTTTCAGTGCAACTCCGGACTGCTATGACTATGTTTAGCCGCGGTTTAACCAGCAGTAACTTAGCAACACTCATCAAGGCTCGAGCTTCTCTACATGGACGCTACATGAATGTTAAATCACAGATTTAAATAATAGTTAATATCTAAATAATTTGTTTTAAGTTAGTATTTTTTTAATGGATTTATGAATTAATTTTGTTTTTATATATTTTTTTTATATATTAATTTAGTTTTTTTATATTTGATTATAGGCCTAATACTAGCTTGATTATTGTTTTTTATGACATTTTATTTTTTTATATACTTGTATTCATTGAAGAAGGTCGTCTACCAAAATGACAAACAGAAATATTTTTGTAAAATTTGGAAACCTGCTAAATTTTCAGGATTTAATACATTTTTAGGATGAGATTTAGGATGAGAAAAACAACTTCATCTTTGAAAAGCGTAAAATCCTTGAAGTTACAGCGATATTATTTAAATACTGAAGGTTTTACATTTATTTAGTTGGTAGACAACCTTCTTCTTCCGTGGAAATAAGTATAGTATAGATTATATTGATTGTAGCTTGGTTAATAAACTTTAATATCCTTGTAGAACGACATATTTGGAATATTTAGAGTATTTTTATATTAATTAGTGTCATATTTGAGTCGTATAACATTTAATAACTATAAGATGGTTCCAAGTATCTAGTGCGTTGAAGCATTCAGAAGACCGGGGCTCGATTCCCGCCTAGGTCGACCATCCTTAAGGCGAATCTAGATACAGAAGACAAAATGTCCCGCCAGGGTGATTTCACAGATATAAATGGTCATAAAATGTTGACAGTTCAAGATACAAAATTAACAAATACATAATAAGTTGCGGACAATATTTGGCGAAAATATCAATGAATGAAATGTTATAATAAAAAATATATTTATATCTAAAAAAATATATATGAAAAAATTATAAAAAAAAAATTATATTAAAAATGGAAAGTTCACTTGTATCTAACAGTAGGCTAACACTTGATATTTTTGACATCGATTTTTTCCTCACAGCGTATACCGTTAAATGTACAAATAACATTTGTATTTAGGTGATTTAATTTGTGATTCAGTTTCACTACAATATGTTCAAACGGAAAGCCTTTACGATCGTTTATATATTACATTGACACTGAAAAAAAAATATGTGGGTGGGTCTCTTTCAAAAAGTTTTTCTGTGGTTTTCCTTTTTCATTAAAGTGAATCTTGCAAATGGCTCCGTAAGACCACTTCCTTCCCATTGTCTAAAATACCGAATAAAATGACATTTCATCTCATCATCCCATCATCTCATTCATCATTCACCGACGCCAATACATCTGAGTAATTTTTTACAACAGAATATAAAAAAATAAATAATAAAGTGTAAGGCGTTTTATAGGATGTAACCCATTGTAATACCCTCTGATTACCCCTCTTACATATACCCTCCGTTACCCCTCTTACCGTATATAATTCCTGAGATTAAAAACTTAAATACCGGACCTAAATATATATCTACATTTGTCATAGATCACGGACTTTCCTGATACACCCAGTTTAGTCTATACATTTCTATTACTAACCTGTCATTACTCACGCCTAAATAAAACCAACTGGATGGGTTTTATTTTATCTACCTTCATTTTATTTATATCTTTCTTTGAACATCCTTGAAGGAAATTGCGAATTTTCCTGATATTTATACTTGTATTTAGGAAAAATGAGGTTCTCTACAAACTGAATAATTCTAAAGACTTCTGTATTACATATTATATCGACGAAACTTGATTGAATGTTTTGTATAAGAGTTGTTGTGTTTTGTAACGTAGACCTCGTTCAGAAAAAATAATTAAATAGTCTACCCAGAAAATAATTTAACTTTAGGCCTACAAATATAACGGTGGTATTATTATTTGTTATGTTGGCATGGACGACATTCTACTTTCGTGGCCACAAATAGGCATGTACTTGTTTTCATGATAATTTGACGTTTCTACCAATATATAAAACACAAATATCACATTTAAATTTGTATAACTGTGTGGTATTTGAACGAGGAATGATTTTTTTAGGATAAAAAAACAACTTCATCTTTAAAAAGCGTTGATTCCTCAAAGATTATATATGCAATTACGAAAGTTTTGATTCTAATTTAGTTGGTATAGACAATCTTCTTCTAGCGTGGATACATGTCTACACCCAACTATATATCATTTCAATTACTCATCAAATCACTCACGCCTAAATACAACCAACTAAATGGATTTTATTCTCAACGATTATCCCCATACACTTTTATATATATATATACATGTATATATATTACATCCTTCTTCCAACCTAACCTATCCCGTATATGTACCAACCTTCAAACAATTAAACACAATAGACTTTCCGAGTAATATGATACGTTACATCCAGTGTGGCCAAATTTGTTTCCCCCCTCCCCCTCCCCCCCCCCCCCCCCCCCACCCCCCGTGCGCTGTCATGTTAATTCGTCTTCGTCTGTAAAGGCGTAGTTCGGCCAACCCTTTGAATTATTATGTTTTGATATACCCACTTGAGTGTAAGATGGTTTATTCGGGACGGATGTTCGTCTTTTTTAGATGTGTGTGTGTTAGTTGGGGATTTTATAGTTTGGTTTATTTCGATTTGATCCATGTTTTTAAAGTTTCGTAAATTGTATTGTTTTTTATGGTTTTTATAAGTTTTTTTTTGTATATTTTTTCTGTATATTTGTGTTATTTTTAGTATATTAAATTTGTATTTATTAATAGTAAAACTTGATATAAAATCACCTTGTGATGTAAGATCACAAGGTAAAATGGGGCACCACAAGGGCGATATAATCCTTACATAACTTGAAACATTGTTGTTCTTCAATTAAGGTTTAGGATAACAAGGTAAAGGATCGTTAGGATGGGGCACCACAAGGGCGATTTTACCACTCCAGAGATTAAAAATATAAATAAACTATTTTAACAAATTTTATAAATATTGTGGTACAAAGAATAATTAACAATGGAAGTATTTTTGTTGTAAAGAAAGTTACTGAAGCACTATTCATTTAAAAAATGAATAAACAAATTAAACACTCTTTCACCCACTATATCATCTCCCCAGCTATCTTACATCAAACAAACTATATATATACACTCACCTCCCATTCTCTTACCAATACATTGTAACTCATTTCCCCATCCCAATCTGTCTTTCAATCCTGTCTTTCAAATCTTTCCTCCATTCTTACCTCCATTCTTCCCTCGTAATAATACAGAGCCAGGCTTGATGAATGAAGACAAAAAAAAAAAAAAAACAGTCTTTCAATGGAATTGCGCGCATGCGTCAACAATTACACCGGATAAAAGAATATGTAATGTAACAATGTGTTACGTTGTTACAGGATCCGGTTCGGAGAAATGTGTTTGACATTTTAAGACATGAGAATAAGGGTTGTGATTTTTCAAGTGGTTCCGGTTCCACCCTTGAATATAATTAGCTAGTATTATTTGTAAAACTGTGAGAACAAAACGTTATTGTTATGGTAAGATGAGGTGGATGATGTAGTTGATCGCAGTGCGGGATGAGTGAGAATGATTCGAGACCCATGCATCTCCGACCTAGCTAAAACATATTTTATCGATAATACTGGAACTTTATTGGTCTTTTTCTGGGAGCCCGAGATGTTATTTCATTTTTTTAAATAATTTTTTAAAAAACATATGCCATTTCAACCATCAATTTAGATCACATAGAAACGTCAATTTGAAAAGACTTATCCTCATTCTCCACAATCATCTTTATAATAACTCGTCATAAATGATACAAAACATTTATGTGTTACAACTTTTTTCAAGTCAATTTTTTTCAAATTTTTAGATTTGAATGATTTATTTTACCAAGTTATATGTATTGATCAGATCAAATTTAATTACACTTTCTTACTAACGATTTTTTTTATCCTTTCCAATATTGAATATCCATACAAATATCTAATATTAGAACAATTATTATTTTTGAAAATATATGTAATTTCATATATCCTGTAAAAACACTAAAATCGCATAATTATATTTTTGGCAGAACTCTCAGAAACTAATTATAACGAGCTGAAAGTACATTTAATTTTATTCTAAATTTATCTGCCAGCGTGGGTTAAAAATGTCAGGTTATTTCAACTGAGTAATAATATACACTTGTGTCCACGAGAGATAAACTTCGTCTACCAACATAACAAACTCAAACATCACCTCATTAATTAAATTTATAAATAATGATATATGAGATGATGAGATGACAGCTTATTTTATCAGGTGTTTTTGGATAGTGGGAAGGAGTCGGTCGTGGTCTGTTGTTAGGGAATCATCCCAGTATTGACCTGAATGACAGAGGGAAACCACGAAAAAACCTTTGTCAGGATGGTCGACCATGTCAAGAATCGAAGCCCGGTCTCCTGAATGACGGTCCACTGTATTAACCACTAGGCCACACGTCTCTCTCTCTGTCTCTCTCTCTCTCTCTCTCTCTCTCTCTCTCTCTCTCTCTCTATATATATATATATATATATATATATATATATATATATACACACACACACATATATATATATATATATATATATATATATCTATATATCTATATATATATATCTATATATATATATATATATATATATATCTATATATATATATATATATATATATATATATATATATGAATATTTATAAATAAATATATATATATACATATATATATATATATATATATATATATATATATATATATATATATATATATATACTTATATATATATATATATATATATATATATATATATATATATATATATATATATATATATATATATTTCTATATACGTTGAACCTGACCCGTAACTGAAAATGTACGTATTCAAATGTGTATTCAAATGTGTATTATAATGAGCCCTCGAAAAGCCCCGAACAAAACGTGTTCACGTTGTTTTGTTGTCAACCGCATTGTCTTGTTCTCAATAGCTTTGTCATGTGTGTGGTTAACGAACCGTGGGCCAACTACCGCCGATCGATCGTGATATATATCGACTGTCGAGTAACGTATCGACTCTCGAGATTAATCGAAGTGTACATGTACAAATAGTATACTGGGGACGGTGTGGATAGCGTTTTGAAATGTCTTTCAGGAGACCGGGGTTCGATTACCGTCATGGTCATCCATCGTGGTAGTGTTTTTTTGATTGTCCAGTGTCTTTTAGTTGTATATATTGTGATGGTTCCTTGATAGAACGCTGTGGGTGGGTTTCCCATAAAAATTATACCATAACTCTTTTTTGTGTGGTATTACGACTGAGACTAGTGGTCGAATGGTTAGCACACTGAATCGTCATTCAGGAGGCCGGGGGTTCGATTACCGCAATGGTCGACCATCCTGACAGGGGTTTTTCCTGGTTTTCCTCTGTCTTTTAGTTGTGTATACTGGGATGTTCCTTAACAACAAGCCGCGACCGACTCCTTCGCACTATCCAAAAACACATAATGAAATATGTTTTTATCTCATCATCCCATTCATCATTTTACTGACCTCAATACATCTTATAGTTATCATTAGAGTGGGTTGATAAACACAATATAAATACATACAATTAATATACAATATCTGTTTTATTGCATAGTCCATTTTTCACTTTAGTTAGTTTATAGTTAGTTTAGGGTAACGTTTTACAGGTTGTAGTTTAGTTTATGTTCTGAGTAACAACAACAACAACAACAACAACAACAACAACAACAACAACAACAACAACAATAATATAGCTACAAGTTTGGTTAGGTTTATTAGGCTAGTTTGCTTTTATTACACAGCAACACACAACAACAACAACAACAACAACAACAATATAGTTACAACTTTGGTTAGGTTTATTAGGCTAGTTTGGTTACATCACACAGCAACACATAACAACAACAACAACAACAACAACAACACAACAACAACAACAACACAAAATTTATAGCTACAAGTTGTCGTTAGGTTTATTAGTGCTAGGTTTGGGCTCATTTACACAGCAAGAATACAACACAACACAACAACAACACATTATATACTTCTAGTTTGTTGGTTTATTAGTAGTTTTGTGGTTACATGACCAGCGCCAATCAACCAACAACAACAACAACAACAACAACAACAACAGCGCCCACACGTGTTATAAGATGTCCGAGCATATCTACCAATAAGGCTTGGCCGAAACAAACGCAATTTCATTTCACCTGGAATTAATATGATTATATTACCGCCTACTACAAACATCTTTCGTACCAAATAATCCGGCTAGGAACTTTATATTCCATCATTTGTCGTTATTTCGGTTTAGTAGTTTAACTGGGCGTTTCGTGTTAGCTTCAATTTTGACAAGTTGTCTAAGGTTTGTAAGGTAATAAAAAAAAACTTACATACACATTTAAGTTTGTTCATTGAGAGCATGATAGGCGAACGCAATGCCATGCTTTGTCAGATCAACAAAGAAAAATATAAAATTCAAGTGAAGGAAAACGCCAGTATGGTGTGTAAGATATTTATATGAGGTGGTATAGAATACTCATTTACGTACACACTCAGATTTGGAAACTATTGAGTCTGGTTAGTCACTGTCTTCCTTATATTGTAAAACTGTTGATCATACATAATAAACTTGGAAGATGGTTGTACCAACTGATAATTATGCACTAATTAGTTAATTATCAGTTACGGTACAAAAACACATGAGGATAACCAAGCAAGGGTGTATGTCCGACCTGTTTTTTACGCCCCCCCCCCCAAAAAAAAAACAAAAAAAACAAAAACAAACAACAACAACAATATAAAAATAAAAATAGAAACAATAGAAACATCAATGTATTACACTGCCTGTACCTTGACAAATTTTCTAAATAATCTGTATATATATATATATATATATATATATATATATATATATATATGTTATGTATTGTTAGAAAATTAGCTATCGATTCGTAACCAGCATAAGCTCATATTGATTGCCAAATTTCTTTCAAATTACACCAAAACCACGATTCCTTCCACTAATCGACTCCACTATATCGATCTATCGTATATCGACCCCAATCGACTACTCACCGATTGACAGCTCGACTACTATAATAGTAATAACGTGTCCCCACCCTAACGTAACGAGCCGGGACCGCCCTGGGCTCGACCCCAACGCCCCGTACACCGCGTCCAAGAAGGCAAATATGTCAAATACTAACTAGAGGACACATGTGTATGTAATTCACGGGACCTTGACACTATAAATATACTAATGTGAGAATTAATTGGTGTTTTAATAATGAATGAATTCAAGTCCGTGGGTGAGATTTCGGGTTGGAGTGGATAAACTTGTAAACAGAAGAGATGAAGGTTTCGATTGAGCGTTTGATCTATTCCACAGCATTAGTGCATGGGTGGTTCGAGCCATCATTTCTATCAAATACAAGTCTGTATATATATATATATATATATATATATATATATATATATATATATGATTTGAAACTCTCTTTCCATGATGCATTTTTGTAAATGAAGACATTCTTTGGGTTTATTTCACGGATTCCTCTTTGATTAAAAAGACCAACGTTTCGCCAGGAATTGTCCATGGCTTTTTCAAGATTCAAAAGATGTCTTCATTTACATACATACATATATACATATATATATATATATATATATATATATATACATATATATATATATATATAGATATATATATATATATATATAATATATATATATATATATATATATATATATATATAGATATATATATAGATATATATATTATATACATTATATATATAAATATATATATATATATATATATATATATATATATATATGAGTATTTTATATAGAAATAATTACGTAGAAATAATTCGAATATATCTTCAATTCGACATATCAGATGTATGATTATGTTCGTAAAGAACAACTGCAGCACGCTCGAGAGAGGAATTAGTTTTGCCATGAGATATCCGACAAGGCTCTACTAATCGATCTGATCGCGTGACGAACAACTTGTTGATATAATAACGTCAATTATTCCCGAATAAAAAACAATCATTATTAATATTGTTTACTCTTGAATAGTTGTGTGAGGAATCAAACAATTTAGGTCAATTCAATTATTTGGGTGAGTTTTGTTTTCAAATTGGTTCAGCCTTAAACTGTTGCAACATTGACTATCAGAATATCATATTTATTATAATCATTTTAATCATTTGGTATGTAGAAGTGGGTGAGAAAAAAAAAAATATATTCCGATATATATAGGCCTATATATATATATATATATTCGTCGTGTCTCTTATGACATGACTATACGTCCTAAATATCTCGATATTGGATCGTATCCATGAATTTTAATTAGAACATATATATATATATTTGATATATATTTTTTATGTAAGTTATGTATTCATAGATTCATCAAATCTGTGAAAGTGTTATTATGTGTTTTGACTTCCAAGTTCCAGGAGTTTCAGTCATTCTCTGTCTGTTTCTCTCTCTCTTTCTCTCTCCCTCTCTCTCTCTCTCTCTCTCTCTCTCTCTCTCTCTCTCTCTCTCTCTCTCTCTCTCTCTCTCTCTCTCTCTCTCTCTCTCTCTCTCTCTCTCTCTCTCTCTCTCTCTCTCTCTCTCTCTCATTGAATTAGGAAGCATACGAGTACTTGTTTCTAGTAATAAGCAGTAAGGTCTTGAGATTAACGCGTAAAGGTAAAGGTCTTGCGAGGTATTGCAAGGTCTAACGTAATGCAATAATGGTACGTAATGTACCTAGTGGTAATAGGTAATAAAATAAGATGAACTTTTTTATGATCTTTACTTTATGGATGGTAGTAATCTTTGTAGGGCTCGTTTTGAATCGACATTTTCTGATTTTGATATTTCGCTAATTATCATTTATAGGAAATTTGAAAACTAACTTGAATGAATGTACCCCTGACAAATAACACTAATTCACTATACGCATAATTTTCAGTTTTAATTATATCTTATAAGTAGCTGCCCTCGGTAGCTCTACAAAATCTAGATCTACGAATCTACAAAAAAAAAATACCATCATCAAACATTTTTGAATTCCTAATATTCCCTTATGTCTCACTAATCATACGCATACCTTACTACCGGTACTAAGCAATGGCAAGAATTAGCCAAGATCACTTCTAAGGTAAAGGTCTCTGCGTCCAAGGCCCTCGCACAAGATGCAGCCAGTACCATCATCTCATATATCATTCACCGACGCCAATAGATCGTATAGTCATCACCACAGTGCGTCGTTGCCCAATATAAACGAACAAACCATGAATAAATTAACAGAAACTTTCAATTCCTTTCAAATTATCTAGCTATTAAATTCCACCACCATCAAATTCTCTAAATTTACTCATATATATAAAAAAAATCACCAAATATTTTCGACTTTCCAATATCTTCCATCTGTTTAATCATACCAATTATATATTTCAACTTGAAACTTTCAATTCATTCCAATCAATATGGCAAAGCGTAAAAAAAATATAAAAAAATACTGTCACCAAACATATCGAATTGATAATATTTCCCATATGTCTAGTAGGCCTACCACTAATCATGCCGCATACCTTACTACCGGTACTAAGCAATGACAAGAATTAGCCAAGATCACTTGAAGTGGTCGCTGAGGTAAAGGTCTCCGCGTCCAAGGCCCTCGCACAAGATGCAGCCAGTACCATCAAGATGGTTCCCACCTTGCCCTTATAAGGCCACAAATCATGCAGGTCCACTATTACACTTACACCCGGCATAGCAAGAAGGTCGCTACCAACATTACAAACACTAATATTATTTACTTATTTATTGGGTTTAAGGGGTTTAAGCACGGTGGTTATACAAATCGAAAAATTTATCTTTACTATTTTTTTACGTTTTCAAAAACAACTAATGAAATAAACTTTCATCTCATCTTTTTTTTCTGATTTGCATATGGTGATATATTTTCTGAATAATCGTGATTATAATATAATAATAATGAAGATAAAATTATCACACTTATCATCACATATATCATTCATCGACGCCAATAGATCGTAGTCATCAGGAAAGTGCGTCGTTAAAAAGGGGGTGTGTGCACACGGTGCTTACACAAATCGAGAAATTTATCTTGACAAGTTTTTCCCATTTTCAAAAACCAGTGTAATTGTAATGAAAATTTCACATCTCCAAGATGATTTTGAGCTTTTTTTAAATTAATATGACATTTTATTTTTGTGAATTCAATCAGTTTTAAGATTATACGTCTATGAATAAAAGGAATGTGATGAAATTCATTGACGTATTATCTCAAAACTGATCGAATTCACAGAAATAAAATGTCATATTAATTAAAGAGCATAACATTATCTTGGAGATGTGAACTTTTCATTCAATTACAACGGTTTTTAAAAATGGAAAAAATTGTAAAGATACATTTCTCGATTTGTGTAATTTTAAATAATTGGAAAAGTTTTTAGCTTTATTGAGTTGGTAGACGACCTTCTTCTTAGGTGAATCGATGTGTATACCTGCCAGTCGGGCAGCGAGCTCTGTTAAGGTCAAATGTTGACCTTACTTTAGAACCCAATTAGAACAATTAACAAATGATTAGCTTTTTTATTGGAGTGAGACAGAGTGAGAGAGAGAGAGAGAGAGAAGGGAAGAGAGGGAGAGAGAGTTTTAGAGTGGATCAGTGAAAAAATTCATGTCAAGATAGGAGAAAAGATTATTGTAAAGTAGGAGAGACCATAAATAAGGTTTTAATAATAAGACTGTAAAAAGAGAGAGAGAGAGAAAAAGAGTGAGAGAAAGAGAGAGAGAGAGAGAGAGAAAGAGAGAAAGAGAGAAAGAGAGAGAGAAAGAGGGGCAGAGAGAGACAGAGTCTACATTGGGGTTGAATTGATGTATATATATATATATATATATATATATATATATATATATATATATAATATATATTGATATCTTGGTACTGAAGACTACGATCTATTGGCGTCGGTGAATGATTTATAAGATGAAGGGATGATGATATGAAAGGTTTTTTTTTAAACTGTTTTTGTATACTATAGGAAGGTGTCGATCGTGGCTTGTTGTTATTTAACCATCCCAGTATAATAACCTGTCAGGATGTCGACCATGGGGGAAAGCAAACCCCGGTCTTCTGCATAACGGTACAGCATGCTAACCACTCAACCACTCATCCCAGTATTTGTATTTTATTATTTGGTAGAACACCTGTCTTTTGTGAACACAAGCATACTACGTTCAGTCACTGCCAGTTGTAACCTACGCATTGTTACCGAAATATTTTGTGTACACATAAATTAATCAACCCAACTGACTTTGAAATATGGATTAATTATCCACAGCCTTTGTAACATCGATCAATCAAAAAAGAAATAAAGATCGATTATTTTGAATGAAAAAATCGAACAATGAATATTGTTCTGTCAATTTTTCATTCTTGTATGTATACAAACGGAAACCGACCATCGTACTGCTACTCATTTGATGGCACAATACAAAATCAAATCAATTAAAATATAATTAAACTAATTATAAATGCAAACTTCATTGAAAGGTCTTGAGTAATCGGTACCTCGAGACAAATAATCGATCGATTGTTTTTCAAGGTTGATAAATTTGACTTTAATTATTATATATAGGTAACATATTATTATGGTTGAACGATTATCTTTAATATTGAATATTCAATGATTTGGTATTTATCATTTCGTGAATAAAAGTAGCTATAAAATATAAAATTACAGTAATTTTGTTCTTTTAGATGAAAAAAATTAAATTGTTTTTAATGGTTGTGGTGAAGGATTTAATGTATAATATTAAATATTAATTCGATTTTTGATGTCTTCATAAAATGTGGCAGAATTTTTATAGTTAAATTGCATGTGGTTGTATTGTTTAGTGGGTATGTATTATTATTTTTAATTTTCAAGGGTTTTTAGATAAATACAAAATAATAATTATTAGATTTAATAAAAGTCCAAATTACCAAAGTTATTTCAAATTGAAATGTACTTGATTTTTAATTTTCTGTAGTTATATCCAATTATTTATTGATCTTCATTTAACCACAAGTTTACCATCCAAAGGTATCTGATTTTAAAGCTGTACGCCTTTATTCAAAATGTAATAATAATCAATATAGCATGATACATAATAACCAAGTTTAACTGCCATGTTGGGTAGTTTCATGATGTCTTTTAATTCCTGTCCACTGAAAGCTTTGTTTTATTCAACTTGTTTCAGTGAATAATAAGAATCCATAGAAAATACCCAAATGTGTCTTTGAACCATAACATTGTCTCATTAGGCTAATACAAGAAAGTTTCAACTCTGCACCTATCAATATCATACAACCCAAAAATTATATATATATATAATGTATATTTAATAAAACTGTAAATATATATATATATATATATATATATATATATATATATATATATATATATATATATATACATATATATATTTATATATATATATCTATATAAAGTATATATATATATATATAAAATATGATTATATAAATATATAAAAATATATATATAAATATATAATATATATATATATATATATATATATATATATATATATATATATATATATATATATATATATATATATATATATATATATATATATATATATATATATTTATATATATATATATATATATATATAAATATATATTCCATCAACATCTAAAACGTGACCGTTGTTTCCCCAAGTCAGGGGTCACGGGTCACCATTGTTTCCCAATAAAGGCGAACTTTATATAAATAGTAAACTATATATAAGCCCTAGTCCTATATAAAATACAATTTCCGCCAAAAAAAATGTATAAAATCGTATCGCTAATATTTTGTTGTAATTTATTTGTAAATCAGCGGAAATGATTTGTCTGTTTGGCAGTCGATATCTCAATAAAGCCGATAACACTTGTTACAGTTGTGACCTGTTGAATGACCTTACTAATAGTTCAGATAATTGATCGTTATAGAGAGAGAGAGAGAGAGAGAGAACCCTTTTCTTGTGATTAGATAAAGACGTATTTATAAAATTTCGGTATGTTTAATACTTATGGAGATATGTTCGAGCTCTCGTCTTGTTTTAAATACAATTGAGTTTAGTAAAGAACATATTATAACATATACATATATATATATATATATATATATATATATATATATATATATATATATATATATATATATATATATATTCGATCATTATCCTGGTGGTGGATTGGGAAACAATTTGGATCGAATTTTCAAATAGATCAGAATAATGTGGCCATCTTTTTGATATTTAGACCCGTTCAAAAGTTGAAAAAAAATACGATATCCCGCTAAATCAAGTTCCAATATGAAATGGAAGTCTTGATTTTCATAAAAATTAAAACATTATTTGAATTGAGCTTGTCTGCAATGAGTGTCATTGTATATAGATCATTAGGCCTATCTGTTAGCCTACTTATCTACGACATTTAATTTTAATTACATCGAAATACACAATTGTCATTTGTTGATTTATTGACAGTTTATACCAACAGCTTTTTCTTCAGTTCAACAATTACTACTTTACTCAGTAATTCTTTCATTCGACATAACAACAGGTAACTCATATTGAACCTGATCTAATACGGTTCAAACTTCCAATCGTTAGTGGTTCAAAGTAGGGAGACGGTCGATTAAGGAGTCGATTGAAAAACATAGTATAATGAATTTTGAGTTTGGATGTGTGGTTAGACACTCTAAATTGAACCACCTCTCACTAAATGATGAAATAATATTTCTCGTATATATATGTATGGTAAGTATATCTTTGCGGAAATTTTCCCTTCTTCAGATAATTTCAGAGATTCAGGTTCAGATAAGAACCCTTTTCAGGGCCAACTACACTCTTCAAAGAATGGCAAATTTCCGCAAAGATATACTTACCATCTACCACCGTCCCTCAAAACTTCAGACATCATACATATCTATATCTATATATGGGTATATCTATCTATCTATCTATCTCTCTCTCTCTCTCTCTCTCTCTCTCTCTCTCTCTCTCTCTCTCTCTCTATCTCTCTCTCTCTCTCTCTCTCTCTATATATATATATATATATATATATATATATATATATATATATATATATATATATAATATATATATATATATATATATATATATATATATATATATATATATATATGTATATATATATATATATATATATATATATATATATATATATATATATATATATATATATATATATATACCATATATATATATATATATATATATATATATATATATATATATATATATATATATATATATGTGCATACGTCATCAGAAAAGATAGAAATATATACACTATGATCTGTTCATTCATTCACTCTTCGATCAACAATGGAATTTGTTAATATATTTGTATTGTTGTGATGATTCTCTCCATAATAGAGCAAGCGGTGCATGAAGTTTGACTGACAGAACTGTTGTCAGAGATCAAAGTCTCACAAAAGTATCTATTCTCCATTCTTCAGTCAAAACCCCAAACAAACTTTTTTAATATATTCTTTTATTGATGTGAGATGAAGGCTTGAACCACCCGTTCGGTGGTGTTGTGGTATAGTGGGGGACGGTTGATCGGAACCTTTTATATCTTCGAGTATATTCTTTTTGTCATATTTCTTTTATTAAAAACATCCCCCTCCCCCACCCACTCAGTTGTCCCCCGCCCCCTTGTTGTTTTGATCTACCCCGATATATTAGATACATGTTTCTGCTCTAAATAACAAGTATGACAGATCTAAGTTTTTGACTGGAGAGTTGAAAAATGTTTTTTTTTTTAATAATATTAACCCAGACAAAAGTTTTTTATCTATAATAAAAGGGAATATTTTTATGAATTATGAATAAGAATTTCCTGTTTCGTTGAATCTCAGTGTGGAGTTGTTCTAGTTCTTCTAGTAATAGTCATAATATTACTGAAACAATTCTGAAAATGTTATTCGAAGTTATTCGAAGTTTTAATGACTTCTTGGTTAAAATAGGTCAACTATTTTAATTGAATATTTTTCTATGAAGAATATTTTTCAATTTCGAATCTGTATATAAATCAACTTGAAAGTTTTTGAGATATGTTATGTAAATTCCGGGATTTATGTATACATGTATGAAAAATAATGATGAAGAGAAGAAATATATATAGGCGTATATATACTTTTTTGTATGCTCAAACTACTTGTATAGTCCTACGATCCAATACCGAGATATTTGGGATGTTATAGTCATGTCATAAAAGATACTCTCCGACCGGGACTCGAACCCGGTACCTTCTGATTGCCGGTCAGGTTCACCAATCTACCACTCAACCATATTTCATCCAATATTCTCTCAATATCCATCACACACTACCAACCTCTAAATAAACCAGCCAACAACTAACCTCGTCTCGTATTCTGCGAAAAACCAACGTCTTGACTGATAAAGATACCGCCAAACTGCATTCTAACAAACACTGCAATCCCCGTCTCCGATCGGCCGTCCCCCTTACTCCACAACATTAGCGCGCGGGCGTTTCGCTCCGTCATCTCTCGCGGACGCAAGTGCATATCTACGTGCTCGGCGATGCACTTTTGTGCATGTGCAACGAGATAATGACTGAGTGCAGTTCATATCCATTACTGGCCGTTAGTGTAATGCATAATAGCCAATTGAACGGTGTGTATTTATATATACATATATATATATATATATATATATATATATATATATATATATATATATATATATATATATATATATATATATACACCTATAGTTTCATTCATGAATGCTGTTGTGGGTGTCTAGACTTACATAGGCCCTACACAAAAGAGGAAGGTCGTCTACCAATATAATAAACACAAATATCACAGTTAAATTTGTACAGCTAGGCCTATATGGTATTTGTAGGGTAGGCTTATGGTGATTTTTCAGTACGAGGCACCACAAATGCGATCTTTTACTACCTTATTTTAATTATTTCCAATAAAAAATAATGAATTTTTACATCAGGACAGCGCTGTCGGTGATCATACTTTTTAGCCGCAGATAAAATATCTGAGTTTCCAAAAGTCCGGAGTACATTAAGTATATTCCGTTTTTGTGATATATCCGGACATTACTGGTATTGCTATTGATAATAAACCAAAGTTCCAAACACACGAATTTTGATGTCTTCACTTTGATCAAGTCTCTTAGGCAAAGTTCACTTCTTCCAATAACAGCAGAAAAAACAAACATAATGGGATAATCTCATGAATAATTACTAGGAAAACGCAGAATGTGCGTTGTGATATGAGCGTAGAAAAAATGGAAATCCGGGATTAAAAGATATTTTGTCAGTTTTTGAAGAAATTTCATTTTTGAAGTATTTTTTTCCCCTGGGTTATTCTTATGGAGATTTTCAAAAGTTTCCATTTTTTTTTCCTGAAAAACCATTTTATCGATTTTTCTGAAAAACAACCTATCCCGGTGTGACACTAATGTTAGAAAAATATTTGGAGTCTATCCTGACCTGTATGCCGCGCACAAATTTACAAGAAAAAAAAAAAAAAACGGAGCCATTTTTTTTCGGTGTGTGAAATGGAAGTCCTCGCTACACACATCTAATTGCGGGAATATATTTTGTAGTTATGATGTTGGTAGAACACATTCTACTTCCGCGAATGCAAGTATATATAATACGTGACATATTACGTATATTATTACACTTAATGTGGAGATGAGCGTTGAATATGAATTTAATACAAAATGCAATGCAATTTAGTAATTTATTTCTGTATTAAGTAATCAAAGTGGCTCTGATTAGATAATTATAATAAATAATGTAGAAAACGGACGTGTTTGAATTTAATGATTTCTATCATTAATCATTATACACTTGAAAAAATCAAAACATACACCCACAAAAAAATAAAAACATTAAATAAATCATAAATAATGCGATATCTTATCTTTTTTATGTTTTGGGATGTTATTTATGTCGATGTGTTTTGATTAGAACTTTTTATATAATTTTTTGAAGGGAAATTATATAGATATTGGGAATTAGTAGTAATACATTATTTCGAATAACATTTGGGTATCGTTATTATGTTTTTATCAAATCAAATTATTTGGAAATTACTGATAGGTTAGTCATTTATATTTTAATTCATTATTTCCGTTTCCTTGTGGTGCACCTTACGCGAGTATTTTTCAGAGCACAAATCATCTTTAATTTCAATATTTAATTTCATTTCATGTATTTTTTCTCCTCAGTAAAAGTCTACATAAAGTACATAGAACAATACTTGGTGAAGTTTAAAATCCCATTCTGAAATCTACATTATGTATAGGCCTATATTAAAAATGAATGAATAAAATGAATAAATATATTATTGATATAGGCCTACGATACACATTCATTCGTGTCAGTCATGACGTCATTTCGTAATGGAGACCTATACATAAATGCTAACTTCACGCATAGTAATGGAATAATTGATCGCTAAATCTGAGTTTTTTTTTAAATTAGGAATTGAGAATTTGTTAAGAATTAAGGGCCCATATTACCAATAGTAAAAATGTGTTAATTAAAGCTAATTATCAATTGGGGTACAAAAATAACATTGGTAACCAAGGGTAATAACAAGCTAATCCACTAATTATCGCTTAATCAACAAATTTATTATTCGTAAAACGGGACCTAAGTTAAGTTAGATTTGAGTTTATCTTTAATCTCGGATTAAGTAATTTTATATGACCTCAAGTGTTCCAACATCATTTTGAACGTATTAAAAAAATCTGTTTTTCTACACGATCAGAAGTGTGTTATCTTATATCAATTGAAAGTTATCAACAAAAACTGACATCTCTCAAAATCGACCCCCATGCGTTATTAATAGGTATTAAAACTTGGTAACATGACGGCTACGACCGACTGTTTCTCATATCTTATATTAATATCGATAAGGCGTTCCGATTATGTGAAATTATAGATTAAAAAATAGTCCCGATCGACCGTCTCTTTCATTCTTTATTACTATCGATCAGAAGTTCCCATTATTGAAGATTCCTAGTTCAACATAAACGTGTCAACGAGAGATGAAGGCTTGAACCACCCGTGTGCTAATGATATATGATAGGGAAGACGGTCGATCGGAACCTTTATCTCTCGTATATTATATACAAGTTGTTGATGTTATTCAAAAAGTTACCTTTTCTGTACTTGTTTAAATTCTAATAGATGATTATGTTTCTTGACAAGCTGCCTTATGAGCTATGCTTAATAATATACTCTCTGTCTCTCTCTTCACACACACACACACAATATATATATATATATATATATATATATATATAAATGAAGAGAGAGAGAGAGAGAGAGAGAGAGAGAGAGAGAGAGAGAGAGAGAGAGAGAGAGAGAGAGAGAGAGAGAGAGATATATGTGTATATATATATATATATATATTTCTCTCTCTCTCTCTCTCTCTCTCTCTCTCTCTCTCTCTCTCTCTCTCTCTCTATCTCTCTCTCTCCAGAGTGTACTTGTTACGAACGGACGAGCGTCGATAATTAAGAGTGCTTGCGACTAATAATTTACTTTAGTTGACGTTAATTCGTTGAGACCCGGTTTGGTACTCACTGCATTAATCCTGGTATTAAGTTAAACCCGGTTTTAGAGTTGTTATCATCCTGGTTATGACCGTGTCCGCTAGAAGATAGGATTAGCGACTTCAGTCGGTTAGACATATGATGTAGTGGTACCAACGTATTATTCCGATGATTAGTTATAGGTGGACGGACTTCAGTGCTGATAATGTGGGGCCTTTTGTGTTTTATGTTGCAAACTTGTATAGTGTGATGAATTATTATAATGTTATGCGCGTACTTGTACATGAATAGGTGTACATGAATTATTTGTAGGAATTTGTTACCAACCTGTTCTAACAACAAGAAATGTATGTATATATATATATATATATATATATATATATATATAAGATCTTTCAAAATTCCATAGTTATTATATGAGTTCATAATCGTTTAGAAGAAAACTGTGTGATAATGAAAGAAAAAAAACATATATATTTGAAAACTTGAAAATAAACGAATATAATACATATTGATTCAATATTTTAGTTGGTTCCTTCTATGATTCATCAAGTTTTTGAATATATATATATATATATATATATATATATATATATATATATATGTATATATATATATATATATATATATATATATATACATACATATATATATATGTAGGATACACCGGGATACACACTTAAGCCTACATATATATTGAAAGTACAAGTATGTATGGCCTATATTCGCCTATATTTAACGTATGAAAACGACCTTGCTGACAGGTAGCGCAATTGTTCTTTGCCAATGTTCTAAATACCTTCAGCCTACAATAATATAGTTCATTGTCACTTGATGGCACCCACTGATGATCTAAGCGCCATCTCATTCATGTTTGACACGACTGTTGGCAATACATTCTAGAGGGCCGTGATGAGTATCACAAACGTGACAAAAATCTTTTTGTTTTTTCGCCTTCTTTTGTTTGGTTATTAATAGTTTTTAGTGTGAGTTGCCATCATAAATATAAAAGAATGTCTTGGTATATGAACTTAGAACAGAATATGTAAAAATAATTCCTGTGAATACACTTCAATATTTTTTTTCTGTATAATAAAAAATGAAAAAAAATAGGGAATAGTGATTTTGATGTAGTGGCAATACTGACGGTGACAAAAAATTCCATTTTATAAATGGAACGTTCTTTGAAAACAAATCGAACGTTTCTCGAACAGTGCCTATTCGAAAAATTAGTCAGATATCTATTGTTGAGTGAGTATGGTGGCAAATTGATTCTTTCACCTTTTCAAGAACATTTCAACAAGTTTTATACACGTGAGTTATTCTTTTATTATATGAAATCATCCTGACTATATCGGATAGGTGATCTAAAAGTTTAAAAACAAATTAAATCATTGTTTAATCTTGGGAAAAACCAATATTTCACCGACTCTTATACATCCTCTTAACATCATCAGAGCGTGCGTTCGAATCATCTCAGCTTCAATTTAATAAGATGGTATAAGAAGATATATTGTTGAAAGACCGATTTGATGTTTCTTGGCATTTGACAACTTCCCATTGCACCGCCTTGTTTGTGATTAATCATCTTGATAACCAATGCGCCTTCTTTAGATAGATTCTTATCTTTGTTGTCTGAAGATGCGTTCGAATTTTTTGAAGAAGATATTTTTGAATTTGGAACACTGCAGCGGCAACCTGTGAAAGGTATATAAACACGGTCTTCTAAAGTCTTAGATAGATAGACCGTGATGAAGTGACAGCTGCTGAAGTGAAGTATTTTTGGCTCTTGACTGGGTAACATGTGTGGTCCAAGTAAGTATAAAAGTGGAACGAGAAATGTTTTGTCAACGTTGCTTTGATTAGATGGACGTTTTGTGTTTATTTTACGTTTTCACTTTATTTTAATTACCATATAGGAAGACGCAGCATGTGCGTAAGATGACCAAGAATTTACGCGTCTTGGCTTCTTCAGACACTTATGGATTATATTCATACACAATTCTACAATTGTTATTTATGTTCGTCAAATTTATTTGTAATAACTGCTCTATAAGTCATTGCATTTATTAAATTCAGTCGTCTCTATTGAAAATATTCATAAGCTAGGCCTACTATTCTACTAGCAACCCGAGTTTTAACAAATTCTCTTTTCTGTTTTCATTTTAAAAATCTCCAACTGAAAAGAGGCCGCCAATTCTTGTTATAGGCTACTACGCAGAAAGAAAAAAGTTAAATGATGATCCATATTAAAATTGAATAACTCTCTGTCATCAACTTGAATCAAAAGTACGTATATAATACGTTTAAAAAATTAAAACATCGTTAAAATAAGAATTTCAAAATGTGTTTTAAATAACTTATAAAATATTTGACATTGAATGTCGTATTCATATGATTTTATACCTCCCCAATTGTAAGTACATTAACAATGATCCAAATATCTCGATAGATTGGTTCCGTCATTCATTTCCTTGTTTATTATCTGTATAGGCCTACTTTTATCCACGAAAGAAGAGACGCGTCTACCAACATAACGAAAACAATTCCATAAAAAATAATGTATTTTCTAATTCCAATCAGCTTGTGAAAATTTGGCGCCCCTTAAATATTTGACGCCCTAGGCCCAGTTCTTGTGGGCCCTTGCCCTAATATGGTCCTGCTTATATAATTCACACGGTCGTGTAATTCCACTAACTACATCGTATGTGAACATTTTCAAACGACCCCACCAACATCTAAGTTATTTGGGGTCTCACAAAACCACATTACATTGCGCAGATATGTAACTAACATGCTCGTGTGAGTAATACCAGTATTATAGTACAATACAACTCCATGATTATACCACCAATACCAATATTACCAGTAATACCAATATTACCAGTAATACCAATATTACAAACATTCGTAATGGTAAATGTCAACTCCTCAATAAAGATAGTTGGCCCTATTAAAAAACAATGCTAAAAAAAATACTTATTGAAACCTACGTATGAGTATATGGTGGGGAGAGGGGGAGGGGGGAGGACGTAAAAATATTCCGGTCCTAGGGGCGCAAAATGTCTTGACACGACCCTGCGGACCTCATCATTTTCCAACGACCCCACCAACATCTCGGTTATTTGGGCCTCACGGTACTTCCAACATTTATAACTCACATGGTATAGTGTGTGTCATACCATCGACTATCGCATCGTAGTATGTCAACATTTTAAACTAATGCAGTCCCATTTAAAAACTGACTCGCAGTCTCGCAGAAAACTTCTCGCTTCCGGGCCTCGTGGGCCCTTGGCTCTATACGGCCCTGCATGTTTAACTCACATACTCGTGTGAGTACTACCACCGACTACCGCATCGTAACACCGATTGCAACACTGCGGCCTCAACCATTTTCCAACGACCCCACCAACATCTCGGTTTATTGGGCCTCACGGTACTCCAAACATTTATAACTCACATGGTATAGTGTGTGTCATACCATCGACTATCGCATCGTAGTATGTCAACATTTTTAAACTAATGCAGTCCCATTTAAAAACTGACTCGCAGTCTCGCAGAAAACTTCTCGCTTCCGGGCCTCGTGGGCCCTTGGCTCTATACGGCCCTGCATGTTTAACTCACATACTCGTGTGAGTACTACCACCGACTACCGCATCGTATGTTAACAATTATCCACTACATGTGCACTAATTGTCCATCCACGCGTCTCCAATGACACGTTTACTGTGAATTAGGAGCACAACAACCGACTGAGCTGCCGACAACAGCTTACATACACAACATTCATACGCGGCTTGCGGGGCGGGAGCGAAACACCCGTGTGGTAGTCGTGTGGGATAGGGGGGACGGTCGTTCGGGACCTTCGTATCTCGTGGATAGAAGTATACTAGATATGAAGGTTTGAAACACCCGTGTGGTAGAGGTGTGGGATAGGGGGGACGGTCGTTCGGGACCTTCGTATCTGGTGGATAGAAGTATACTAGATATGAAGGTTTGAAACACTCGTGGGATAGTGGTGGGGGATAGGGGGGACGGTCAATCGCAGCATTCATTTCTCATGGATAGTAGCACACTAGAGATGAAGGTTTGAAACATCCGTGTGGTAATGGTGAGGAATAGGGGGGACGGTTGTTCGGAGCATTCATCTCTTGTGGATAGATTATACTAGATATAACACAGTGTTTCTGTAGCGCCACCGAGATACGAGACACCAAGGATAGGTCTACGTGCAAGAGAAGGTCGGAGGCCGTTTGGCTTGATGCTTAAGACACGGTTGCACGGTTTTTTCCGTCCCGGTAAGTTACGTGAACCAGTCAGAAACGATCCGTAAAGTTTATTATTGGTTTACATGCTAACCGAGACGAAAATAATGGTAATTGGGGAGGGGGGGGGGGGGACGATTAAATGTATGAATGTATAGAAAAGGTATTCACGTTCTGCCGTAAAAGTGAACCGTCTTGGTGGCATATCTAAAACAACAACAACAGCAACAACAACCGTATCATTATTAATTTATTCATTCTATGGAACAAAATACATACTTTGCACAAGTTATAGAATATTGATCGATAGATTATTTATAGAATAACAATTTTGAAGGAATGTACTAATTTTCAAAATACACATTTACAAAACGAGGTGCATGGTCTATCCTCCTCGCTCGCTCGCTCTTATCTCGTTTTCCCGGTACAGGGCAATGCATGAGACGACATCAGTGTTGTAAACGCAGCTTCTGCGCGTCCCTCCACAACGTCGCTTATCTCGTTTCCCCGGTACAGCGCGATGAATGAGACGAGACGACGGGATGTAAACGCAGCTTCTGCGCGTCCCACCACAACATCTCTTATCTCGTTTTCCCGGTACAGCGCAATGAATGAGACGAGATCAGTCTTGTAAACGCAGCTTCTGCGCGTCCCTCCACAACATCTCTTATCTCGTTTCCCCGGTACAGCGCGATGAATGAGACGAGACGACGGGATGTAAACGCAGCTTCTGCGCGTCCCTCCACAACATCTCTTATCTCGTTTCCCCGGTACAGCGCGATGAATGAGACGAGACGACGGGATGTAAACGCAGCTCGCGGCTCGAATGCAAGCTTCTCGGAATGAAACCGAGGAAAATGCAGACGCCGTGGAACTTGTCAATGAAAGAGAAACCCGCGATTAAGTTTTACTACAGATAATTCTGTCGCGTTTTGTCAATGACAGGGTTCATGCACCTTGGTGATTATTGTTCTTTTAATGACCCCACCAACAGCTAGGTTGTAAGGGGATATGAATAAGTAGGTGATGATGAAACTATGAAATTATGATGGGGGACACGACGTTAGAATTAAGTTACAAATGCCCATGCCTTTGTGCCTTAAGGGGATTCATGCACGGTGCTTATAAAAATAGAGAAATTCATCTTTACTGATTTTTTCTATGTTCAAAACCAGTGTAATGGAATGAAAAGATCACATCTCCAAGATAATTTTAAGCTCTTTGATTCAGTGAATTCGATCAGTTTTAAGATAATACGTTAATGAATAAAAATAACGTGAATAAATTCATTGACGTATTATCTCAAAACTCATTGAATTCACTGAAATAGAATGTCATATTAATTGAAGAGCATAAAATTATCTTGGAGACGAGAACTTTCATCCAACTACACTGGTTTTTGAAACTGTAAAAAAATAGTAATGATATATTTCTTGATTTCTGTAAGCACCGTGCATGCACCCCCTTAAGTTTTAATTGCTAAAGTTGAAAGAATATCGAATGCCGATAATCGATAGTGATCGATTTGATACTGATATAGTTCCACTATGACCAACCTTTGAATACTATTAAAATTCCAAAAAAAAGCTATAACACATTTTGTACTTGTTTAATTCTATTATAACAGATACGTTGTTCAATGATATTTATGTTTAATTGTTTCCTCAACGACCCCAACAACAACTACATTATCTGGGATACAAATGAACGACTCCCATATAACCCAGCTGTTGGTGGGGTCGTTAAAAACCAAACGAGCATATAGTCCTATAGATGTATGATGTTTACAAGTCGCGGTGTCACCAAAGCGAAGGAAGTTTGACTCTTTGTACTTTATCCGAGGGGTATAAGGTTACAAGGAATGTTCATTGTGACGTCCCCACCCCCCTCCCTCCCTCCCCCCTCCCCCTCCCCCAGGACACTATCACATCATGCACTTTTCGTCTAGAAATTAGGTCGCCGCTTTGAAATAGACTAAATAACTTGTGTCCAGTAGATATGAAGGTTCTGATCGGCCGTCTTCACTATCCTACACTACTAGCGCACGGATGGTTCAAGCCTTCATTTATCGTGGTTATATGTTTCTAGTGTAATATCGCATGGGGGTCGATTCAGCAATTTTTTTTTCTGTGATAACTTTTGAAGAGTAGCCTACAAGATATAAAAATTATAATACAACAGAAATACAGATCTCTGTAGAAGCTGAAAAATTAAATTATAATTTCATCTTATAATTTTCACATGTATACAGCTAAAGAACACATACTATTTTATCTGTACACATACACCAAAGAAAGTCGTCCATCAGCTTTAAGCACTCAATTTTTCTGAAATAAGTAGTTGTGTTTTCGATCGTAAATCTCGTCGAGAAAAACTGATATGTTTTTATTTACATTGGTTTTAACGACGCATTCTATTGATATTGGCCTAACTAAGATCTATTGGCGTCGAATGAATGATTAATTAGATGATGAGATGAAGCTTTCTAAGGATAGTAAATGGGAAGGATAGTGGGAAGGGCTTTCTTCCCACTATCCTTCCCATTCACTATCCTTCCCATTCACTATCCTTCCGTGGCCTATATTGTAGGAACCATCCCGGGATTAGCCTATGACTACCGAGGGAATTATGTTACTTGTTATCACCCTTGGTAATATGTTATTTTATGTTACATTATGATAATTTCATATCAATTACGGCATTAGATGCCATTTTCCGGTATTTGATGCTACATATTATGCTATTTTCGTATTAATTCCGGCATTAGCTATAGACTACACAGGGAAACCACAAAAATCCATGTTAAAATGAACTATGTCGAGGTCTGATATTCCCCTCACCTCCCGGATCACATGAAGCGAGTGCATCAGCAACTGAGCTACCTGTACCGGTTCTATTATATTGGTAGTCGACCTCTAACTCTTGTGAATGCGAGTATATACGTAGTTACTCGGAGTATTTTAAGACTGTATTTTGTCTTCATTAACCTTTAACGAGAATTGTTGACAGGGTAATTAATGGAAGTAGAATCGAAACAGCCAGCCGTTTAAGATAATGTGTAGGAGAGACGGGCGTTCGGGACTGTCAATACTTGTTTAATTAGGTAAGGAATTTATGAGATGAAAAAATCAATGAATAAAGCTTAGTTCATATCCTGATTTTATCTGCCGTGGATTAAACATCCAGAATGTTGTCGTAAATAATTTGTAACTATACTATTTAGATTTTTAGAACTTGTCTAATAACTCTGTACTTCCAAGAATCTATGCTCTAATGAATCTCTAAAAAGCTCTAAAAACCTATGAATATATCTGAAAAATTTATATATATATATATATATATATATATATATATATATATATATATATATATATATATATATATATATATATAAAGAGTTGCTCAAACAGCCATAATGATTTACAAAAAAACTATAAGCTAGTACATTTACTGACATGTATGACTGTGCCGATGAATGATTGATTTATAAAATCAATTAACCATCAATTACTTTTCTTCTTTAATATTTTGGGATGGTGATATCGCCCTCATTGTGCCCCGTCCGAACGATCCTACCTTTTCATCCTTGGCCTTAATTGGCAAACAAATAAATCTATCTCAAGTTTTTGATGTTGATAAAAAAGATCAGTGTAATTCAAAAATTATTTAAAATTATTCCATTTCAAACAAAATTATTCATTATTCCATTATCAGTTAGGCCTACGTTTTCTTTTCTATTTTTTTTGTACTATTTCCATTTTCACTTGAAGGGTTCAAAACGCTTGTAAAAATTTGAAAAAATAAAAATTAGAAAAATTGTTAAAATTAGTTACATACTGTCTTAATATATACACATATAATATATATATATATTGAGTATTTCATAATTTATTCGAAGTATTAAGATGGATCTTTCAGATTCAAAGGAAACGATAAAACTGTAGTCTATAGTATTTCAATGCATGAGTAAAACTAGGAGTCTTGCAGTTTCTTAGAAAAAATAATATATAAAAATGATATTCCGATCAACCGTCTCCCCTATATCACACCACTAACGCCCGGGTGTTTCAAACCTTCATCTCTTGTTTCTAATATGTATCCACTAGATATGAAGATTTCGAACGACCGTCCCCCCTATCCAACACCTGTATCGCACGGGTGTTTCAAACCTTCATCTCACGTCATCACGAGTGTACTATACATTTCATTCATAAAACTTGAATATGAGTCGAATAGTTGTTTTAGTTTATTTTTATTAGAGTTTTGCAGGAATTGTATGATAGTATTTTAGGATGTTTCCGGAAGCGAGGCTCCATGGCGATCGTTAGCTAGACTGGGAAAACGGGATAGGCATCGCTGTGTATGTGAGACGTCTGTTGTTGTCCTAGAGACGAAAATTGTGAAATTATAATTATTTTCTCGAAAAAACGAGTACATTTTTATCTAAAATTAACGACTTTGGTTTGGAATGACTTGATTTGAATTTGTTAATTGAAAGATGTATCTGAAGCGAGATGGTTCGGTTGGCTTTCTTCTTATGCTGTTTTTCTTCATATTATTTCTTATTTCCTATGTGAGTTCTCAATATTATGGGGATTTTCGAAACATCGAAATTATTTTCACAATTTTTTTTATATCAGGTTTAATGATGCACTGTAATAATAGCGAATATCTATTGGTGTCGGATGGATGATTAATGAGATGATGAGATGAAAGTTTCTTGGGTTATGGGAAGGAAACAGAAGGAAAAGATGAACCTCCTTTTTTTTAAGTACACCACAACCCTGAAACTAGATTTTTATTATTAATAATTGATGATATGTATTCCCTTATTTTAGAGAAAACCATAAATCATCATCTCAATTTCAGAAATTATAATTCATTTCTTTGCCCTCCAGAGACCACGAGTCATGACATAGGCATTACCGATTCAGTATAGAAACATGCACAAAATCGAGCAATGGCTACGTCACGACTCGGAAAAAGGGTCGGGTCCTGGAGGACAAATAAACTAATTAAAATTTCAGAAATTGAGATGAATTAGGGAAATAAATCGTCATTATCCGTTAAAATCTAATTTCAGTTTTTTGATGTCCTTTAAATACGGTAAAATCGAGTTCCCGCTACGCTCATCTAATTAATGTAAAACACATCTTTATATTCTCGTCTCGTCTTCAAATGATACCTGTAACACCATCTTATTGTTCCTCCCGAATCATGCCGAATGTGTTGCTATTACCACTAATCAATCAAGGACAATCAATCCTCTATTCGCACACACATCACACACGGCCACACGGATTCGAGGGCATGCAGTGCCGGGTAGATCGCTAGCAACTAGGACTATAGCTATCTACGATGGAAACGCAACTTGGACTTGTCCCATTGTTCTCCCAGCTGACAATTATTCTCTCCAGTGCTGAGAAACTTTTCGACGCCACCTAGATCGTCTATATAAGCTAGCTACAGGTCTCTGATGGCCTCTGAGTGTAGTCGATCTCAGTGACTTGAGCCTGCATTACACGGATCAGGGTTTCGATCAATGGCTTGACATCAACTCTTGAGCTCAAGCTCTTGATTGAAACATTGAGCAGACAGTTACATGGATCAACCCTGCCATCAAGGCTTGGTGTGCAGGCTTGAAGGGTTTCTCGATCAATGGTATAGTCTACACGAATCAAGGGGTGGATTGCAAAGACAAAGTTTGAACCCGGCCTACCTTACAAAATTGCATTGCAGAGGCAATGCAATTATGTACTTAGACGGCGTCCAAGGTAGGCGGGGTTTAAACTTCGTTTTCGGTTTCCACCCCTTGATTCGTGTAGACTATACCATTGATCGAGAAACCCTTCAAGCCTTGATGGTATGGTTGATCCATGTAACTGCCTGCTCAATGTTTCAATCAAGGGCTTGAGCTCAAGGGTTGATGTCAAGCCATTGATCGAAACTTTGACTCGTGTAAATCAGACTTTAGATCGGTTTCATAGATCCAGAACAACGTCGCTCTCAGTTGCGTATACATCTAAGGACGTGTCCGAATTACATTTTTTATGGGTACTTGTATGCTTGACCTTGCTCAAAGTACGGATGTGACGTCATTAGGAACGTCCGAATTAATAAAATGAGAAGTCAAGTACGAAAGTTCACAAGCATACATGGCATGCGTCCTTCTGAACTTTACTTGTGTGCTTCTGTATTGGGTCACCTAAATCTGTATTGCATTTATGTTTCAATTTTTCAGCAGAAACCTACAAAAAGATGCGATTTCATTTCTGTAATGAAGTGGCACCTATCAATTTGTGTGGAACATCTCACTTACTATAGGAAGTATCACTGTTTTATTCTAATAAATAGACAAAAGTGAGGTTATAACAGTTCCCGCCATAAACGCGGTGTCACTAGATGGTGTTGGTGTTTGAGAATACTTGCTGGACTGTCTGAAATGCAAGTTCACATGCAGCAAGTACAAGTCCCAAGTACAAGTACAGGAGTGTAAGTCAAAGTCAAGTAGCATTGAAATTCGGACACGTCCCTAGATAGCTATTGTCCTAGCCAGTGCTAAGAACTTTCGACGCCACCTTGATCTCCTATATAGGCTAGCTATACAGTGCTCTGATCGCCTGAGTACTCGATCTCAGTGGCATAGATCCAGAACAACGTCGCTCTCAGTTGCGTTTCCACAGTACATAGCTATAATCGTAGGTAGCACATACACGCGGCCACGTGGAGTCGAGGGCAACAGTGCCGGGTAGATCGCTAGCATGCGTGCGCAAGGTATTATCGAGAGAGGCCCTGTACTAGGGATCAAGGCAAGCCAATTGTATTGTAGACTAGTAATCATTTATAAGCATCTTATTATTAATACATCTTGATTCGTATGAGTCATTGAATTATTTGACAAATGACACCTAAAATTAAGAAGTTATTATGAAGTTTTTTGAAAATTTAATATGATTTTTTGAGTTTTTTAGGTTACTTAGGATTCTATTACGTGACTCCTCAAGATTCATTGTAATAATTGACAAAAAATGTATGTAAATCCAGAAAATATCACAATTTTTTACATATTCAGTATGACAAGATAAATTCGCGAGATAAAAAATTAACAAATATCTAGTTGAGCGGTAGCTTGACGGGAACCAAGTCCCGTGCGAAGTCAGCTACATGTAGCCTATCATACGATGCAGGCAATATATTTGTCGCAAATTCTAATGAGTCAAATTTTATGATAACAAATGTGTAAAGATCACTTGTATGTAACAGTAACTATTTTGCCATCGGTTCAACTCACAGGGTACCGTTACATACAAATAACACGTGACATATTGTGAATATTGATTCAAGGATCGACAGTATTTCAGAAGATGCTTCTCTGAATAGTGTGAAGCATTTTCACAACGATATGTTCATCCGGAAAGCCACTGCGATCGTTCTTATAGGCCTATGTTATGTTGGCACTGAAAATGATACTCTGTAGGTATAGGTCCCCCTTAAGGATATATGCATATACTATTTTTTATTGTTTTTATTGTTTCCTTCTTTTTTTCTGGTAGTCTTCTGTTCTCATTTTCATGACAATACTCTTAATATTTTTTATTTCAAGTCAATAAATAATCCCCTGATGATAACATGTCAAAACATGTTGAAACGTTGGGAATTTTTTTAAATCGTTTTTCTTATAATTGTAACACACATGGTATGCCCGAAAATATTAATTCAAATATATATATATATATATATATATATATATATATATATATATATATATATATATATATATATATATATATATATATACAAACATGCTATCCTTCCTATAATTCCAATTCATTGAAGTCGTCCTATATTTCAATTTTTAATAACACAATAACACACCAATTAAATCACCACCAATATAATATAACCAAACCAATAAACACAGTAATTCCTTCTGTCGTTTTTTCTCCCTGTTCTCATACATAAAAAACCGAGTAATTAATTCCCCTCGATCGGATGTCTTCTCGTATACGTGAACATCACCGGCCGGCTGTCTCGGACCTGATTATCTCGCTGGTAGACATGTCTGGTGCGGTAATGACGAGTGCAATGCACTGTGCAACTGCGTTATGCAACTGGTGGGCGAGGGGAAGTGGGGGAGTGGAGGGGGGGGGGGAGGGAGTAGACGTACTTGGTTGGTAATTAGAATTGTCTCTTGGCAGACCGGGATTCGATTCACGCCGTGGTCGATTTTTTTTTTTTAAATATTGGTTTGACAATATCTGTGGAGTAACACTGCAATGATAGCTAATATCTATTGGAGATGATGGGATGATGGTTTGTTGAGGGGAAATGAGAGGGGGGGGAGGGAGGGGGGGAAGTAGGGGGCAGACGTACTTGGTTGGTAATTAGAATTGTCTCTTGGCTGTATCGTTATTCGGGAGACCGGGATTCGATTCACGCCGTGGTCGATTTTTTTTTTAAATATTGGTTTGACAAACCGTATAATGTATATCTATATGGACTAACACTGTAATAATAACTAAGATCTATTGGCGTCGAGTAAATGATGGGATGATGGTTTCGTAGGTGATGAGATGGAAGCGGTTGTGACCCATATTATAGGAATTATCCCGGTATTCATCTAGGCTAAAAGGGGAAACCACGAAAAAAATGGACGGTTGCGGGAATCGAACCAGGTCCAATGTTCCTTCTTCTCCCGGATCAGATGAAGCTAACTGAGCTAAATGTGCCCTTCTCCTTCTTTCTTTTCTTCTCTCTTCTCATCCCCTCTATCTTTCTCTCTCTCTTTCTCTGCCGGTATAATAATTGTCTCGTGGCCGTACAGTCATTCAGGAGACCGGGGTTCGATTCCTGCCATGGTCGACCATCCTGACAGGGGTGCATCATGGTTTCCCTCTGTCGTTCAGATCAATACCGGAATGGGTTTCTTAACAACAGGCCACGACCGATTCCTTCCCACTATCCAAAATCATACAATTAAACTAGCTGACTCGGTAAACGTTATTCTGCCATCGAAGTGATTAGTAGTGAATGTTGGTTGTTACGCTATCTAGCGTGTAGCCCCGCAAATGGTGAGTAACGTTGAGTAACATTGAGCAACGCCGTCAATGTCAGTGAACAACGCCATTACTGGTGTTGTCCTTGAAGTGCCAATTTTTGAATATTGCTCATAGGAGAAAGCTTGGCGGAAGATCTCTTATAGTTTAGGACCTTCTACCACCCCTATCGAATGTGCGTGAGGAATTTCACGACACTCGGTCGAGCCGTTTCGGAGGAGTTCATCCTCTAACATGTGACACAAGCTTTCTATATATAAGATAATCACCCATCTAATTTATCACTCACCGACGCCAATAGATCTTATATTCATTTAAATAAATTAAATATAAGAAATATTTATTTGTAAGCCGTTTCTTAGTTTCTTAAATCAGTCGCAGCAGGACGTAACTATAGTCTCAATCACGCAAGACTCCGGGGTTCTTTCTGTTCAGGGTTACTCTTAATAATATTTATATCCCTTGACATTATGATTTACACTAAAATACGGCACTGACGAGAGATGAAGGGTTGAAACATCCGCGCGCTAGTGTTGTGGGATGGGGAGACGATCGATCGAAACCTTCATTTCTCGTGAAGACATATATATATATATATATATATATATATATATATAAATAAAAGATAGATAGATAGATATAACCAATATACGTGATTTACGCTTTTAATTATAAGTTTGCAAGCAACCTTTTCACACCTGTCAATGCCTTCTTAATTAACAATTATCAAAGTCACGGAAGCAAGGTCGGAACTACCGAACTATAATGATAATACATAGCAAAGACGGTCGGTCGGGACCGTTGATGATCGAGTTTTTAGTTCGGTGTAGTGTTATAAGGTAATTATTTTCACTGAGAGTATTTACTGCCTTGTATTCTACGATTTTATCTGGTCTTGTAAAATGGAAAACGTGGAATTAATTTACAATCGAGTTGTCAAGTTTGAGTTGAAAGTAAAAGCGGGGATTTGTCGATTGTACTATAAATCAACTGTATACTCAAATTCGACCGGGGCTACTAAAAACCAAGGGAACAAATATCAACTGACGTAAACCGACTGAGGTAAACTTCTATTTCTTGAGCTGATACTGCCTCAGTCAGCTGAGGCAGTTTCAGCCACTGAAGTCACCGTCGGGCGTGTTCGAATCCCACATAAGACATAGGTTTATATAAACGTCCTTTCACTCATCATCACTTCATAGTTCCATAATCACCAGCTCATTCGTACCCCCGTATAACCTAAGCTGTTGGTGGGTTCGTTAAGCAAACAATAATCTTCTATATCTTGAACAACATGTGTAGAAGTAAAAGTGGGGTGTCTGGCTCCTCCTCTTTCACAAATTACTGCCACTCATTAAATAATTCCAGGATTTTTCAGGGATGATCAAGATTTGGTCGAATGAAATTTCTGAAGGGAGGAGCCAAATCTCCCACTTCAACTTCCAAGTCTTCTATAAAGGTTTTTCAAGAAGTAGAAGTTGAAGTCAGTTGGTTTTTAGTACAGTTGGTTTTAGGACAGTTGGTATTAGGACAGTTGGTTTTAGTACAGTTGGTATTAGGACAGTTGGTATTAGGACAGTTGGTTTTAGGACAGTTGGTTTTAGGACAGTCGATGACACTTTGTATATTTCTATTGTTGTGAGCAGAAAATCCTACCCCTGCTTTTGAGGTGGGTTATAGACAATATGTCAAGATTAATCAGTCCAAGAAACCGTGGCTGTGTTATTATATCGTATTGCCATGGTATTTAGCTCTTCTAGTGAACATTATCCAAACCAATTCCTAGTCCTTTGGAGCTAGCCATGCCTAGGACGTTATTTCGACGCGGTAAGAGGCTAGAATTCTGAAAGAAAATGATATAAATCCCAATTTTTTTTGTGTAGTAATAGAAGAAAGTAGATGAATAAATAAAAATGTCGACGCTGGTTTGGTTTAGTTGATGTTGGTGAAACTGTAGTCAAGTTGACGTCCTTTCGGAGATTAAAATACGTAAATAGTCTTAAATACAATATTATAGTTGACTTTCGAGGCATCAAATGTTTTATTCTTGTTAATATTTCCACCGCACTCTTATTAAATTCGTTTATAACGTGTTTTTAAACACGTAACCAATCTAGAATAAAACGATTAGAAAATGTATACATATTCAATATATATGGTTCCTAAGTCATTTTAGAAGCTATCAAGATATCGATCCGTAAAATTACTAACCTATTAATATAATGTATCAAGTTTTGAGTGTTTATAATTGAAAGTGAATCGTTTGCACAAGTCAGTTCTAGCAGGCTGTGCAAAGCACTCAGTCCTCCCTTCCAAAGAATCCCGTTCGACTTGTACATAAATAACAAATTGTCACCCAGAATTGCAATGATATAACCTGTCCAACCCGATCGACCGTCTCCTCGATTAATTACCATCGACAATCGTCCGTGTCGATCTGTCAATATTATCAGAAATGCAGTAAAGTTTCAAGGGAAAGTGTAGTTGAATTGTACCGGATCGATCGGGTGTCTCTCGTATGAGTTAGTTGTGAATGTCGGATGTTTCGAGTCGTTATAAGGAGGGGCTGTGCGTGTTGGAGAACGTGTGCAACAGGTTCACCCACGTGGTTCTAGTCACGTGGTTCTGGTCACGTGATGAAGGAATATACAGTCTGGCTGGTAACGTTTGGTTTTACTGGCAAATAAAATTTTCACTCTCTCTTTCTTTCCTTCGCTCTCTAGGGTTTTTCTCTCTCTCGGTTTTCTCTCTTTCCCTCTTTTTTCTTTCTCTTTCTCTCTCTCTCTCTCTTTCTCTCTCTCTCTCTCTTTTATTCGTCCCTCTCTATTTACTCTGTTTCACTCTGATTTTCTCTGTTTCTATTAATTTTTATTTCTCTCTCACTCACTCTCACTCATTTTCTCTCTCTGTCTCTCTCTCTTTCAAATCATTTCCCTCTTTTCTTTCATTGTCCATAGGTTATCCATACTATTTTTTCATATAATTATTCATTATCCATTTATCCCCGAACTCGAATATTTACTACAGTATTTACGCTTTGATAAATGAGTTGCATTACAATTATTATTTTAATTTGTGGTGGTAAGATCGCCCTTGTGGTGCCCCGTCCACACGATCCTACCTCATTCTCTTTAGCTTTATTCGGGGCACAATGGATGTGGTGAATTTGACACATTATTCAACAAAGAGTTGCCAAGAGTAATGAGTATGCCAGGCTGGCTATGTCAGTTCGATTAGGTTGATTTTGGTGAATTTAAGTTGCTCACAACAACATACTACAACAACAACAACAACAACAACAACACAACAAAAACAACGTGTCCGGCATGTATTACGATCCCTACCCACTTTCTGGTCGTATTAAATCCTCACCGATTGCATTACAATATTGTGACAACGAATTCCTTAAACTAGATCTTAATTAATTATCTATTACGAAGTCAACTGTTGATGTGCTAATTATTGTGATCTAGTATAAAGGTGATTAGTTGATATTACCTCTCGCGATTAAAGACCTTGGTTTGCAAAGTTGCAATGTGAAACTGCGTGACATAGATGAGCAATAAAATGTTACCAGAGTTCAGACGCTGGTAAAGAATAATATAATTATATATTAAATATTAATGGATGTAAACAATAAATTATGGTATAAATTATAGAGAGTAGAAGAAATGAAAAATATGATTATACTTACATTGTGTTTTATAAGATTCTAGACACAGCGTCAATATAATAATATTATACTTATGTGTATATATATATAATAATTTAAAAATCATCACACAAGTTTCATCTGAAAATCAGGAATCAATTTATATATATATATATATATATATATATATATATATATGTTGTGTACTTTTCTCGGGTTGACCGCGTTTGCTCTTTTGGAATACAATTGCAGTCCCAAAAGGGACCTTGTCTGTGTTTCCAATGTTTCGGCTGAATCTGACCAGCCATCATCAGGTGATTCTTCTTGGCTTTCCTTCTTTGCTTCTTGATTCCGATCCGCGTCCGTCGAGAAGCAAAGAAGGAAAGCCAAGAAGAATCACCTGATGATGGCTGGTCAGATTCAGCCGAAACGTTGGAAACACAGACAAGGTCCCTTTTGGGACTGCAATTGTATTCCAAAAGAGCAAACGCGGTCAACCCGAGAAAAGTACACAACATTTCATCCAGTCCGCGAAAATATCCGACATAACATATATAAATATTATATATATATATATATATATACACACACATATATATATATATATATATATATATATATATATATATATATATATATATATATATATATATATATATATATATATTTATATTTATATAACCAGGTCTGATATTCCCCTCACCTATCGGATCACATGAGATGAACGCGTCAGTCACTGCGCTGCATCATAGGATCGTGTTGAATTGAAATTATAAATCCAAAGATTTTGTAGAAAATTAGTTTCGAGTGAACTCTTTTGAAGAAACATCCATGGTTGTAGATGGTGTGCGATAATTTCTTGAACAGTTTTTTTCTTTAAATATATCTCTTTCGCCAGGAGCATCTGCTGAGACTTTAGAGGATCGAATGAAGGCCGAACATTTTCTATGATTTGCATTTACTATTTTCACAGCTGAAGTCAATATTATGACACCATTCCGTTAATTGGTCACAGCCGGTGAAAGAATCTCTCTCTGTCTCTCTTTCTCTCTCTCTTTCTCGTCTGTCCAGTTAATTTTTCTAATGAAGTCTTTTCAGACTATTTTTCAAACAAATTGATTTGAAATTTGAAATATTCATTTTCTATTGAATTAAAATTTTAGAATTTTGATATATTGAATGAGAAAAATTTTTGGTATACCTTATTGATCTAACAATTCTTCTCAACGGTATCTCTCTCCCTCTCTCTCTTTCTCTCTCTCTCTCTCTCTCTCTCTCTCTCTCTCTCTCTCGTCCGTTTGCTTGTCTGTCCGGTTATTTTGTCAACAATAATTCTGCAGACTATTTTTCATATAAATCGATTTAAAATTTCAAAAGATAATTTCATTTTTTTTGTAGATGCTAGAATTTTGAATTTTGATAGTAAACGAGATTATTTTATTGGTATATTTCATTGTTCCATTGAGCAACTCAACCCAACTGTCACTCACTCTATCTCTCTCTCTTTGGATCTCTCTCTCTCTCTCTTTCTCTCCCTCTCTTTCTCTCCCCTAGCCATGTATGTTTACTCTGGAAACACGTGTGCTATACATTCAGTGAATCCCCCCTCTAGGAACATTATCATCTTCTTCTGTGAACACTAAACACTTTTAACCCGATTTCAGATCTTTTCAGATGTGTAAGGATATAAACGTAAACATCCAAGGATTTAATCCAAGGCTGTATTTCTACATTAAGTCAGACAGTTTTATCTACAGGTCCCCCCCCCTTCCCCCCCCCTTCCCCCCCCCACGAACCGATTGTTTATACTTTTTTCAAGACACTTATAAACCCTGTTTATATAGCGCCAACTATACCTTCCCTGAAGAAGTTAAGAAAACACGATTTTTTTTGGATTCGACATGTTCTTATAAAATTCTAATTTTGGTCCTAGTATAGGGGCGTTAAAAGGAGTAAGGGGCGTTTAAAGGGCGTATAAGGGATTTTTTTTTTTTTACATTGATCTTAGAGCCGGTTGTACCAAGTGATGATTAGTGAATTAAGCAAAAATTACCAAATTAACTTGTTATCACCCTTGGTTACCTATGTTATTTTTGTACCTTAAGTAATGATTAACTAATTAATATTTAATCATCAGTTGGTACAATCGGCTCTTAGAGCCGGTTGTACCGAGTGATGATTAGTGAATTAAGCAAAAATTAGCAAATCAACTTGTTATTACACATATGCTTTTTTGTACCATAATTAATGATTAACTAATTAATATTTAATTATCGGTTGGTATAATAATTGGCTCTTAGAATATTGAACTAAACGCATTTCTGGTCGGATTCTGGTATTAATACTAGATGAATGATTTTGGGTAAATCATTTTTTAATCAATATAAATTTGTTAATTTCTTTGAAATTTTCACGATTTTAAAACACATAAATTAGAAATTTCAAATGTTTTGTATTTATTTTACGGTTTGTTTGAAATTGTTATTGTATAAACCAAGACAGGTATATAAGAGATAATAGAAAGTACGTAGTCATTATCATCAAATAACACGTATGAATATTTCCTAGACAAAACATCAGGGAAACTTGAAGATTTAATGGCGGTACAATAAAACAAGTCAGTTGGCTAGAAATTCATTAACACTGTAATAAGGTTTTTCCAAGAGATATATTTACAATGCATTTTTTAAATCATTTCTCTCGAGGGTTTTTAAATGAGCTTTTAAGTGTTTGAAAATGTTTTAACAAATCTTAAAACATAGTGAATTTGTCATACCCTATACATTTCATTTCTACTTAGGATCGAGAAAGCCGCCCCGGAATTATCACTAGCGGTAGTAACTGAAGTCACCGTTGGCCGTGGGTTCGAGTCCCGCATAAGGCATGGGTTTTTGTAAGCGTCCTTTCATCTATCATCACTTCATCGTTTCATTATCACCCGCTCATTCGTACCCCCGTATAACCTAGCTGTTGGTGGGGTCGTTAAGCAACATTCAGAGAGGATCGAGAAAAGTTGTTTCCTTTTCAATCAGTTTAGTTCAATTTAGTCACATAGAGTGTGAATCTGGTAAATTTGACGCGTATCAAGGTTATATGTGTTATATCAACTCAGTTCAACATAAAACCTGGAGGTGTTTTTATTTTAAAATTGGTGATAGAAAAATAATACATGTAAAAAATAAATGAATTAACATGTAGAACGAACAGAGAATTAAAGAAGTATATGAGAAGGGAGGTGTGCAAAAAAAGAGCGAAAGAGAGAGAGAGAGAGAGAGAGAGATTATATAATAATGTGCAGTTCTTTATAATAACTTCCAAGTTCATTTATTAACAGTTTACATGACTACATCACATCAAAAAAAAAAAAATCCATCAGTTTCATAAAAAAAAAAATCAAAAGTCATGAATGAAATGCCACATGAATGGCTCTAATTTTCATACTGATCTGCTATGACACTCAGCTTAACCAACCTTGAAAAACATCAAACAATGCCACCTTCGTACAATATCAGAACAGTTATAACTGTCATGTTTCTTTGACAGGTTGGCAAGACAAGTCTACTCCTTTATCCCTCAGACATTAAGAGCACACTAGAGTGAGTCGATGAAAATAATCGAACTTTGCGTTATGTGAACAGATTACAATATCGGATTAGAATGTTAAAGGACGTCACAGCCTTGAAACTGGATTTTATGACGATATTAATTTTACTGATTTGATAGAAAACTGGAAATCTCAATTTCAGAAATTATAATTAATACATTTGTAGGACCCGGCCCTTTTTAAGAGTCGTGACGTAGACATTACTCGATTCTGTTCATGTTTCTATACACGACTCATGGTCTCTGGAGGACAAAAAAAATATTTTAGTTTGTGAAATTAAGATGATGATTTCGATACATTTTGTCGATTTAGATCGATTTTTCTCAATCAGTAAAGCATCATCAGAGAATAAATTAAATCAATTGATCCTGACACGTGTAATAAAATCAAAAATCAATATTGCCATTCCCAACTTTCAATTTCATGAATATCAAGTCGAGTTTTCACATTTCTAATAACGAAATTTTAATTACTATGCATTCTGTATCCAGCATGCTCTTAATTAAGTAACATATTTCTCAACGGAACGACTCGTAGAGAAGTGGGTAGAAATCACAAGTGGCGGTACAAGATCTTGTGTGCAGTGAACAATATTTCGCACACACTAAGTGGGTGAACGGATTGGGTTGTAGTTTCATTGAATACACACTAAGTGGGTGTACTGATTCGGTTGTACATTCATTGAATACACACTAAGTGTGTAGTATACAGTATACACTTTGAATACACAACTTTTCCAATTATACAAATTTACACAAATCGAGAAATTTATTTTTACTATTTTTTTACATTTTCAAAATCAGTGTAATTGAATGAAAAGTTCACATCTCCAAGATAATGTTTATGTTCTTCAATCAATATGACATTTTATTTTTGTGTATTCAATCAGTTTTGAGATAATACATCAATGAATTTCATAAAATTCTTTTTATTTATTGACGTATTATCTTGAAACTTATTGAATTCACTGAATTAGATTATCATATTAATTAAATAGCATACATTTATCTTGGAGATGTAAACTTTTCATTCAATTACACTGGTTTTTAAACATGGAAAAAAAATCAGTGAAGGTGAATTTCTCTAATTTTATAAGCACCGTGCATGCACCCCCTAAAGAAACCATCCCAGTATTGACCTGAACGACAGAGGGAAACCAAGAAACACCCCTATCAGGATGACCGACCTTAGAGGGAATCGAACCCTGGACTCCTGAATGACGGTTCAGTGTGTTAGCCACACTCGACCACTCGTCTTAGTTGTAACTTCATTGAATATACACACTAAGTGGGAGAACGGATTGCAGTGTTGTATAGCTTTATTGAATGGAAGACTGGGTAGAAGTGGGAAGAAGTGGGTAAACCTGTCCGCAGTAGGGCAGTAGTAACTGACAACACGTGATAGTCTTGTTTATGTAATAGATTGATGTGGTTATTGTGTGTGTTTGTGTGTGTGTGAGATAGAGAGAGGGAGAGAGAGAGAGAGAGAGAGAGAGAGAGAGAGAGAGAGAGGGAGAGAGAGAGAGAGTTGTATTGATCAATGAAATATAATAAAATGATGATAAAATTTAATCAAAGACAAAGAACATGAACGGTGAATAAAATATCGAAGTTATTTTTTCCTCTACTCAAGTGAATTTTTAAGGTGCATTAACTTGCCCCCCCCACACACACATTTGAAATTCGTTCTTTCTCTAAAGGCATTGCAAACATGTGGTCGTTTTGTGCTGAAATATGCTGCCGAGAATTCGTTTTTGTGTTGCTACCGTTTTTTAGTTATTTTTTACTACGTTTTTTTTTTTTTAATTTAAAACCATTTTATTCACACCCAATGCTTACATCTAAGTACTACAACAATTACAAATGAACAAATAGACAAATAGATCGAAAGTTAACAATTTCAAACATATTAAAACAATAGTGATAGACAGAATTTGATATGAAGTTTTGATATAAAATTTAGTTATACAATTTAGATATGATATTTTAAAAGTGCGAAGTCCGCATAAGATAAATCTTATGCGCGGGCTGTCTTGCTTGTTTGTAATTACTGTAGAATTACACAATTACAACAAAAGCATCCACAGTTAGGCCCTTAAAAAGGGCTTAACTGTGGGTTAAATGAGTAAAAATTCAAAACTGGACGTATTCTATAATATTGTCTATCTGTAATGTGTCTATAATGCAATATAAACGCACTTTCATTACTCAACATATAATATATTTATATATTAATAATTATTATGTTCCAATTCCAATGCAGTCATAAAATCATGTAATGTCAATACTTAATAAGGTCACTGTTATATTTATTATTATGTATCATTTTCATCGGAATTATCCCCGAAGTAAGGCAATAAAAATATATTTAAATGCCTTGTCAATCGTTTAAAACAACTTTTCACTTTTTTTTTCTTATAATTTAATTACAGACTTTTAATACAATACTAATACGTCCTATACTTGTGCCTACGAGATGTGGATTTTCTCTACCAATATAACAATCCAAAAAAAATATAATGTTATATTTTGTGGTATTTTGAGTGAAGTTTATTTTTTATGGAGGAGATTTACAATTAGAAATACAACTTTATATTCCAAAAGTTATAAATATATAAAGATTTAATAAGTTTCTCTACAATTATCACAAATTTTATTTTTATTTAGTTGGTAAACGACCGTTTTCTTTAATGGATACAAGCATAAAATGCAATAGTGATATTATATATGTTATTGAATGAAACGATTGAGTGTTTTTTTGTATTAATTAGTTATAACGATCGGGTGTTTTGATATGTCAATAATTGTGATTTACTACCGGTTCAGCTTTCTTTGCATGGCGGTGCGTAGGAGTCGCACTGCGCCGGCGTGAAGAAATAAAAAGAAAACAAAAGTGGAAATGAATAAATTAATATTTCTTGCACACGTGCAAGTAATTGAAGTGAATTTATGTTGTTTTTTTGTTGTTATTTTGTCGATGTTAGTACAAAAGGCTTGGTTGTTTTGAAAGTACAGCGAATGGTAACTTTAACATTATGCGCGATTTTTTTTTTGCTATTGTGTAAAAGTTGACACAAATTCATTGTTCACCAATTAGAGCTATGTATAACAAAGGTAGGATCGTTCGGATGGTCGTCACAAGGACGATCTCACCACCCCGAAGAGAATAATTATAAATATAAAAAACTCATTTAGGTCCGGCATAACCAAATGGAGTTAGCCTTTATCTGATAGTTAGTGAAAACAAATATCACAGGTAACCATGCTGATAACAATCTGTTAACTGCCAGTTAGAGATACTCCACGATAATTCAGGCATTCAACAAACTGTAAATATAGTAAACTAATAATTTCAGCGATAATCTACAATTCAAACATTTGTGTTGGAAAAAAGGAATCTTTTTTTATTTTTTTATTCATTTGGATGTTATTATTATTATTTAATAAATTCGATGCAATGTATTTTTTTAATTTTACCTTGAGAACGGTAGGCCTATATGAGATGCCAGAATTTAATTTATGGCAACAAATAGGCCTATATAGTTTGTGTCCCAGTTTACGTTTATTATTCTAATATACTCTTGTAGTTAGGCCTATTGTCTCAGAGTATGTACTATTAATTTTTCGATAACCCGTTCACTATTCCAGCAAAACTCTCAGTTTATACTTTATTTGAAAACTTTTCAAATAATAATGTATAAATACTAATATTAAACTAACTAGGAAAACGCAGAATGTGCGTTGTGAGATGAGCGTAGAAGTATGGAAATCTGGAATTGAAAAATACTCTGTCTACATCTATCAATCTACATCTTCAGACCTTGGATTACTTCAAACGCTGAAAAACCTTACCTGCAACTTGTTGCTATTTATAGAGCAACCTGTCGCATATATACTTTGCATTACATGTTTTGATCCTATTTGATGAGATATATACTTTTATTGCGTTTTCTTCGTTATGTCTCATCCGATTGTTGTACAAATTATTGAAAATGTGTATGATGGTTGTTTTCATGAAAATTTTCATTGTGTACATACAAGCTAATGTGAGTTATTTTCTTTTGTTTTAGGTGAGTCTGAATAAGTTTAAGTCCGACTTAGGAATAGGATACAAACTCGAGTCGGTAAGTTTTACGAATATTTCAACTGATTCCTTCCATCCTGACTTGAATGAGGTTTCAAATAAGTTATATTGAAAGAAAGTTTCACATTGAACTTTATATTGAATATTTATATTGAATACTATCCCCTATACAGGGTACAATTTGTTGTAATTTGAAATAAATCAATCTAAATGATTATTTCTTTGGGGTGGTGAAATAGTCATGGTCGTAATTTGTCTTCCTTGGTCTCTCAATTAAAAAAAACTTTTTTCTATGTTTTTGATTTAAATGAATGGAAATAATGTGAATTGATAAAGGTTATCTAAAACTACATCAATATTTAATTCGTGAATTAATACATGTAGACCTTTCTATAAATGTATTTTTAATTACTCCTAATAATGATAACAATTGTTTATATTCATACGTACCAGATCGGTTGAAATAAAGGACTAACCTTCCCCAAAGGTTAAAGGTGTTCGATTAATACATTGGGAAAATTACTTGCTGCTACTGGGTTATCGTTTTAATGTTTCTCTCTCTCTCTCTCTCTCTCTCTCTCTCTCTCTCTCTCTCTCTCTCTCTCTCTCTCTCTCTCTCTCTCTCTCTCTCTCTCTCTCTCTCTCTCACACACTCTCTCTTTAGGTAATATAGCAGGCAGGGTATCGGTCACTTGCATTGAGCATAAAGTTACTATAAGAATTCATTCACTTCACAGATAAATGAAAAGTTATTTCTGTGATTTCTTAAAATATTTCAAGTCAGTGAACTAACACAATATATGTATATGTATATATATATATATATATATATATATATATATATATATATATATATATATATATATATATATATATATATATATATATATGTACACATCACGTACCTTTCAACCGAGGTTTCAACAGAAAGCTCATTGTATAAGTTATATACAAAATGTGCTCACTCCGGGACTTGAACCCAGAACCTTAAGGTTAGATCATCCCGAAGCTCTAACCGTCTGAGCTAAGCAGACACCCAGAATCATATATTGAATTTCGAATTCCGACTCGAATTTGATATCACTCACAATCGGTCAGATGTGTGTTACTTATGTTTCTAGTCAACCTTCTTATTCCGTGGATACAAGCCTGTAAAAAATTAAAAACTCTCGTAGAACCATTCTTGCCAAACAATCTGTAATTTGCAATTCTTTTCATTCCATGATTTATTCGAATGAATTATGATGCATACAAATAGTAGATTATATAGAGGCGAGCCCTGGAATAAATAATTGTATTAAAAAAAAACGTTTTAACGTTTAGTGTTGGATGATACGGTTGAATTAACGTTTAGATTCGATGTGATTAAGAGTTGAATAAAATGTAGGGGAAGAGGGATATGTAGAAAAAGAAAACGAATTAAAAAAAATAATTGAAATGGTAAAAAAAACATTCATTTTGATTTGTTACATTTTACAGTTTAATTTGAATTCTAATGAATGATGAAACACTGTGTTCAAAACGTCGTATAATTTGGTTTAGTAATTAGAATTAGATCTTCTTAAGATGGGAATGGTTCAACAACTCGGTGGTCTTTGGCCGCTGGAAGTGATATAAATTGTCAAATGAATCTAGTCAACATATTGAAGTCAATATATATAGAATATTTTCAGTAGTCGGCAAATTTTGTCCGTTGAAAAAAAGAGTAGGCTATAATCAACGATCTTTCAATTGAAGCCATATATATATATATATATATATATATATATATATATATATATATATATATATATATATATATATATATATATATATATATATATATATATATATATATATATAAATATATAATATACATATACAATATATGTTTAGAATTAGATTGAGTTCATTCCAACAAATTTTACCATCTGTAAAAATATCACAACTTTAATGAAAACCAAACATTTTATTTGCAACAACGATCTGCAATAATTGCAATACTTCTTCATATATTCAGCGTATGTTTTCAGCTTTACTTTAACCACATTCACATTTTCAATTCTTTAATTTTCCACCAAAATATCGTATTTCCATCATCACAAACCATTCCTTCCCAACATTCACCTTGCACATGAACTCTCTGATGCAGTTTCATCGAGTTCCCTAGCTCGTACGTACTGTGTGATATTGGCAATGGCACATATGGTAATAGTCCGATGAACTAGATAGACCTTGAACCCGATCTGTGTGAGTGTGTGAGTGTGTGTGCGCTAAAAGAAGTTTTATATATTAGATCGAGCCAATTAATTGGAATTTGCTTTGGTTAATAGAGACGTAGACATTCCGTAATGATTAGAGACAGTGCGGGGATATTGGAGAGATGAAACAATCGATGTGTTAAAGCGATCGATATTTGTTTGGGTTTATTTATAGAATTTATGTTGGGAGGAAAACGCGGTACATGCGTTGTAAGTGGAGCTATATATATATTTTCCACCAAAATATATATATATATTTATTCATATATATATATAAGTATTTATATATATATATATATATAGTTTATTTTAATGTTTACTTTTAGTTTGATCAGTTCTCTATTAATAAATACCGGTACGTTTTATAAAAATTATCTTCAATTATTGATTCAATATATTCAATTATGATTATTCAATTATTCAATTATTCGAGCAGTCTCCTGTGATAGATTTATAGCAAATTAATTAATAAAATATCAATTTCAAGTATATTTTTGGTCTAATTAAATTAAGTAGGCCTATATGACTTGTCTTTTAAAAAGTTCGATTTTTTTTTGATAGTTCGATGCCTATTTTGTAATCAGCAGACAATCAATAAAAACGCAATACATTTTGCCTCTCCCCTCTCTCTCTCTCTCTCTCCCTCTCTCTCTCTCTCTCTCTCTCTCTCTCTCTCTCTCTCTCACACTCACACAATTCATAACACACTCTATTCCTCGTGACAAATTCCATACTTACATATCCCTGCCAAAGTCACGCCCCATTTTCATCCCCCATACCATTCCGATCGACCGTCTCCCTGTTCATATAACACTACCGACCGGCAGTCTCGACCCGGCAAATTCTTCCTGCAGGTTACAATCGCCCGTCTCCCCTATCGATCTATTAACCGTAACGATAGGAGTGTCGATCTGTCCTGGTACAATAAGTTATCAATATGTTTATTATTGTATACTACTGGTATATGATATGTCGGGGTCATGAAACCGAAGTGTTAGTGTAAACAGTGGCGGACTAGAGCGCAGCTGTCAGGGCAAAAGCCCACCAGTAATAATAGCAATGTACTGCGTTGAAGCATGATGTACTACACTGCCTAGAGATCGATATCGAATGATCAATCGATCGTAGTCGATAGTTATCGATATCGATGGAGGTGCCGGGTTTTAAATGTTGATAAAAAAGCGTTTTGGCAGGATTCATGGAATTGTTTATAGAATTTTTACGATCGGTATAATGATTATATTTGTTTATAATTGGTATAATTGGATTATATATATATATGATATGTTTTAGCCATGCCATAAAAGATACGTCTCGACGTATCTTTCATGACATGGCTAAAACATCTCACATATCTCGACATTGGATCTGATCCAAAAGTTTTAATGATCATATATATACATATATATATATATATATATATATATATATGAAAACTATTAAACTTTCACGATTCATTTTATGATAATAAAATTTTTCGATTGTTTCGTTATCATCATATATATATATATATATATATATATATATATATATATATATATATATATATATATATGTATATATATATATATATATATATATATATATATATATATATATATATATATATAGAGATGACTGAATTACTACTAGCTGGGATTTCTACTAGCAGGAATTACTACAACCTGGCATTACTACAACCAATACTGAGTTAATATTATCGTAAATGATATTTTAACTCGACAACATTACTACTACCTGGAAATACTACTAGCCATATCCAGTATTGAAAATCTATTGAATAAATACAATCGATATATCAACTCTACTACCTGGAAACTCTACAACCGAGCTCATTTATAAAATAATTTAAATATATTATATTATATATAAATATCAGATACATTTCAAAAATGTTTGAATTACTACTAGCTGGAATTTCTACTACTTGGAAATTCTACAACTGATACTTAATTTTCCTGAAAAATTGACGATGATAATATATGACAATTGGAAATCTGAATCTCTACTAGCTGGCATTACTACTAGCTGGCATTACTACTACCTGGAAATACTACAACCGATACTGAGTTTTATCATTTGAAGAGTAATGAATTATAATAATAAATACCCATTTTAAATCTGAATTTCTACTAGCTGGCATCACTACTAGCTGGCTTCACTACTACCTGGAAATACTACAACCGATACTGAGTTTTATCATTTAAAACTTAAACAATTATAATATTTTTGAATGATAAAACTCAGTATCGGTTGTAGTATTTCCAGGTAGTAGTAAAGCCAGCTAGTAGTAATGCCAGCTAGTAGAAATTCAGATTTTAAATAGGTATTTATTATTATAATTATTTAATTATAAATGATGAAACCCAGTATCGGTTGTAGTATTTCCAGGTAGTAGTAAGGCCAGCTAGTAGTAATGCCAGCTAGTAGAAATTCAGATTTTAAATGAGTATATATTATTATTATTGAACAATTTTCAATAATAAAATCCTGTATCGGTTGTAGTATTTCCAGGTAGTAGTAAAGCCAGCTAGTAGAAATTCAGATGGATAAATGTAATAATAAATAACAATTATTGAAGCATCGGTTGTAGTATGTCCAAGTAGTAGTAAATCCAGCTAGTAGTAATTCCGAATAGTAGAGTTTCCAGCTAGTAGGAATGCCGGGTAGTAGAATCGATTTTTCCATGTATTTAATTGAATATATTCTCTAGTCTCTCATATGGGTTGTAGTATTTCCAGATAGTAGTAATTTTGCTACAAATTTATATTATTTTTAGTATTTCTATTCTGGTATCGGTTGTAGTATTTCCAGATAGTAGTAATCCCAGGTAGTAGTAATGCCAGCTAGTAGAAATTCAGCGTTCCCTATATATATATATATATATATATATATATATATATATATATATATATATATTTCTTCATATATTACCGTATATTTATATAGGTTATATATAGGTCTACAGCAATTTTGGTCGATAGATTAAAGGAACTATATTCGATTTATTATATTGTAATACGGACGCCCCTGGTGGCCGAGACAGACAGTCGTAACGCGTCATTGTCACGTCATTAAACGTACCGCCGTTTAACGGCTTCGAGGAGCAAAGAGGTTAGTATCGAAGTCAATCACTGTTAACCACACGATCTTCATAGCAAGCACCATAGTTAACATAATGTCAACTATGACAGACTGTAAATGCAGGTTATTGATCTGAATGACTGGTACTAAAACAAAATATTTAAACATATGTTTAGTTTTTTGTTAATTTAAAAAATTTAAACTATCTATTTATTTATTCATCGCGTACAGTCACAGTTGCATAAAAGTGCGGTGGCAAGGCCTTAAAGTAAACTAATCTTGAGTATAGTGAAAACATAGTAATTATTTTAGAAATGAATTATACTTGTATCCAGGAGAGAAGTTCGTCTACCAACATAACAAACACGAAAAGCAGCGTTTAGTATTTAACTCTTTCGGAAGATGTAGTTGAGGTTTATAATAGAAAATCTCGCCCAGAAAAATCATTGACTTTCACAATACAAAGGCTGTGCTAATAGCGACGACATTTCTGTTTGTGATCGTAATAAACGACACTTTAATGTGAATATTTATAACATATATCTATCTCTCACTCTCTCTTACTATTCATTCATAATTTTTTCTCTTGTTTCAAAAAAAAATGAACCATAAACTTCTCAAAAAAAGCGTATACTATTCGACAGTGTCCTGGTACATGTAGGCCTACTTGATTTTTTTCCCTTTTTCTTTTCCCTTATTCACTGTTATTAATAATTATATATATTAATTTCCAATCATTAAAGTTTCCGTATTTATTATATCAAGTCACATCCCTATCTACCATAAGTATACTAAATTCAGATCAATAATGCGTTTCCAAGTACCATTCTTGAACTTGAGAGACAACTCTCATGGCTCATACTATATATACTTGCATCCAGAGATGAAGGTTTGAACCACCCGCGCGTTAGTGTTGAGAGATAGAGTGGACGGTCGCTCGGAACCTTCATATCTCGTAGATATAACTACATATACATATTGATATTCTCATTTTTCAAGTCCGTTTTTTATATATTTCTTGTTAGAATTTTTTATGGTTGGTATCATCAAATTTCCATATAAGTCATGAGAGATTTATACATAAAAAGTGAAGAATTTTTTAATACATAACAAGAAGATGCATTATAGTTTCTATATACTTGTATCTACATGAGATGAAGGTTCCGATCGACCGTCCCCCCTATCCCACACCACTAGCGAGCGGGTGGTTCAAGCCTTCATCTCTCGTGTGTGACTTGTATCGACTAGAACAGGGGTCTCCAAATGTTTAGCCCAAGGGTAACACTGATTCTCCTCCACCAAGTCCCAAGGGCCAATAGTAGTACAACGCCATCTGGTGGGAAGCTACATGAATCTCATTAATCATAATTATAATGTTTAATTTCATTATGTGAATTATACCTATATACACTGGCGTCGGAACCGTGGGGAGGGGAGGGGGGGGGGGGGGGCAAGAGGGGCATGATAAAAGTTTTGCAAGACTCAAAATTTGTCTCGTTGTTCCCTGTTGAAACCCACTTTGTTAAAATTAGCTGTCATTTTTTTAAAACTTGTATTTGTTCATGACCTTCATTAACTTATTTACTACCCCGCGGGTCTCAATTGTTGAGCTTACCCCCCCCCCCCCTCCCCCCCAACTTCCAAAGTGTTCAGATGCCCCTGCCTATATAGGCCTATATCACTCTTTGTAAATATTAAAGAATAAAGCTCATATCATTAATTACTTTTAAAATGTTCAATTTCACAGCTATGTTAGTCATTGTGGATCTTAATTGGTCGATAAATAAAAACTTCTGATTATTATTTTGTATAATTCACTTACATTGTAAATTTTACAAAGTAATCAAAATAAACTATGGCGGGTCGGATTCGTAGTGCTTGCGGGCCGTACTTTGGTGACCCCTGCACTAGAAGATAAAGTTTCCGATCGACCGTGCCCCTATCCTACACCCCTGACGAGCGGGTGGTTCGAACCCTCGTCTCTCGTGGAAATAAGTATATACACTCTCATAGCTTCTCTGCATTTTACATGATTAATGGGTTTCCAAGATAAAAAAAACTTTTAGTATAAAAAACTATCTCGAAATTCTCTGATCGTAAAGTAGTGAAATACTCGAGACGCACGCGCGTTGTGTCATATTAGGAGGAAGGGGTAGCTGAACAAGGGCGCCTGAAGAGCATATACCGGAATTAAGTATATATACATATATCTATAGGCCTACTCGTTGTGCGTTAAATTTATCTTCTGTTACACTTTTCTGTTAAGGGGTTCATGCACGGTGCTTATAAAAATAGAGAAATTCAACTTCAATAATTTTTTCAATGTTCAAAAACCAGTGTAATTGATTGAAAATTTGACATCTCTAAGATAATTCAATGCTCTTTGATTAAAATGATATTTTATTTCAGTGAATTCAATAAGTTTTAAGATAATACGTCAATGAATAAAAATAATGTGATGAAAATCATTGACGTATTATCTCAAAACTGATTGAATTCATAAAAATAAAATATCATCGATTAAAGATCATGGAATTAACTTGGAGATGTGAACTTTTTATTCAATTATACTGTTTTTTGAAAATAGAAAAAAAAAATTGTATCGATAAATTTGTAAGTACCATGCTTGCACCCCTTTGATGTTATTATGTATTTGCAAAGTGTTTTTTATTTATTGACTGATACAAGTGGTCGAGTGGTTAGCACACTGAACCGTCATTCAGGACAACGGGGTTTGATTTCCGTCATGGTCGACAATTCTGACGAGTTTTTCGTTGTTTCCCTCAGTCTTTCAGAGCAATACTGTAGAATTGAGTTTTTGTCCGTTCATCCATTAATATTATCACAAATAATCATGAATATTATTATAATTGGCAACTAGTGAATTGATCAAGAGAATACATTTGTATATTCATTTATAGCTTCTATTTATAGCTTATAACATTTGTTTTCCACCAACTTTCCTTGTCTGTAGTGTTTATATTCTCGGCATGCATTTTAGTTTAAAATAATATTAAACAACAGTGAAATTACAAGTAAACGTAATTGAACATTAAACAAACATTAAAACTATAATTAAACAAATATGTAAACAAAAATCCAAACACAAACGTACGAACGAAGAAATAACGAATTTAATAAGTGATAAAACAAAATATATAGAACATGTTGTATAAATAATTGAGTTTATTTTTGTATAAACAAATGTACAAGAATAAACAAATAAACATAGATCCGGTTGTACGAATAATGAATCTGATGATTGAGTGATAATCAGTGAACTAACTTGTTATTATCACCCTTGGCTACCCATGCTATTTTTTACCCTAATTAATGATTAGCATAATTAACACATTTTTATTTTTCGTGATACGAAGTCTGGACCTATAAGGTAGTGATACAGTACACTGAATTTAGAATGAAAACAGTATTGATTTATTATTTGCTTATTCGTACCCCAAATAATCTAGTTGCTGATGGGGTCGTTAAGCAGACCAAAATGAGTTCATGATTTTTTTCAATAACATCGAAACTTGATACAAAACCATTGTTCCCAATTAAGGCTATAAATGAGAGTAGGATCGTTTGAACGGGGCACCACAAGGGCGATCTCACCACCCCAAAGAATAATTAAAATATGATAAGTCATTTAACAAACAAATCAAAGATTCAAAGTAGAACATTTTCAACCATTTGGTTAACTTCAATAAGAGCCGATTGTACCAACTGATGATTAAATATTAATTAGTTAATCATTACTTGAGGTACAAAAATACCACATGTATCCAAGGGTAATAACAAGTTAATTTGCTAATTTTTGTGTAATTCACTAATCATCATTCGGTACAACCGGCTCTAACAGGGTGAATGAATTTAAAAAAATTGATTGATATAAAAACAAAGATTGATATATTTTCTATATCCATTTTCATTCACAAATTCCCCACGCGTTTCTCTATCCCCTACATCACACACGCTACCACCGATTGTCGTCCCGAATGCCTTTAATTCGTGTCTGTGACGTATTTACGACTCTTACTCACGAGATAACGTCGAGTAGTTTTAAACAAACACGGAAGCGCACTTCATAAACAAACATTGTATAACTAGTTTTCAGGTGCACCAACCTCGTTTACATAACACTAAATAACACCAAACCAACTCTTAGACGGAATTTGTTGGCGTAGGTGTGGTAACGAATTGTCGCGACGTTTAATATTTGTATCTACGAAATAAGAAGGTTCCGAGTGTTCGTCCCCCTATTCTATATCATTAGTTTGTGGGTGTTTTGAGCCTTCTTTTGAGGATATCAGGATATCAAACTAACAATATGAAATATGACCACCTGTTTATTTATAGGTTCATTTTGTTGATTTTAAAATTTCAAGGCACGAGCGTTTGTAGATTTTTATTTTTTTTGGGGGGGTGGGGGGATGAATAAAGGGTGTAGTCTTCTAATCCAGCAGTTAAAATGTATTAGCTTTGATAAAAAAATATGAATGGATTGTTAAAGTTATTATTTATAACCAATTTTGAGAAGTGAAACATACTTCTAGTGGTTGAGTAAAAAGCCATCCATTGTTATATATTTATTTTATAACACTTACAATTTTTCAATTTGATTTTTAATATGTATTTTGTAGGAGATTATATTTTTATATATAAATACATACACATATATGTAGGTGTATGTATGTATGTAAAAGTATATATATATATATATATATATATATATATATAAATATTTATATATACATATATATATATATATATGAAACGATTTAAAACTATTCAAAAATCGCGACCTCCCCCGGGCCTTGAACCCGGATCTCCAGATTGCCGGTCTGACGCGCTACCAATATTATATATATATATATATATATATATATATATATATATATATATATATATATATATATATATATATATATATATATATATATATATATATATATATATATACACATGCATATATGTGTAGATATATAGATAATATATGTGGATAATGTTTAATCTGTAGTGTAGTTCATCTGTAGTTCATCAAACAATGTTCAACAGGTAGAAATGGACAAGTTACAGTCATTTTACGCCATATTTAATCCACACAATACTGGCTTCCAAGCTATGTCTTAAATGAATGATGATAATAATGAAGAAAGAACTCCTCAAAAGCAAGTGTTCTAATCGAATCAACAGGTTGTGAATTATCCACGTTTTTTCCACTGTGTCCGACTCAGTATGTGGCAGTGGAGTCGATGTGTAAGAATCTCGGTAGCCGTGGACCGTTCCATCATCACATCTCTTATCTCCCACGGTCTGACGTGTATTAATCGCCCATTAAGAACTCTTTACTGAGCTACAAATCAAATAAATGGTACCTGTTATACGTATCAAATACGTGTGGTTTGATTGGATGATCGAAGCAATGACCCCAACTCACCGTAATCGATTTTTTATTTTTACTGTAATTTTATATATAGATTTTATTCATTCATATTTTTTAATTTAATTATAATCTCAAATTTTCATTTTCACTTTCATTTTTACTCTCATTTTTATTATTATTATCATTTGTATTTTTAAACAAAAACACAAATTTCTTTGAAAATTGATATCAACAATGTGTTATGTACATATACCTAATATCTATCTATCTCTCTCTCTCTCTCTCTCTCTCTCTCTCTCTCTCTATATATATATATATATATATATATATATATATATATATATATATATATATATATATATATATATATATATATATATATGTAATTATGCATACGTTTCTTCAGGTAAATTGTGCAATATGAAGGCCTATAATAAAACGCAAACAAATCAGTTTAAATATTATATCCGTCCATATTCGTTGGACCATTCTTGTGGTATTATTAGTAACAGATAACAGGTACCATTATCATGTCTTTTTCCTACTGATCATCAAGAATAATAAAACTAACTGTAAAAATGCTTTTAGAGGTCGATTCTCGTCCTCTTTTTAATGTCATGCTGTAGAGATATGAACATGATGATGGACCGTTGCTATGACTACTGGAGGCTGTAGACTAGATATTGCACTTACAAGAAATACTAAACTTGTTTCCATGAGAGAAGAGCGATTGTCTACCAACTTAATAAATCAAAATATCACTATGACATTATTTTTTATAGCTGTGGCATTTTTCAATGACCTAATATATCATAGATTGAGCGAGACGCATCAAATAACACGTGCAGTAGTGAGGCCGTGATGGCGTGCCTGACTGGTGGGGTAATACCACGTGACACATAGGGAGATAGGGAGACCACTTTATATTTATACACTGCGAAAACGCACAACACTGTTTTATTTTGATTCTCAGAGGATACTGAATACAATAACGTGGGTGTAAGTCACATGGAAAGACGCAGAAATATACGCTGATTATCATGAAGTACATTTCTCAGCAGAATTGCCACATCTGGAGCCTTATTCCTGAGATAAATCAGATGTGAGAAAATGAAGTGAGAACAGTTTCTCATCTCACTTTTCATCAGATTTAGTATTCTTGATGAAGAAATACGATAAAGATTGTGAGAAACCATCAGATCCATCATAATAGGAAGTGAAATAAAAATTGAGATATGAGAAAAAAGGGAGAAAAATTGATTCAGAAATAATAATTGGCCATTTCATGCGAAATAATCATTTTCTCATTCACTTTTATTTTTCTCACATCTCATTTATCTCAGGAATAAGGGTCCAGTAATAGCCATCAATGAATGAAGTCATTTATTTAGTCTGACTCGGACCGCTGCCGATAAACATAGCATGTAACGAAATATTCTCAGTCAGGCTGGTATCACCGAAGCACGTGACTTTCGTTCGCACCCCGCAGACCCCGCGCCTACAAGCATGATGGCCTCAGTTTTTCCGTCCCACATACGTTCTCTACGTAAGCTCTATGGTATTTTTAGGGTATTTTCGTTATTTCAGGACGAGGTTTAGGCGGGAAAAAAAATGCAACTGCATCTTTCATAAGCGATAAATCTCGAAGATGCATCGATACTGTGACCAGAATTATATTTATAGAGATAATATATACTCGAGTTCTTACAATTTTTGAAATTTTTACGATACCTTATTTTTCGTGCATACAACTACAATTGTGAAATGTAAAATTAGTTAACTCATCCGAACGATCCTACCTTGTCGTCCTTAGCCTCGATTTGAGTATGCGTGTGTGAAATTGTTTGCATTTATACAATTTGTGTCTATGACTAATAGTCTGAAAGAAAAAAGATTCAATGCAATCACTACCGTATTTATTTTCTCAAATTAATATTACAACAGCCTTCTTTGTTCAGGAACACAGTGTGCTCTCTTTCTAAATATACGATACGCCTTTATATGTGTCATTCTTACAATAAAAAATACGTAATAGCTGCGATTAATGGCAAAAAATAAGAGTCCCGCATAAGGCATGGGTTTTTGTAAACGTCCTTTCACCTATCATCACTTCATCGTTTCATTATCACCCGCTCATTCGTACCCCCGTATAACCTAGCTGTTGGTGGGGTCGTTAAGCAGCATTAAAAAAAATAAATAAAAAAACGCATGTACATAATATCCCACTATGACGATTAGTTGAAATGATATAACGAATTCACTACTGTATTAATTTTTTTATAATTTTTATTTCAACAGCTTTCTTTGTTTCTGATGAGTGTATACTCTCTTTCGGAATATTATTAATACGATCTGTCTTGAAAGGTGCCATGTTTTCAAGATAGGAAAGTTTTGATGGAACGATACATGTTTTAGTTGAATGCATTAGTTATAGGTTGGTAACACCACATTCCATTTGTTGATAGCATGCACACATTACTGCCATACGGAGCTATCAAAAAGGTTTTTAGAAAAAAAAAATAGGTTAGATTCACGTTATTTGTCTTGATTCTTGGGTTATTTATGGTTTTCCTCGGTCGGTTTAGTGAATACAGAATGTCAAATCATACTGTGGTCGAATAAAGTGGTTGAGTGTCTAGCACACTGAACCGTCATTCAGGAGACCAGGGTTCGATTCCCGCCATGGGCGACATTACCGAGGTGCATCGTGGTTTCCCTCTCTGTCGTTCAGGTCAATATACTGGGATGGTTCCTTTATAACAGGCCACGACCGACCCCTTCCCAGTATTAAAATACACCCAATAAAATAACCTGTCATCTCAGCATAACATTTATCATGCATCGACGCCAATATATCGTAGTCACCAGTACAGTCCGTCGTTAAACCCAATATAAATAGAAACTACATGTATACGTTATTATTGCTTTGAGGTTTGCCTATTCTTTTGGTAATGGGAGGGACAGTTGAAACATAAACTTTAACAAACTTCAAACCGAACTTTGGGAATATAATTTTCAATTTTCTGTCTTTGTCTTCTGGACTGGACCCAAGATGACAACAACATCCTAAAACGGAGACTTTGTTCGCTAAATCCACGTCCAATATATTATATTGCTCAATAAACTGATCTTCTGTCTTTCTCTTGTCTGCTCTGGGATTGATATTTACGACTAGTGAAACAAAGCAAGTCAGATTTAGTTCTTTTAACTTCTTTGATCTCGACCTTTCGAGCCGAAACGTCGAAAAAAACTTGACTGCTTTTTTGATGTAACAAATGTGCAAACGTTGCATTTAGAAATCGTTATTATTATACTTCTATTCGTGAAAGAAAAGGTTCGTCTACCACCATAACGAGCAGAAATATCGCCGTTAAGTTTGTAAAGCTGTGTTATTTTCGTAGAATCATGATTTTTAGTTTACGATAAGAAACGCAACTCTGTCTTTCGAGAGGAATATCACAACCCCTAAAGTAGATTATAGCGAATAATCACGATATTTATTTATCTAATTTTAGAAGAAACTAGAAATCAAAATCTCAATTTCAGAAATTAAAATCAATTTCTTTGTCCTCCAGGACTCGGCTCTTTTCTGAGTATAGTGACGTATACAATACTCGATTCTGTTCATGTTTATATACAAAATAGGTAATGTCTACGTCATGACTCATGGTCTCTACATGGTACAGAAAAATTAATTGAGCTTTTTGAAATTAAGATGCTGAGATCTTTAGCTTTCTCTAATATTAGGGGAAAAAACTTGTCGCTATTCGTTAGAATGTACTATGATTTTCTAAGACCATATTTACAATGAAAAACGCCACTTCATCTTTCAAAATCGTTAAACCCGATTGGTGACAGCAAGATTATGTAATGACTGAAGTTAATACAACTATTCAACGGGGTCTTTGTCTTTCGCAAGCAATTGTGTAGTTGAGAAAGTGGCACAATAAATGCAATAGTTTTGGGAGCGACGACAAACTGTCAACTTTGTAGGTTAACTTCACAAAGTAATGAATTACTTCCTATTTTAGGGCTGAAATTATTCGAAATCACATGTCACGATTAAAAACGATAATTTTTGCTTTTGCAGATTTTGTATAAAACCTTCAATTCGCCTTTCATTGTTCTCTAAACATAAGTGTTGTAAAGGAGGAAACGTCCCAGGTCTATTAAATTTATATTGGGTTGATCAACACACTGTAATGGTAACTAAGATCTATTGGCGTCGGAATGATGAATGAGATGATGATATGAAGGTTATATATAGGTAATGGGAAGAACAATGGTGACGAAGTAATCATGGCCCATATATATATATATATATATATATATATATATATATATATATATATATATATATATATATATATATATATATATATGTATATATATATATATATATATATATATATATATATATTTATATATATATATATATATATATATACGTGAATCACGATAAATGTCTGTTTGTTATTTTGGTTTAACGGCGCGTCAACGACTCGGTTACGTTGTGTCGGTAAGTTACAGTTCGCGATGTTAATCACCAAGCAGGACTAACATTAGATTCGCGTTTATTTTCATCATTTTGGCAGGTAGATTCGCAACAGGTGTTGAGTGCATTCTGACCTATCAATTAATATAGGTTAATAGTCGACGGATGGTGTGAACCTAACACACTGTGAATCGTCCATAGACTTTATAGTTTTACTTTCCTTTGAGGTGGGCTTGTTTTATATGGTTTATTCAATTTAATTGCTTTGGCAGTATATACACGAGTGAATTTTCAAGTAGAAGATACAGGGAAGATACGGAGGATAACTAAAGAAAAGAAAAATCTATGAAAGAGAGGAGAATGGTGATAGAAAACTTTTCTCCCAACACGACTTTTGAATTGTTCTTCACTCCTTAACTTTTCATTCTATAATTTTTTATATTTTGTTAAATGAGCTATATTGTATCTAACTATTTCTATGGGGTGATAAGATCGCCCTTGTGGTGCCCAGTTCAAACGATCCTAAACTTTTATCATTAGTCATGATCTCTGGAGGTCAAAAAAATTATTATAATTTCTGACATTGAGTTGATAATTTCTAGTTTTTAACCAAAAATAGAGAAATAAATTTCTTTTCACTCATTAAAACCCAATTCCAGAGCTGTATTAAGTTGTTCTTCAAGTAAAGATACATAATCATCTATAATAGTATATATATTAAAGGGGCCCATAGAAAAAACAAGGTAAAAATGTGAGAATGAATATGGATTTTCAATGAAGACATCACTTGTCAATAAGAACTCCTCACAATATAACAATAGCAGTTTTTATTTCATCCCTTGTGAAATCGAACAACCCTCAATGCGTCAACGTCAGAAACATGGTGTTCGTAGTCTGGCTTTTGTTGTCGACTACAATCAGTCACCGACATCCAGTCACGTGACCTCGAGTAGCCAATCACATCGCGACAAACCTATCACGTGATCTTCAGTAGCCAATCAGATTACAAGGAACGATCTGCAGAGAGATTCTGATTGAATAATACGTAATTACTGGGCCTGGTTGTAAGTTATGTCTTTTTTTTTTGTAATGGTGCTTAACGACCCCACCAACAGCTGGGTTATACGGGGATAAGAATGAGCGGATGATAATGAAACGATGAAGTGATGATAGGTGAAAGGACTTTCACAAAAACCCATGCCTTGTGCGGGACTCGAATCCACGCCCAACGGTGACTTCAGTTACTACCGCTAGCGATAGTTGACTTAGCCACCGGGGCGGCGTTATTGCTTATTTTATGTATACAATTTTATTTATTGAATATCTTTGTCAAATCAGGAATTACCAATGTGGGAGTAGCTCTAACTGGCAGTTTAAAGTTGTTATCACCATGGTTACCCTGCTATTTGTTTTCATTAACTCTCAGATAAATATAGTATACTAATACAGATAGTATACAAAAACCCATGCCTTATGCGGGACTCGAACCGACGCCCAATAGTAACTTCAGTTTCTGAAGCTGTGCCTCAACTGACTGAGCTACCGAGGGTGGATTTTTATTCAAATTAGTATATAAGTAATTATTTATATTGGTGAAGAAAGACTGCCTTAGATCTTGAAACAACCAATAGTGTCGATTCTATGCGCTCTCACTATAATCTACAGCCTAGATTGGGAAACAATAATCGTCATCAACATCTATATGTTGATAGTAATTAATATAATCTCATGGATATAAAATTGAATAAAAATGGTTTTAATCATTGCCAGATGTTTCTTTTTAATATTTACAAATAATTTTATTACCAGATGACAGATATGAGTTCAACATAAACATAAATATATAAAATATTATCATACATCATTATAGGCGTATGTAAGATATAAATTTATACGTATATCTACTTTCTATCAAGTCAATATCATGAGAATAAACTTTATAAACATGTATTTAATAAAAGTACATCACAACTATGAAAATAGATTCTTATGAAGGATGACGATATTTATTTCCCTAATTTTAGAGAAAACTAGAAAACATCATCTCAATTACAGAAAATGTAATGGATTTTTTTGTCTTCCAGAGACCATGAGTCATGACGTAGACATTACTCGATTCTGTATAGAAACATGAAGAGAATCGAACGTGTCTACGTCACGACTCGATTAAAGGACCTGGAGGGCAAATACATTAATTATAATTCTGAAATTGAGATAATGATTCCTATTTTTCTCTCAAATTAAAAGGGTGTGTGCACGGTGCTTACACAAATCGAAAAATTTATATTTACTATTTTTTTTCCATTTTCAAAAATCAGTGCAATTGAATGAAAAGTTCACATTTCTAAGATAATTCTATGCTCTTTAAAGAATATTACATTTTATTTTTGTGAATTCAATCAGTTTTGAGATAATACGATCAATGAATAAAAAGAATGTGATGAAATTCTCTGTCGTATCATCTTAAAACTGATTGAATTAACTGAAATAGAATGTCATATTAATTAGAGAGCATAACATTATCTTGAAGAAGTGAACTTTTCATTCAATAACACTGGTTTTTGAAAATAGAAAACAATCAGTGAATGTGAATTCCACCTTTTTTATAAGCACCGTGCATTAACCATAAATATCGTCATTATTCGTTAAAATCTAGTTCTAGGGTTGTGATGCCCTTTAATTATTATTATAAAAATAATTTTGTTCCCCGATATATCTCTTGAAAATATCTCCATCGATATATCTCTTTTCTCTGAAATTAGTGGAATAAATATCGTCATTATTCGTTAAAATCTAGTTTCAGGGTTGTGATGACCTTTAAATACTATCAAAACTGTTCTCCGATATATCTCTTGAAAACAATTAAATATTTACTACCAGAAGAAAGATCGACTTGATTGTATATATTTAACATAACTTACAGAGAACAGTGTTGTAGAGTAGCTCTAATATATTTACATATAGATAATACAAATATTCATGAATATATAATTATTTTGTTTTGTTATGTTAAGCTGGCTAGACTGTCTTGTCTGTAGTCGGAGTCATTACACTAGTAAGTTATGGGTGAGACTGAGACTGTTTTTTGATCAATTTCTTGTATATACAAATATTATAGTGTCATCCATATGAATATTTTGATCTTTCTTTTTTTTATTGTCACATGAAAAATATAATAACAATTATATTAACATTTACAAAGATCTACAAAGCCTATGAAAGGCTTGTATGTAGGATACAAAAATAAATAAACTGAATTTAACAAACACAAACGACTAGTGGTGAACGATAAATTTTTTTTGACGATGTATACTACATTTTGTCAACTGACAATAATAATAAAAAAAAATTAGAATTGAGAAAGTGAATTACATTAGGTTTCATAACGTATTGCTTATGAAAAAGAGAAATATGAAAAACAGAGACAAAAAATATTTTCAATTAATTCCGTCCATCTTTAGACCTATAAACAAGAGTGAATTGAATCCTTATATACCAAAAAGGATATCTATATATAGTTTTACTATTAATCCTTTAACATATTACGCTCTCCTGTCGATAACGCGTCATTGACCTGTTTTACCGACCCGACAGGTGTTAAGAAACAAATCTATAAGCGTTGATGTCATCATTTCGTATATTTTAATTATTTTTTTCTCCAAAACAACGCAAGATAATGTGAATTATCCCCTCTAGCAGATTGTTTGGATGTAGTTTATTAAAATAATAACTATTATTAATATTGTGCTATACTATTATTTTCTTTTCACCATAACGAAAATAACAATTATGAGTACAAAACGGAATACTCCGTCGTCTTATTTTTGCAATTAACAATCATGCATGTAGATATATCGCAGAATTTGAAATTACCATAATCCGAAGAAAAGAAATATAGAAACTTACATCTATTCATATTTCGACAAATCTTCATATCAAAATTTTTATCTTTTTAAAATTTTGAACTTACATCTATCCATTTCAAATTTTCGTCTCTAAATGTTAAATTTCAAATTCTATAGTACATATAGGTATCTAAAGCTAAAACGAAAAAGATAAATAACTACGAAATTCCCAACTAAATACTTGAGCTTCCGTAACCATAGGCAACGCACACAAGAACTAATCATAAACATCCAAACAACTATGTTACATCCACGACCACTTTTAATTTTTTAACCCCTTGACATATTACGCCTCCCAGTCGATAAAACATCATTGACCTGCTTTACCGACCCGACAGGTGTTAAGAAACAAATCTATAAACGTTGATGTCATCATGAATTTTTTCCCCCGAAACTTCGCAAGACAATTTAAATTATACCCACTCTTGTCTACCACTTAATGACTGCATAATAATTATGAATTTGCATCTTTAAAATGCATCTAAACGCCGTTACCTTTATGCTTGATAATGATATATTATTATACATCATAACCGCATTCCTAATTAGAATATATGAGAGTGTAATCGAATGAGATTGAAAAAACTAGATCTTTAAGAAGGTTGGGAACGGACGGTTGTTTTGGTGTTTGAAATGTAGGAGACGGGCGTTCGATCAGGAAATGCAGGTGGAGACTTGACATGTGAAATGCTGCGAGTTTTCTGTGGAATTTGATTGTAGTTTAATGTCATTAGTGGTGAAGAATTTGAATTAGTCGAGGAAAACGATGTAGGATGTGGTGTTCGAGTTTGAGTGTATTTGTGTGTACGTAAAGTGATGGATCGAGCCTTATGATGAAATTTTACGTAATAAATGATGAATAAAATTACAAACACAATTTTATTACATGAATTGATGATTTTATGCACTTTTTTATTCACCTGAATATTAGTGATTACTCTCATGAAATTACAATCAAACATACTCAATACAATTACGAATTGTTTTTTTTTCTTAGCTCTCTTCTTAAATCACCGATGTTCGTTATATTCTTGATATTTTCTTCCAATTCATTCTATTCCCGCGTCGTTCTTCGAATGAAACCATATTTCCCTTCCTTTCCCTATTATTCGATTTCAACGAATAATTACGATCTTTATTTCCACAATTTTAGAGAAAACTAGAAATCATCATCTAAATTTCAGAAATTATAATTAATTTATTTGTCCTCCAGGACCCGAGTCTTTTTTCTGAGTCGTGACGTAGACATAACGTAATGTATTCTGTTCATATTTCTATACAGGATCCGTATTGCCTGTATCATGACTCATGGTCACCGTAGTAGAAAAAAATTAATCCTGATTTCTGAAATTGGAGAGATGATTTCTAGTTTTCTCTGAAATAGGGTAATTAATATACTCTCATTATTCCTTAAATCTATTTCCAGGATTATGTTGTCTTCTAAGGAATATTCTCCAACGTCGAAATATTAGTTTTCTAATAATAATTCCAAAACAATCTGAAATAAAAGGATCAACATTTTTATATGAATACTAGCTGACTCGGCAAACGTTGTTCTACCATCGAAGTGATTTGTAGTAAATGTTGGTTGTTAATGTAAAAATAAGGTGATGGCGGATTAGGCGCTATCTAGCGTGTACCCCCGCATATGTTGCCGAGTGCGGCGGACCTTGTGTACGCCGTCAATGTGCATGTACAACGTCATTACTGGTGTCGTCCATGAAGTGCCAATTTTTGGATATTGCTCATAGCAGAAAGCTTGGCGGAAGATCTCGTATACTTTAGGACCATCTACCAGCCCTATCGAATACGCGTGAGGAATTTCACGACACTCGGTCGAGCCGTTTCGGAGGAGTTCATCCTCTACCATTAGACACAAGCTTTTTATATATAATATATTATGATGTATGTTATGCGCGCGCGGTAATCAATCACCATAGCAGCGCGCGCATTAGTCGGTACACAGGTTTGTCTCGCTTGCAAGACGTGTATTGGTGTGTGCGCAGAAGATTATAGTTGTCAAGGAAACAAATACTACCTTCAAGTGCCGTGGCAACTCAAGTGCTTTGGTGACACAGTATAATGGAGTGCTACAGACAAACCACTCGAGAACAAAGTGTGTGGTGTCCAGTGGGGAAGCCTGAAGAGCGTATACCGGAATAAAGCATACTCGGTTGTATGACATGGGCTTGGGTGTCCAACCTTACGTAAACCGTAACCACATTTTCTAATCATTCTTTATTCTTTCTTTATTTTGGTCAATATTTGTATGATATAATACAATATAATATGATATAATATTAACATGATATAATACAATATGATATAATACAACTATTATACAAATTGAAAAGTACCCCTAAGCCCACTGTCACACGATCGAGTCGACTTTATTCCGGTATACGCTCTTCAGCCTTCCCTCAAGAACGTAGTATATGCGGTGCTGACAAGTAGAGACTATTGTTTAAAATGAATTGATCGTTATAATTATGTTACCGGAACATGTAGCTCAATTGCTAGCTTAAATGTAGCTTGAATCCGGGAGTTGAGGGGCATATCGGACCTGGTTCGGTCCCTCGCCACCGTCCATCTTTACAGTTTTTTTCGTGGTTTTCCTAAGTAGTCTAGTGTAATGCTGGGATGGTTCCTAAAAGGTCCCTTCTCATCCTTCCCATTATTCGAGAAACCTTCATCATCCCATCACTCATTAATCATTCGTCCGAAACCAATAGATCTTAGTTATCATTACCGTACGTCGTTAAACCCAATATAAATTAATACATAATTGTGTCCGTGATGAAATCAGTGAATAACTTTCCGTGCTCTCTTGTCATACGCAGTATAATAAAATCACGCAGAGATATTTGGAAACAAAATTATAGAGAATTGTAAAATTACAAATAATTGGAATTAATTTGTGTTATTTTTCTCTATGTTTCAGGTGAGTCCAAATAAGTCCAAATAAGTCCAATTTGAAATATATTCTCATGAGACGGTAAGCGTAACTATAAGTTACTTAACTATAACTTAATTGTGTGTATACATCTATCAATTAAGTGATGAAATGAACTAGGGGAAAATCTTTTATAACTATGTATTTTCTTGTTCTTGTTTGAAGAACAGAGAAGAGAGTTAGCAGAGGATGCACTTACAAAAAGAAGAAGAGAGAAAGAGAGAGAGAGAGAGGGAGAGAGAGAGAGAGAGAGAGAGAGAGAGAGAGAGAGAGAGAGAGAGAGAGAGAGAGAGACAGAAAGAGAGAGAGATAGGTAGTTGTGCACTTGCCGCCGAGCTTGGTATTTGTTTAGTTTTGTGAGACGGACAACTGGAGATAGAGATAGAGAGAGATGTATAGGGGTGGTTTTTATGTCGCGTGTTGGCTAAGCCATAAGGGTAGGTATAGACATAGTGTGAGTGCTAACTCTTGATGTGGTGGGAGGGGGGGGGGATGGAATGCCGTACACTTGTTTCCACGAAAGAAGAAGGTCGGCTACCAACTAAATAAAAGTGGAATATCAGATAACGACAAAGTCTCGCACAAAATTTAAAGGACATCACAAACCTGAAACTGTATTTTAACGAATAATATCAGTATTTATTTTCTAATTCTGGAGAAAACCAAAATTCATCAACTCAATTCAAAAATATATATTTTGTCGTCCAAACACCATGATTCGTGACGTAGGCATTACCGATTCTGTGTAGAAATATAAACAGAGTCGAGTAATGTCTACGTCACGACTCAGAAAAAAGTCCGTTAAATTCATTATAATTTTAAAATTGAGATTGTGATTTCTAGGTCTCTCTCAAATTTATGGAAATATATATCTTCATTATTCTTTAAATCTAGTTGAGAGTTGTGGTGGCATTTGAGGATTTCAAGTTTTTAAAAGATCCAGTTACGTTTCAGATCGCAAATCTCATCTTGAAAAATCGTATTACCCTAAAAATACGACAGCTATAAGAATATAACGGTGATATTTGTGTTTGTTATGTTGGTAGATGACCTGTTTCTTTAGTGGATACAAGTATACATCAACTATATCTACCTATACCCACTTGACTGAAAGGTGAGACGAGAAAAGAGAGACGGAATTGAATTAACAAATATTTCAAATCTCTGTTTTTGTGCGGGTATAGGATGACACGTTATCGCTCCAACAAAACTTTATCTGTGTTTTTTTTTTTTTTTTTTGAAACTTACTCTTATTTATACGCATCATTTTCTTGTTTTACTATCACTGGAACGGTTTTTACATAGGCTTGTGTCACGTTTTGGAAACTGAGATACTTTTATTTGTGACGAATAAGTATGGTCACAGACAACGCAGTCCTGGTGTCAAATATCATTGTTTTTTATTTAAAATAATTTAAATAGGGTGGTAAAATTGCCCTTGTGGTGCCCCGTCCATACGATCCTACTTTCATCCATAGTCTTAACAATGATTTTGCATCAAATTTCGATGTAATTAAAAACGTATACATCACAAACTCCTGTTGCAAAGTAACAAATGACTAACAATTGCTACCATGTAAACTTCAAATGGCATCCACTTATTCGCACCCCCATATAACCTTTCTGTAGGTGTGGTCACTATCATATTTCGTACTATTAACAATATGACCAATACATTCACGCAAATATATATTTGTTATGAGATTATTATCAAATACCGCATATTTTTTAAAGATCTTTTGTGAGGGAATACTCCTCTTAGTTAGGGGGTTCATGCAACGGTGCTTATAAAAATAGAGAAATTCATCTTCACTAATTTTTGTCTATGCTCAAAAACTAGTGTAATTGACTGAAAACTTCACATCTCCAAAATAATTTTGTGCTGTCCAATTTATATGAAATTTTATTTAAGTGAATTCAATCAGTTTAGGATAATACCTCAATGAATAAAAAAATGCGATGAAATTCAATGACGTATTATCTCAAAACTGATTGAATTCACAAAAATAAAATGTCATATTAATTAAAAAGCATAAAATCATCTTGGAGATGTGAACTTTTCATTCAATTACACTGGCGTTTGAAAATGAAAAAAATAGTAAAGATAAATTTCTTGATTTGTGTAAGCATCGTGGACGCACCTCCTTAACAGTAGGAAGGCATTCGTATAAAAATATAATTCCTATTATATCCCTCTTCCACAATTCATTGATGTTTTTTACCGGCGTAACCTCAAAGCTAAGGGTGCTAAAAGTAAGGGTAGTTATGATGATTGTGTTATAATTTGACCATACTGTAGTGTATAGTCAAGAAAAGGAGGAATTTACCTTTTTTTAATAGGGTGTTATACTCCTCTTTCACCTTATTATATTGACCAATCCAATTCTCAAGAAATACTGTTGAAATTACTTTACGAGGATTTAAGATCCTTTCTACAAAAGCACAAAAGAAGTGACCATAAAGTGGAGATGTTTCGGGGAAACGACATAGTTTGAGCATGGCTTAGCTGTGAATGAGTGGCTTTTGTATATCCAAGTTGAGAAAAAACATCTGAAAGAGTTCTTGAAAATGCGTATTTTTGGCTTTCTTGCGCATGGGAGTCGCGATTTAGGGAATTATCATCTTTTTGGTGATAACAATTTTGAACGATATGAGATATCAACAATGGTAATCCTGGAAAATACCTATCATTTTCAATATCTTTGCAATGATATGACTAGATATATCTACAATCGCAATTTCAGCCCTATTAATCGCCTATTGTATCTGTTCAACATGTATTACACCTTTGATTAAACTCATCATTCTTTCACATCATCACAATTATAATATTTCTGAAGAAATCAAAAGTTGGAATAAAACATTTGGAATAGTTATGGCAAGTCTTGACACGATTATTGTTCACATAAAGAATAAGATTACTAATTGGGGGTAGGCTTACGAAAGAGCGAATTGTAGATTAATCAAAGTACAGCACAACCCTGAAACTAGATTTTAATGAATAATCACGATATATATTTCTTTAATTTTAGAGAAAACTAAAAATCAGCATCTCAGTTTCGATTTTTTTTGCCCTCCAGAAACCATGAGAGGTACGCATTACTGATAAGTACAGAATCATGAACAGAATCTAGTAATGTCTACGTCACAACTCATAAATATAACAAATAAATAATACAAAATTTCTGAAATTGAGATGACAATTTCTAGTTTTCTCTCAATTCAGATAAATAAACATCGTCATTATCCGTTAACATCTAGTTTCAGGGTTGAGATGCCCTTTAAGTTTAACAAAACCTCAAACCCAACTTGACTACTCATATATCTCTAAAAAAGATAAAAGAAAGATCAGAGAAACGTCCATAATGAATGGAGAGACAATAAACCTGAATTGTATCACCTGAACAATTCAAACAATTCAGAAAATTCCCGAGACATTTACAAAGTAGCCAGAAAGCAATGCGGCTGAGTGTACTCGGGCGCTGAATATAGCCTAGGCCTACTTGCATTCTCAAGAGATGACGACTTGAAACACCCGCGCGCTATTCTTAAGAGATAGAAAGAGACAGTGGTTCGGAACCTTCATCTCTGGTGGTCAATTACCTCAAGACAGAAGAAGGTTTGAAACACCCGTGCGCTAGTGGTGTAGGATAGGGAAGACGGTAGCTCGGAACCTTCATCCCTTGTGGATATGATTATATATAGCCTAGGCGTAATTGCATTCTCGAGAAGGCTTGAAACACCCGTGCGCTATTGTTGTGATATATACGAGACGGTCGATCGGAACCTTCATCCCTTGTGGATATAATTATATATAGCCTAGGTTTAGGCGATGGTATGTGAGATGTCCACTAAAGCCTAGGCCTACTTGTATTCGGAAGATAAAGTGCCGAAACATCTGTGCGTTATTGTTGTAGGGTCGTAGAGACGGTCGCTCGGAACATTTATCTCTCGTGGATACAATTATATATAGTTGTATCCACGTAAGATGAAGCCTCGAAACATCCGTACGTTATTAGTGTGGGATAGGGGGGACGGTCGCTCGGAACCTTCATGTCTCGTTGATACTAGTATATAATCATAGTTACACCGGCGGGACATATTTGTAAGAAATCAGGTCGAGAAATTAGCATAAATTATGCTATAATTAGATAGTATAAGGCGTGAAAAAGAGCCATAAAGATAAATCACTTGGGGATTAATCTAGACGGTGGGAGAATTTCACTTGATTACTGCCAGGTATGTTGATCAACTATATGCTCACATTGTGGTGTAGTTCAATTTATTGAATTCTATTTGATAACTGTCCGAAATTTTAACAATTTAGAAAGTAGGGTAGGTAGGCTTATATATATTTAAAATAATGGTATTTTGTTTTTAAAGAATGGATAGATTTTAAAAATTCTCTCTAAAATAATCTAAATCATTGGTTAATTATTTATATCACATATTTTTTTTATGTAATTTTATTTTTGATAAAAAAACAATTTGATTTATTTGCACCCTTGACTGTGCTTACGAAAATAGTCGATTCTTTCATATTCCAAGTTTATCTGTAATTGTTATCTTTTATCAATTATTATATTTTCCGATCTTATATTATTCAATTGCCGCCCCCGTGGCTCAGTCAACTATCGCACTGCGGTAGAAACCGAAGTCACCGTCGGGCGTGGGTTCGAGTCCCGTATAAGACATGGGTTTTTGTACTACTCAACATCCATAGGGTATACTATTCAGTGATAACTATTCTTTATAAATTACAGTATAACTATGCATAATTATTACTTACAATGTATCATTTCTATTAAAATAGAAATGCATAACACCCTTGAGCTAATAATTTATTTTTTCTATGAACTTTTGAATAATTAAATGAATGATGAGTGACTAAATAATTGGCCCCACGTTCTTATAAATTATCCCAATGCAGCCGAATAATAAAAAAGGACAATCGGCCCCAGGAATAATAACTGTAGACACCAATTATCCACACACTGAATATCTATTAGAACCACATTCAATTCAATTAATAAGTAATTGACAGATTCAAAGAATTTGAAAATAAAACATATTTAAGTTCAACTTTCTTGGAACGACGTCAGAATGAAACTAGATTTGTATATAATTTTCTTGAGGTAATTATCTTGTTATAGGTACAAACTAGGTGTGCGTGAATTAGGTAATTATGACCTATAAATTATCGTGTCAACAGAAATTAATATATATATATATATATATATATATATATATATATAAAACTTGGCTATAACATCTCATGCATGTAATACATATATAAATATATATATATATATATATAAAGGCCTATATAATTTTATTTTCATTATTCTTAGGTATTCCTTATTACACGACCAGAATACCCTAAAGAATGATGAAAATAATATTATAAATATACGTCGTGAGAGATTCAAAACTATTATATACATATATATATATATATATATATATATATATATATATATATATATATATATATATATATATAAGTTTTCACGTAGGTTTTGGCGGATGTATTTGATGTTGGATATGTCTTTAGGGTTATTAGTCCGCGTATTGTCACTTGTCATTTGTCATTTGTATATATATATATATATATATATATATATATATATATATATATATATATATATATTGTCTAGTATCCACTAGAGAAGGCTCACACCATCGATGCGTCAGTGATGGTGTAGATTGTAGGATAAGAAAGACAGTCGATTTCTCCTGAATAAAAGAACCGTAACTTTTTTTTTTAATCCACACTAAATAGTAGTGCGTGCTATTTCATACAAATTCACACTTACATTCTCACTTCGATGCCTAATTGGCCCCATTTAAATATAGGTTTATAGTGTGATAATACCGTTGCAGACCATTTAAATGGCTCATTAATTATACCGGGTAATTAAGATACCGTGTGTAGACAGGGTAATAGTTTTTGAGGTGTTGAAGGTTTCAGTTACAGATTTGGTAATGTTTTATTTGATGGAAGTGGTTCTGTTATTTTTATTTATTCTTTTAATTCATTAGTTATTATTGCGTAAGAATGTAATTAGGAAGCATTAAATTATTATATTATATGTTAAGTGCCCAATGCGAGTCGATTTAGTAAAGTACTAGTTTTTTGGGGACTTTTTTCGAATAGTATAACATATTATAATTATGATTTAATAGAAACACAGGGCTCTAAAGCTCTCAAGATGTTATGTAGATTATAAGAATTTGAAAATTTAAATTATGAAGATTTCAGTGAAAAATAAAACTGCATGAGCGTGTTGGAAAGATATTTCGTACATTCCCTATATGACGTAGGCCTATCTTTCCATGTATATCCATTTTTATTCTATATTCTATATTCTTTAATATTTGATCAATATTAATTTCTATTATTCTATAATATATAATATATTTTATATAATATTCATTTTTTTCATATCCTTTTAACTACCTATATAAAAAGTTGACTTTCTATAAAATTATCACGATTTTTTCATGTAACAATTTTGTTTGAATGGCGAGTGTTTTTTCCTCATTTTACAATATTTTGTTTCTGGTGGGATCTATTTTACTCGAGATCAGTCATTCAAACGCAAAAGTGAAAATCTTGAAAATACTTGAGCAAGTCATACGTATACCTACGCTAAACACATTGGAATTTATTTCACCAAACTTATTTTAAATAATTATATTCCCAATTTATGTATCGTCTATTGGTGTGAAATATTATACAATATATTTATTTTAATGATTTCTAATCAAATCCGTTGAGAAATCGCGTATATAATAACCGTTTCCGAGAATTGTTTTCAGAACTTTTGATATTTTTTTCCATTTCTTTCCTTCATCCATTAAAATACCTATACATGACAAAATATCTAAATACTAGGTTACATTCTTGGACCATATCACTATAAAAGATTTGGCAATGAAATCCTTGGGGCGTCATTTTGTTTGTTTACGTAATTTATTTGTATAATAATTGCAATTTTGTCGCAATATATTTTAATGTAATTCATATAAACATCCTTAAGGCTTTCAAAGGCCATTGCCCATTGGCCAATAGGAAACAACACAATTAAAGCTTGCAATAAAGTTATTCGACTGTAAAAGTGACAGATACGCTGTCAGTGTCGAAAATTGGAACTTGTGAAAAGTCACAAAATAGAGTGCGTGCACATTTCAACAATGTAATTTATATATGTATTCATTTATTGACCATTGATTATTTACAATAATATAAGTCAGTGTCATAATCCCAAGGAAAAAAACATTACAAGTCATTTCAGAGTGAAATGAAACTTTTTACAGAGTAAAAACATTCTTCTATAACAAAAATTGGTGTAGACCTATCTTTGAAAACTGATCTCATCTTTCATCCATGGTGTTAATTGGGGAACAATGATTTTGTATCAAGTTTCGATGTTATTGAAAAAAATAAATTAAATAAAAATATATAGACTACAGTTCGTTGAATGAGTTACATTAAAATTAATTCTTAATTTTGAGAAGGTAAGATCGCCCTTGTGGTATCTCATCCAAACGATCCTAACTCTCGTCATTAGCTTTAATTGTTTAACCACCACTTTGTGGCAAGTCCTACAAGTATATCAAGTTTATAAGTAGTCATTGTCGATGTTACATATTATATTGTCGTTCGTCTTTCATCCATAGCCTTATTTGGGGAACAATGATTTTGTATCGTTTCGATGTTATTGAAAAAAATATATTAAACAAAAAAATGTATATATATATATATATATTGTAATGAACAAACACAGAAAACATATTTTTCATTAGTTTCAACAATAAAATTGCTTGAAAATGTACATTTATTTTTTATTATTCTTGAAGAGAGAGCGAGAGAGAGAGAGAGAGAGAGAGAGAGAGAGAAAGAGAGAGAGGGTGAGAGAGCGAGAGAGAGAGGGAGATTCCAAGATTGTTTACTGAGAGATATAATAATCTATAGTTAATCTACATAAGTATAAGGATATGATTAAGTTATTATTGTACATGAATAATGTTATTATGTATGTGAATTGTCATCAGTCATAATTAATTGAGAATTGTGACATGTTGAACTAGTAATAATAGTTAAACATGGAAAAAATATAAGATAAATAAATGATATGCAATAATACATATCACTATTATGTAAGAAATATGTAAATAAATACCAACTATTTCTCTTATAATATATAATTATGTACATATATGAGAATAATTGGCTTAGACTAGTACTTACATTTTCCTGATTACCTATTTTATACAATGCTTATTATTTTATTGTTTTGTTTTGAATGCTTGTTATTTACTCTGGAAGATACAGTCATTATTTCTCTAAAAGGCGATAAATATGGAAAAGTTGCAGAATTTTTCAATCAGGAGCTATACGATATATATATATATATGTGTATATATATATATTAATATAATATGTAGAATGTAATAATAAATAAGTGAGTACGGTAGGCAATTATATGAAAACAAAATATTCAACAATAACTGCTTGAAAATAAATAGTAATAATAACAATGAATGATAAATAACTACATATTTGGACTGAGGGAAACCACGAAAAACTACATAAAGATAAAACTTACAACTATAAATATAAAATAAAAACCTCTATTTGGCTTTACAACATAACATAATGCATAATACACATATTACAACTGCATATTACAACATAATGCACGTTAATAGTAATAATAACAATGAATTAGAAAAAAACTTTTTCAGTAGACTGTGGAAAACCAAGAAAAACTACATAAAGATTACAACTTATTAGATTACAGCAATTACAACTATGAACATGAAATAAAAACCCCTATTTTGTTTTTCCATAATTTTCTCTTCCGTATAGGCTCTACAACATAATGCACGTTAATAGTAATAATAACAATGAATTAGAAAAAAACTTTTTCAGTAGACTGTGGAAAACCAAGAAAAACTACATAAAGATTACAACTTATTAGATTACAACAATTACAACTATAAACATGAGATAAAAACCTCTTTTTTGTCTTCCCAAAATTTTCTCTTCCGTATAGGCCCTACAACATAATGCACGTTAATAGTAATAATAACAATGAATTAGATAAAAACTTTTTCAGTAGACTGTGGAAAACCAAGAAAAACTACATAAATATTACAACTTATTACAACAGTTTATTAGATTACAGCAATTACAACTATAAACATAAAAATGAGATAAAAACCTCTATTTTGTCTTTCCATAATTTTCTCTTCAGTATAAAACATGCGGTAGTCCTTATATAAACCTGACCAACTGACCCGATAACGTGTTGTGACATTCCTTATAAAGTGTTCACTAATGCATGGCTGCATTCCCTCTTCCTTCTCAAAACAGCCCGAGGGAAGAAAAGGGGAGGAGTCGCTACCCATATTTATAGCCGGTCTTGGCATAACAGGCGAATCTAAAAGAAAATAACAATTTTTATAATATGTGGTTGGAATTCGGAAATTACTTGGAATAGATGACAAAAAAATAGTTGAGTATGCCTATTATATTACTGGACAGTATTTAAAAAAATGTGCAGGTGTAAAATGATGTAAAATAATGGAATAATATAGCCTGAATAATAATAATAATATGAAAAATATATTAAAAACTTGAATTTTAAATATTATTCATAGTTATATTGAGGGTCGAGTAGTGTAGAACGAAGAAAAAAGCAATTTTAATATAAGGTTGGAATTCGGAAATTACTTGGAATAGATGACAAAAAATAGTAGAATATTCCTTGTGTTATATAGTTAGCTATTGATGAAAAAATTGTGCACCTTCAAAATAACGAAAAATAATGTGAATATTGTGGCCTGCATATTATTAATATAATAATATAAAAAATATATATAAAAAAAATGTTTTACATTTTCTCACAGATATATTGATGGGAAAGAAGTGTGGAATTATCTATATTATATCCAACTATTTCTTTGGGCTGGTAAGATCGCCCTTGTGGTGCCCCATTCAAACGATCCTAAACTTTCATCCTTTGCTTTTATTGAGAAACAATGACTTTGTGTCAAATTTTCGATGTTGATGACCAAACAAAATACAGAAACTAGATTCAACTACGCTTTTGAAAGATGCAGTTACGTTACTTATCTTAAATTCTCGTCCAGGATGGTTTTAACACCCCAAACACCATAGGTATAAAATTATGACAGTAATATGAATATTTGTTCAATTGGTAGACCTTTTTTTTTGTGGATGCAAGTATTTATTTTAGTGTACTTAAACCAATAATCGTGATTTTAACTATACGTGTAACCCTATACTTGTATTCACAGAAGAAGAAGGCTGTCTACCAACGAAATAAAAATAAAAAAACTTAAGTAATAACCTAATATCTCCACCACATTATTAATGTAACGCTTTTGAAAGAAGGAGTTACGTTTTTTCATCATAAATCTTATCCCAAATTTAAAAAAAATCAGTATATACACATATAACATTGATATTTTCATTAGTTTTGTTGGCACATGACCTTTTCCTTCGTGGATACAAGTATACACAGGATACAAGGATACTCTGTATACAAACTAAAAACGTAACTAGCTATACCTTTTAAAAAAATTCAAATTTTAATAAATAACTATTTTGAACCGTAATTACACCGTCTACAACCTCACGTACCTACAGACATATTATTATAATTTATGAACAAAATACACGCATCCCAACGCAACAAAAACAAAAAACTCTAATAACACTGTGTGGGAAAAAAACTAAAAACATTACGAAATATTTATTTATAAAGCTATTAAATATACACACCAATGATTGATTACTGTACTAATTAAGAGAATTGGTTACCTCGCCCAATTGTATCAATAATGACGGTTCGATCGTCTGTTTTTTTCGTATAGTTAATATGTAACGATACGGGGTGTCGATTGTGCGTGAATAGTTACGTATACTGATATGAAACCTATTATTAATAATCGTCGGTATCCTCTAAAGCGATTATGAGCAATTATATTAATATATCAATAATGTGGTCTGTTGTCGGATGAGAATTAGTGGTTAATGATGCTGTAGTTGGGTGATGCTGGGTACAACACATTTCTTTGAGACGTCTTCTCAATATAGCATTTAATATGAATTAATATTTATACATAAATAAGTCAATTGTGGAAAATTTATTTTATTCAATAAGTGCTTCAAAAAAAAAGGAAAATGTTCGAGAATTTTCATGACTGACTTTTGAAAAATATGAACTATATAAATAGTATACGTTTTAATATATTATAAATGTATGATGATGATGATAATCGTAATAATATATATATAGGCTCATATATATATATATATATATATATATATATATATATATATATATATATATATACTGACATATATATATATATATATATCTATATATATTGATATATATATATATATATATATATATATATATATATATATATATATATGATTTAAATGACTTGCTCGTTGAGTTGGTTATTATCATTTCATGATTTCAAAACTATTATCCAACTTGTAATATGTATGATATATAACAAATAATATAACTCATAATGTATTTTTGGGGTGGTTCACAGTCTCAGCCTGACATAATTAGCCTTAATTTGTGAATAATGACTTCGTCTCAAGTTTTCAAAGAACAAAAGTAGAAATGTTTGAGGCGACACAGCGACTTCAATTATCCTGGTTGGCTCCTCTTCTCATGATTATTCTTTCTTAGGTTTTGTATAATATATATATTTTTAAATTTCATCGACACTTGTGTTCACAAGAGAAGAAGATTGGCTAAGCCTACACCAATCAAATGATCATCATTAGTTTTTATTATTAACATCAAAAACGTGACATAGAGCCATTGTTTCCCAATAAAGGCAAGGAATGAAAATCCACGATCGTTTGAACGGGGCACCACAAGGGCGATCTTACCACCCCAAAGAAATAGTTGGATATAATATAGATACTTCAACACATTGTACAAATGATGAAAGAACAATTTAAAAGTCGTTTTGGGAGAATTGTTCCATATCTTCATAGTTCCAAATGTAATCAAATAATGACTGGGTAACATTTAGTAGTTGTAGGAAAATTCGCTTCTGTTTTCTACATTCAAAACTCTTTAGAAATATGTAGTTTCGTTTCTAGGCGTAAATCTCATCCTGAAAAACTCATTGGGCCTTAAAATACTACAACTTTAGAAATAATAGGTGATATTCATGTTTATTGTGTTGGTAGACAAGCTACAACTCTCTTGGATACAAGTATATTTATATAACTAAATTTTGGGTTTATTATGAGAGGAAACATTGTGAATAAAAAATATAAAATAAATTACAAGTTAGAAAAATGGATAAAAAAGTGAATAAAAAATGATAGAGAAATGTGGTGATGGTTTTTAAGTAGTGTGTCATGATAGACAGCTGTTCCTCATCTCAAGGACCTCTCAAAATTATATGTAATTAATAATTAGACGACATTTTACGATCACTCGTTAAAAACTAAATTAAGGCTGTCGGTATTCACTAGATGGAGACAAAAGACAGAAACAATTTTTTTTATTAATTTTTTGTTCTGTTTTTTTGTGTTCTGATTGATCATTTCTCCATCTTGAACTTTATAAAAAGTTATTGTTCCCCAATTAAAAGGCTAAGGTTGAATGGTAGGATCGTTTGGATGGGGCATCACAAGGGCGATCTTACCACCCCAAAGAATAACTAATTTACGTCCGCGCTATAGAGGGTTAGGCCTACTATATAGAGTTAGGACGGTTCCCCAATCAAGTTTAAGGATGAAAGGTTGGATCGTTTAGACGGGGCACCACAAGGGCGATCTTACCACCCCAAATAATAATACAACATATTACAACATTTGTCTCAATTTTATATATATATATATATATATATATATATATATATATATATATATATATAATTGAAACATTTATGTAACAAATTATGGAACAAAGAACTCTGCTTCTGAATATCCTAAATATTAGTATCATTAATTCTTTATCACAGGTCTATAAGATTTGTTTCCTGGTCTCAAAATCCAATTCAAATATCTGTCACACAGAATCCTAGCCCACATTGTTGACCTAATAGTATAACATCGTAATTTTATGCTAGGTTTGAAATATGTTATGTATTTAGCTTGCATTTTTGGTTTTCATATCCGTTGACCTAGTATTTCTCAAGACTGCATACATGCTTTTCGATTCAATTTAAAAATACAGAAATATAAATATAAGAAAATGGATTTGTGTTTAATGCTTTTAAAGATAAAATGTTAAGGATGGAAGAAAGAGAATAAATTATGTGAGTGATAGCGAAGACTCCATCCCCTACTCTTTGTAAGCACTGCACAGTTCGCACGGTTCGATCAATCGACATAAAACTTTTTCTGTACATGCAGACTTATCCAACTTGAAACTGTATAGTTTTGGGGTCAAATCGGTTGGATCATTTTTCAGAACCACTATCTCAAAGTTTCGATCAACTCCATAAGATCAGGCTGGGCAGGGAAATTAGAGAAATAAAATCTCTCAAAAAAAGTGTCACTGAATGTGATCACATAGATAAATAAAATAATACACATTATTACACATTTGTATGGCATTCAGACCAGCCGTTTTGAAGAAAATGATCTAATACATGTTTATCATTCATCGAATAGATAGAAATAATGGCAGAAAAATGTTGCAGTGATAGATTCACGGCTCCCTAGATCCGTTGCTATTGAATGAAATATATTTTATGATCAAGGTGTGTAGAGTTTTCGATTATTCTTCATATAGAGATCTCACTCATCTTTCAACGCATATACTGCGTCTTCCTAGTCAATACAAACCATTCTCATTCTTCACAACCGTGTCTTCCTGTACTCTCGTCTCACGTAAGCCACGCCCAGCGTTGTATAATTCTTACTCCCACCTTGACTGATGATCGCTGTAGCCTTAACGACCTCTCGTTAATTAACCGCGTGTAGATGAATGGAATACGTGAAGAAGATGTGAACAAAAACACGAGAGGGGGTCGAACGCACGCCCATCCAACTCGAAATGTCAGAACACGTGGTGAAGGGGGTTGGTAGATAATTATAATGTGAATCGAGAGAAATTGGTTATGTATTTTGGTTTGTATTCACGAAAAATGAAGGTCGTTGAACGAAATTGATAAATGTCAATAATTATTAGGTGACATGACATTATTTTATATATTTTTATTTTTATTTATACGAATTTGATAAATGTGAACAGTTATTTGGGCAGCATATATGAAATAGTTTATCTATTTTCATTTTCATTTCCACGAATTTGATCAATTTAAACAATTACTAGGCTATATATATATGAAATATTTTATATATTTTATATCATCCATAGCCTTAATTGGTGAACAATAATTTTGTATCAAATTTCGATGTTATTGAAAAATATATATATACATTTGTCATTTTTATTTATATTGAGTTTTAACGACGCACTGTACTAATGACTACGATCTATTGGCGTCAGTGAATGATACATGAGATGATGGGATGGAAGGTTATTTTACTACGTGTTTTTGGAAGGTGGAAAGGAGTCGGTCGTGGCCCGTTGTTAAGGAACCATCCCAGTATTGACCTGAACGACAGAGGGAAACCACAAAAAAACCTTCAGGATGATCGACCATGACGGGAATTGAACCCCGGTCTCCTGAATGACGGTCCAGTGTGCTAGCTACTCGACCACTCGTCTCAGTATGGAATCGTATAAACCAGAATAGTGACTACAGATCATCAAAAAGTTGATATCATTACAATAATACCAATCGTAAACATATATAATTATCTGAATAAATTAACATAATTTTTCCGTTTGCCAAATTGACTAGAAATAATTGCTGGAGGGATCCTTGATTTCAAGAAATCATGTCATAATTACTGTTTAATCCAATTGTTTCCTAAAAGTCAATCAGAACGAAAAAATAATCATTTTTTTATGTTATAAATGTTAGAAGTGAAAGGGATAATTATGTTCTATTCTCCCACGATCTTGAGTTTATTCTTCTAGAGTTGGTAGCTTGTTTGTCATGTGTGGAGAAGTCGGGACGGTAATCTCACAGGTGTAGGCTCGTGGTTCGAAAACCGATCGGGTATTTTGAGTATTTGTGGGGCTTATATTTTTCTCTCAGGGCCCGTTTTACGAATAATACATTCGTTGATTAAGCGATAATTAGTGGATTAGCTTGTTATTACCCTTGGTTACCAATGTTATTTATGTACTGCAATTGATTAATAAGCTTAATTAACACATTTTTATTATTGGTAATATAGGCCCTGAGGGGGATAAATTCCTTCCGAGGGTATTTTATAGGGGGAACTATCATGAAGACTACATAGCAATTAATCGAAATATACTGTTCTTTTTTGAAAAACTGTATTTTCGAAAATACCAACACTCGATTCTGTTCATAATTATATACAGAATCGGCAATGCCAACTTCATGACCAATAGTCTCTAGTGGATAACAGAAAAATGTAATTTCAGAAATTAAGAAGATGATTTCTAGTTTTCTTTAAAAATAGGTAAATAAATATCGTCATCATTCATCAAAATCTAGTTTCATAGTTGTGACGACCTTTAATATATCAAGTAGGTCGAGGTTATAGGACAACCCTGCTGTCAACCTAGCTCGGGGGTTCCCTCATGTAGCTCGGTGGTTCCGTACCTGTTGCACTCGTGTCTAGCTCGGTGGTTCCGTGTTTGATTTATCGTGTAGCGCGGGGGTTTCACGTGTAGGTCGGGGGTTCCGGCGGTAAGCAGTGTCTTCCCATGTGACAGGTTAAAGGAAGTCGTGGGTAATAACTAGCTAGATCGTCACGGCGCTACCTTGCCGACTTGCAGACATCTTATCGTGTTTTCTCGTGAATTATCGTGTTTTATCGTGTAATATCGTGTGAAAATCATTCTTGTGTAAACATCCGCATTGAAAATATCTGTAATATTTCTACTAGGAAAACACTATAGGTGTTTCTTCGTCTTTACTCTTTTTTTTATATATTGTGTTTAACGACGCACTGTTATGATAGCGCAGATCTAACGGCGTCGGATGGATGAATAATGAGATGATGGGATGATGAGATGAAGGTTTCTTGGGTAATGGGAAGGATAGTGGGAAGGAAGCGGTCATGGCCGACTTATTGTAGGAACCATCCCGGCATTAGCCTAGACTTCAGAGGGAAACCATGAAAAACCCCTGTAAAGATGGTCGGCGGCGTGGATCGAACTGGGTTCGGAATTCCCCTCGTCTCCCGGATCACATGAAGCGAGCGCGTTAACCACTGCGCTGCATGTGCCGGTCATTGAAAATATCCGTGATAACTCTACTAGGAACTCGCTATAGGTTTCACTCCTCCCTACTCCTTCCTACCATCCTCTATTCTTCCTTCATTACTTCCTAGCTACTCCTACCAATTCCTATTATCTATACACACAATGTGTATTCACAAATTCAGTGTGGCTAGTACATTGAACCGTCATTCAGGAGACCGTGGTTTGATTCCCGCCATGGTCGACCATCCTGACAGCGTTTTTTCGTGGTTTCCCTCTGTCGTTCAGGTCAATACTGGGATGGTTCCTTAACAACAGGCCACGACCGACTCCTTCCCACAATCCAAAAACACCTAATAGAATAACCTTTTATCTCATCATCCCATCATCTCATATATCATTCACCGACGCCAATAGACGTTAGGTCATCAGTACAGTGCGTCGTTAAACCCAATATAAATAAATCAATGGAAATATTCAATACGAATTTTCACAATTTGTATCTGTATTTATTGTTTTCCAGAAAAAATTCTATATCTTAAATAATAGTACATTACCACTTTTATATCATTATCTTTCATTATTTATTATCGAAATCGATCTTCAATCGCCTCACCGCCAAATCTTACTGTCACAATGGGCGTGTCCTCAATTGTCCCATTATCTTTAATCAATATCACTAATTCAACCAATCGATTAATCTCATCGATATATCGATACATATCGATGTATCCAGGTCAAGGCCTCTCGGATCTCGATCGATGTAATGTTTAAGGAAATCCGGTCTGCCACTGTAACACAGTACCAACAATCGAACAAGTCTAGTTATTTTCAGTTGTTTAATGGGCTTGGCCGGCGGCCAGAGAATCAGCACGGGCCAATAATTTTTATTGGTTGGCTATACTGGCTGCCAAGATAGTACGAGAGAATTTTCGATACAGTCGGTGTTTATGTAAATTGTGTCCATTTGAGAAGACGATTGTCTACCCCCGTATAACTTAGTCGAAAAGTTTGTCTACCTAATGAATAATTGTGAACATTTCGGTGATTGCATTCTTTAATCTCGCTGCAACTTTGAGGGTTTAACGCTTTTGAAAGCTGTAGTTGTTTTTCTTAACGTCAACCTCGTTCTGTGGTATATAGATATATTTATATGAATATACATTAGATATATAATATATACATACACTACAATACAATATATATATATATATATATATATATATATATATATATATATATATATATATATATATATATATATATATATATATATATATATATATATATATATAAACTCAAACAAATCAGTTTATATTCGTCGACGTTTCGTGTTTATATTGCACAACATATTCTCAATGGTTTGATAAGAAAATGAAAATGTACCAAAGTTTGAACAATTTCGAAAATGAATGAAAAATCAATGTATATATATATATATATATATATATATATATATATATATATACATATATATATATATATACATATATATGGTGGGTATACATTAGTCCTGAGAAAGCACATATTCACAGAACCTAATCAAATGTACCACTGTAAGCATCTGAGTTACAATCAGTATTATGTAAGCCATATCTACAAGCAAGCATGTTACTAGCATAGGCCTATTAGGTTACTATAGTTATCAATGAAATTACATGTCATGAACTTTTCTCAAACTGTACAAGCTAAGGTCGTGTCGCCTTTATCGGAACAAACTAGACTATTCTCTTATCAGTTGGATGATTAGGAACACAGAATTATGTGCATTGTTTATATATATATATATATATATATATATATATATATATATATATATATATATATATATATATATATATGTATGTATATATATATATATATATATATATATATATATATATATATATATATATATATATATATATATATATATATATATATATATATATATATATATATATATATATATAATAATAATAATGATACGTAACTAAAATCAGCAATATAGGCCTATAAGATGAAGTATCAAATATCGAAATATTGAATTATTATTATTATTATTATTAAATTATTATTAATAATAAATATACTAGGCATACGCAGAATATGCGATGTAAGATGAGCGAGATGGCTATGTAAATAATAATAATATAAATAATCGTAAAACTGTCTCTTGGATCCGATTGTACCAACTGATTATCAAATATTAAATTGTTAATCATTACAAAAGTAATGTATGTACCCAAGGGTGATAAGAAGTTAATTTGCTAATTTTTGCTGAATCCACTAATCATCACTTGGTACAACCGGCTCCCTTATAGGCCTACTATAGATCAGGGTTTCTTTGTTTGTCGGTTGGACCATCCATAAGGACCAAAAGTCAAGACATAAGTATCCGATTCTGTATATAGAAACATAAACAGAATCGAGTAATGTCTACGTCACGACTCAGAAAAAAGTACCGGGTCCTGGAGGACAGATAAATTAATAATGGCTTCTGAAATTGAGATGATTATTTCTAGTTATCTCCAATATCAAGGAAATTGATATCGTCATCATTCGTTAAAATCTAGCCCCAGGGTTGTGACGTCCTTTAACTTTTTGTCACTATATTTAACCCAGACCATATTGTATACTGGTATCTACGAGAGAAGAAGACCGTTTACCAACATAACCAACACAATAGCACCGTTGTGTCATAGACTAAAGATACACGGTAATTGTTAGACGAGCTTTAGCGAGGATTCAATTTGACTTACTGGTACTGAGATTTTTTTTTTTTTTTCAACTCACTCGTTGTGTCTCGTCACAATCAGGTCCACGAGGCCCGCGCCTAGAGCGCCAAATATTTAAGAGGCGCCATATTTTCACAAAGCCCATTTATACATAGAGTTACGCTGGTCTGTGTGTCCTGCGGTTACGCTGGTTCTAGAAAATTATATATTTTATATATATATATATATATATATATATATATATATATATATATATATATATATATATATATATATATATACATATATATTATAGATAATCGAGCTATCGATTATCTGTACTACAAGATTGACGAGTCAGAAACCGAACTACATACTTCAAAGCTCTTAAAACCTGAGTGTCTCAGCAAGTTGACGAAATTCCTTTTTTTTTATCATTATATAGTTGGTAGACGACCTTCTTTCGTTGATGTACAACTATCTAAATCAATGCTGCTTGTTTTTTGTTTCGATTCACCTGCATATTGTCTTTTGTCTGACTCATCCGTGTGGAGGTGATGCTAAATAGGAAGTGATCTTCACCACGTGTCTCTCTCTCTCTCTCTCGCTCTCTCTCTCTCTCTCTCTCTCTCTCTCTCTCTCTCTCTCTCTCTCATTTTCTCTCTCTCTCTCTCATTTTCTCTCTCTCTCTCTCTCTCTCTCTCTCTCTCTCTCTCTCGGTCTATCTCTCTCGGTCTATCTCTCTCTCTCTCTCTCTCTCTCTCTCTCTCTCTCTCTCTCTCTCTCTCTGTCTCTATCTCTCGCTCTCTCTGTCTCTATCTCTCGCTCTCTCTCTCTCTCTCTCTCTCTCTCTGTCTCTCTCCCTTTCTCTCTCTCTCTCTCTCTCTCTCTCACTCTCTCTCTCTCTCTCTCTCTCTCTCTCTCTCTCTCTCTCTCTCTCTCTCTTTCCCTCTCACCTTCAACCAGCCAATGCATCACAATAAGTATTTCAATCAAATTCTTCCGTCTCGATCGGGCGTCTCGTGGCTCTACCAAACGTTGACGATCGGGGGGTTCGATCCATCACCTTTCAAGTGATTGACTTGTCTGTAATGAGAAATAAGCGTCTGTGATTAACAATTGTTAGGATTGTTTTTTTCTGTTTAGTTCTGTTTATTATTAACGCGCAGATGTTTATTGGCATATTGTTGGCTAATGAGCGTTTATATAAAGATAAGTGCTTCATTCATCATTATAGGGCATTTTTATTTTTTATAATATGCTTTTGTTCTATAATAATTATTTAATTGTTGTAATGGAATATTTTTCATAATCCAATAGATAATATTATATACAATAATTTATATTATATAATTGTGAAAAATGCGTATAGCATAATAATTATTAATTTACTTTTATAATATTATAGATAGATCATATAATTGTCAATAATTTACATATTATAATAGATAATTTATAATAGTCAATCATCTTCAACTATAATTATCAATGGTTTTTATCATTTAATGAATTATTTCTCCATAATAATCACTATCCATTATTGTTTACTTAACGACCCCACCTACAGCGAGGTTATTTGGGTGTAGGATAGAAGATGTTCGACAAAACATGTGCGGGTCTATGCGGGACTCGAACCCACGCCCGACCTGACTTCATTTCATAGCGCAGTGCTTTACTTGACTGTTCCACGAGAAATATTACTTTTTCCTTCCCATTTTCTATTAAAATCGTTTTCCTACTTGATTTTCATTAAAATCGTTTTCCTACTCATTTCTCATTAAAATCGTTTGCCTACTTAATTTCCATTAAAATCTTCTACTACTCATTCCCCATTAAAATCGTTTCTCTATTTAGTTCGATAAAATCGTTTTCCTACTTGATTTTTATTAAAATCGTTTTCCTACTTATTTTTCAATAAATCGTTGTCCTTCTTATTTTCTATTGAAGTCGTTTTCCTATACTTATTTTCCATAAAAAAAATCCTACTTTTTATCATTAAAATCTTGCTCCTTCTTATCGTTTTCCTACTTATTTTCAATTTAATTCGTTTTCCTTCTTATTTTTCATTAAAATCATTTTTCTTCTGATTTTTGTTACTAAATAAAATGAAATTTGTACAATATTTCCTCAATAAATCCTCAACCTCACAGCCAGACATCCTTCCAACGCATACAAATCCCTCCTAATAAGGTACAATCACACTTATCGAACATAATCAATCAATCCTCATCGCCTGGAGCAATATCCATACATTTATTACTTATTACTTCTGCACAAGTCGATCTTGGGGTCAAAAGTCACGGCTCCTCCGATCTAACCTTCACTTTTATGACGAGGAAGCGATCAATTCACTTGTTTTTATCTTGTTCTTATTATTGTGTTCATGTTAATCTCACTGCATTGTTGATGGTTAAGATGTGTTGGATATTGATAAGAAATTAAGGGCCATTCACAACCTAAATTAGGAGTTATCTAGGCGGTAACAGTTAGGTTTGTTCAATGCCATTTCATCATGGACTAAAGATATATATTCAAGACGTTCCATGTTCCATACAAAATAAATACCTTAGTTATGGAAATTTTACCATGATTAACTATTTTCTTTATCTAATTCTCATCACATCAATGCGAAAATGAAGTCATTAAATATTTTACCAAAAGTGTATCAGTGTTTCTTGACTAATTTGAAAATATTTCAATTGTTTAGGACAGGTCTAATGATCTAAAACTAATCAAAACTAATTTGTGGTGTTTTTTTGTATGTTCTAGGTAAGTCCAAATCAGCTTCAAGGTCTTTTACTTATGATTCGTATTTTGGTAAGTAACTATATGACTACTTCCACCTAGAGTGGTTAAGGAGGACCCACCTATAATGCCACATTTTCAGTGTCACTGTCACATATGGACGATCGCATGCATTGATTTTCCGAAAGAACCTATTGTAGTGAACCTGCTTGATACAATCAATTCTCGCTTAAAATTCAGGTGAACTTTATAGTTATAGTTATAGTTATTTTATTACTCATTACAGATTTTTCTTAAAACAGGTGGTAATGATTACTCTCATAAAATTACAATAAAAAATACTTATTAAAATTACCTATATATTGTTATTTTTTTCTTAGCTCTCTTCTTAAGTCACTGATCTTCGTTATATTCTTTACAAATATTATTCTTCATTTTTTATTCTTAGAGAAGTGTGGTCACAGACAGCGTAGACGTGGTGGCAAAGTGCATTGCTTTTAATTTAATTTAAAATAAAAATAAAATGGGGGGATAAGATCGTCCTTGTGGTGCCCGGTCCAAACGATCCAACTTCCATCCTCAGCCTTAATAGGGGAACAATGATTTTGTATCAAGTTTCGATGTTATTAAAAAAAAATATATATATACTTTTGTTTAATTGAATACTGTCCAGGGCAAACTACAAAATTACTTGAAATGTATATTCTGAGATCATGCAAGAACAGAATTGATTGGTCAATTAGCGTAATGTCCATTGAATGAACGCCAGCTATAACTTGTCCGCTACATATAATTCAACTGGGACATGTATCTTGAGTGTTGTACTAAATACTTACTAATTTGTCAGTCCTACCACCAAGTCGACATTCTTATACGTTTATACTTTGAGAAATTATCCACGTATTTCTACAGTGTTGAACATGGAAATACCGCAAATTCAAGTAATTCTGGTGGTGACGTCACTAAAATCCAGTCTCATATTTTGAACTTTTAAAATTTGGCCCAAATTCACTGTCTCACAGTTGAGGCTAAGGATGAAAAGGTAGGATCGTTCGAACAAGGCACCACAAGGGCGCCTCACCACCCCAATCAAAATATTAATCATTCAACTCATGAAGCATTCTGAAAAAATACCAAAAGCCAGTTTCATGAATCTTAGATTGATTGATTGGTGGCTTTTAAGGACGCTCAACAGCTGGGTTATCAGCGCCCTTCAAATCTTAGAACTTTGAATACTAATCCACTGACTATTAGTTGAAGGTACGAAAAAATGCATATGTAACCAAGAGTGATGACATAACCATCAGTTAGTATAACTAGGACCAACATTATTATTTTTTCCATATAATATAGTGAATTAATAATTATGCATTATCCACTTATAATTTAAGTAATGTGTTATTGAATTCTAAATCTAATTCTGATTTGAATTTGTCAACATCTTTATAATAAGAGAAGTGTGTTCCCAATGGTGTGCAAGGGTTGATGCAAGCGCAACATGTGTTCTGGATCTAGTCATCTCTTTCTCGTCAACCAATGCAATGCCAAATTAATAAATTGCTATTAAGAGTGTTTGGGAGTCTTGTGTAGAAATATCAGTTTATTGATGATAGCTTCCGAACGGTATTAGATGATGAAATTCTGATACAGGGGTAAAATATACATGTTTTTAATCCTTCCAAGATGGAATGAGTAAGAATACTATATACTGACCACTTTATATATATATATATTTTAAATATAGTATATATATTAAATATATCATTATTATATAGTATATGATAAGTTTGTTTCGGTGTTCTCGCCGAATGTAGATGAAACTACCGGACAAACGTTCGCTGTTTAGGAAACAAGGTTGATCTGAAAAAGATCCGATGTTGTTCCGAGTAAGATATCATGTATCTTTGGAAGATGACAAGTGATATCAAGTGAAACTCACACAAACGTATATATAGGCTTTTATATATAAATATATACAATTTATAATATTAATCTATAGATATAAACAGTATTTAATGAAACTAAAAAAAAAAATAGTCGTAGCGCGTTAAATCGTTTGAAGATCCCTTTGGTCCTTTTTTTCAGAATCACTATATCTATACCGTTCAAAAGTATCACCAAACAAAGTGATATTCCACTAAAATCGACTTCCATAGGCTCTTAACTGCCATGTTTACTATAACCTCCAATAATGTCTCCAATAAGATATCTCAGTTTAGTTGCTCGTCGATCTCTGCTACGCAGGCTTAGCCAATAGGATTAGCGCGATATTTAGTGGCTCCAAGTGCTAGCGATGTCATCAGAACATGTCGGCAGTTCTTTCAAATGTTCTAGCAGATTCATTCTGTCTAATCAGGATTAGGGAAGACTTTGGTGTTATTTATATGATTCTACATACACTATTTGTAATAGACATCTTACTCGATGTAACAATTTTCCTTTTTTTGTATTCATATATATATATATATATATATATATGTATATATATATATATATATATATGTATATGATATATATATATATATATATATATATATATATATATATATATATCGCTGCTACCTCATTGAAGTAACTAAAACGTCGAGTTTGTAATAGTGAGTAGGCCTATCTCATTATTATTACAATTGACAATATGCGGACTAATAATCCTAAAGAGATATCCAACATATATATATATATATATATATATATATATATATATATATATATATAAATATATAAATATGAATATATATATATATATATATATATATATATATATATATATATATATATATATATATATATATATACATATATATTATATATATCAGGGATAATCAACAATTCAAAAATTTGTATTGAGAAGAGACTATTGCCCGATCTTTGAATTGAATCTCCTGGAAATACCAGTCATGACTCTCCACATTCTACCCACTAGTTTCCCTCGTTTTTCCCACGTAATCATTTCTATAAGAATGATTAAACTGAAATCGTGGCCTGAAATTGATAATACGTATAAATAATTTCAAGAGAATTCACATCACATCTCAAGATCATGCAGCTAATATAATTATAATAATATAAATCTATAATTTAATTATTCTCTAATAATATTGCTACCTTATTTCATCACACTACTGTATTCCAGGTATTTATGAGTATAATAATTAAGGAGTAGATGTTGGGGGAGGAGCTGAATACTCCGCTTTACATCACACTTCCCAACACGATTCATATTTTAATAATATAAATTATTGATTTAGTTTATTAAATTCTACTTCACACTTCTACGTACAGACCGACAATTGTGACGTGGTGAATAAAACGACTCTGCAAAGATCGTCATATAGTTTCGTTAGATAATACGGAGATGGATAATAAGGTATTCCTAGGTATCAATGATCGGCAGAGACCAGTTTTTTTTGAAATTATTACAATTTGGTTTGAGTAGTAATCGTGAGACCAATAATTTTTCTGGAGTTGAGTGTACAGTAGGCCTACATCAATATAAATTAAAAAAAAAATATATATATATATATATATATATATAGGCCTATTTATATATATATATATATATATATATATATATATATATATATATATATATATATATATATATATATATGTATATTACGTATATACGTAGGCCTATGTGAATGGAATTTTTGTTCAATTTCTTGTGGTAACTTGTGCATATGTATAGGTCTATTGACAAACTTTGACAAACTGTGGCTGAATTGGAACAAATCATTGCTTCATTAAGTATATTTTAGGTTCCATTGTTACTTTTGGAACTGTTACCGCAAGGGAAAATATGAATATAGCCTATATATATAATTATATGAATATATTTTTTTTTAGGGAAACATAACTGACGAAATTCACTTCAAATCACACACCTCCCATCATGTTCTACTCAATTAAATATAATAATACACATTATCACACTTACATATTTAACAGAATTCATCACCTCGCATTTCCACGTATCCATATTCACGTCTTTTATGACCCTCGAAATGTGTATCCAGCCATAAAACATGTCTAATATGTACTGTCAGTCCACGATCTGCATACAACCATTGACCTGACATGTTCTGCTGTAGACATGCGTTAATTGTGTAGGGCCGTATTAAGGCACGGGCCCAGGGCTCTAAATATTCAAGGGGGCCGAATTTTCATTGGCAAATTGAGCTTGTAAACATATAAGAACACATTTATTTATATATATATATATATATATATATATATATATTTTCAATGTTGCTTAACGACCCCACCAACAGCTAGGTTATACGGGGGTACGAATGAGCGGATGATAGTGAGACGATGAAGTGATGATAGGTGAAAGGACGTTTACAAAAACCCATGCCTTATGCGGGACTCGAACCCACTTAAGTTGCTACCGCTAGCGATAGTTGACTTGGCCACCGGGGCGGGGCTATATATATATATATATATATTCATATATATATATGTATACAAATATAACACATTTATTTGTACATTTAATACAGATTCATTTCATAGAAATTTCTCATTCTTCAAACACGGTATTCTTACATGCGTCAATAAATTCATTTACCACCATGTTTTCCAACCAAATCGGTTTTTCCGAATGTAATAATTTCAAAATCTTTTCCTCATTTGCCTTTTCTCTCGCTAGTCGTCCTACGCCACTGTCGATTTGATACCTATATCTAGTCGACAGCGACATTTATATATTACATAAATCTTATAATTTATTGGTCTTAAAGCTTAGCCTAGCGTACGGTCAGCGTTATGGTTTTCTTGCAGAACTGGAATACGCCCGTCTTGACGTGTCGAAACACCCGGGGTTAATGTTAGGGTATAGGGGAGACGGTCGATCGGAACCGTAGTCGACGTGAGGTACTTGAGAGTGCTAGTTATTCATGAGTGTAACCTTGTTGGTTGGTTGGAAGTTGGAGGAAAAATTATATGTAGAAAAAGTTTGTTATGTAATAGTCAATTGGCGATGTTTTTTTTTGCTTTTTGCTTCTCAATATTTTCTATCAACAGGTAGGTTATTTGGAGGGGGGGGGGGAAATATTTACGTTTGTAAATTGGAGGGAGAAATTACTAGTATAAATTTGGTTATGTAGTGGATGTGGATGATTGTGGACCGTGGATGGTTACGTTTTCGTTTTTAGTTATTTAGAAATTTTTGGCATCAACAGCCATAATATTGGGGGGGGGGGGGGGGGGGGAATGGAAGTTTGTGGGTCGAAGGGAAAATTAGATGTAAAAAAAAGTTGGCATGTGATAGATGATTATCGAAAACTAATCTTGCTTCTTGATTATTCTCAATTTTTTGTGTCAGCAGTTAGGTTATTCGGGGAGAAAATATGTGAGTTTGTAATTTAGAAGGAAAATTGAAACAAAAAGTTTTTTTTTTTATGGATAGCTCTCGAACATTTTTTAATATTTTCATTTTTTTGGCATCTGCAGTTAGGTTATTCGGTTGGAAAATTAGTAACTTTGGAAGCTTGGAAAAAATTAAACGTACAAAAAGTTGAATACGTAACAGATGATTTCCGATACTTAATTTGATCTTTCTTGATTATTTATGAATTTTTCCATCAGCAGTCAGGCTATTCAGAGGGAGAGGGGTGGGGGAGGGGTGGAGCGGGTAAACGAATGAATGATGCTGAATCTTTGAAAAAAAACATACCCTAGCGCGGGAAAATCGAGCCCACGTCCGACTTGACATCCCAAGTTTTACATCTTAATAAATGTAACAAATTATCTTATTAACATTTCCTTATGGTAAAGCCAACAGAGTTCGCAAAAACGATTCCAAATCCCGCCTTTAATCTGAGTTGAAATAATTCTAATATATATTAGAATGTCAACCATACAGAATACACAAAGATATACAAAGAAACAGAAATGTAAAAAATATATTACTCAATCTCTTAAGCCTATTAGGAAACCAATACGCAGTTCATTTCATGTATAACTACGCTTTTTGCACAGTTAATAAAGATTACGATAACAATAATGAAGATATTTTAATACTGAGATACAATAAAATATTATACAAAAGATTTGCATTGATATTTCACATCCAACCTTCAGCGTCAGGATGATATCATTCAATAAAGAATCTACTAGACCTTCTTTATTCTATGATTATATATATTATACTTTCTCAATATGAATATATACACACACACATATATATATATATATATGAATATCGACAACATATATATATATATATATATATATATATATATATATATATATATATATATATATATATGTATATATATATGATTTGAAACTCTTTTCCATATTTGTAAATAAAGACATCTTTTGGGTTTATTTAATGGATTCTTTTGATTAAAAAGACCATCGTTTCGCCAGGCCTTTCCGGGGGTGGTCTTCAGGGGTTTCAGGGGTTGGACAAACGACAAATAAGAGACCCAGAAGATGTCTTCATTTACATATATATATATATATATATATATATATATATATATATATATATATTATATGTGTGTATACGTATCAGGAAATTCAACTGAAAATACAACTAAACATAAAATAACAATACAAATTCACATAATAGATGACATAAAAAGTTATCATATCGATTCAAATGACATGTGAAGTGCATACATTGTCAATCGTCTCTCATCCCCACCGTCACCCCGCCACTGGTACATGCAGCCACAGTCATATTCACGACGTGTCGTCTATTGCAAGATCACCATGGCAACGTCTGCTGGTGTATTGTGAGGAAGTGGATTTATAGTAATGGACTGGTCGCCAATTATACTCACACAGTGCGGGACAATGTCAATGCGACTGTTTTAAGAGGGCTTCAGTACTGTTTGAGAATATAGATGAAGAGTCATATAGAAACACATATATGTGATACTGTTATAGTGAAGTTCGACAACATTATATTTATTATATATATTAAATATATATATAATATATATATATATTATATATATATATATATATATATTATAAACTTTTTATATTGTAATAAAAATTTTGTATATATTTAATGATTTTTTATTAAAAAGAATTTATGATGGAACCTTTCCGGGTTGGTCTAAGGTCAGGGGTTTATTATGGACAAACGACAAATAAGGGACCAGAAGATGTCTTTCATTTTACAATATATATATTTATTATGTGTGTATACGTATCAGGAAATTCAACCTAAAAATACAACTAACAAAAATAACAATACAAATTCACATAATAGATGACATAAAAAGTTATCATATCGATTCAAATGACATGTGAAGTGCATACATTGTCAATCGTCTCTCATCCCCACCGTCACCCCGCCACTGGTACGTGCAGCCACAGTCATATTTACGTCGTGTTGTCTATTGCAAGATCACCATGGCAACGTCTGCTGGTGTATTGTGAGGAAGTGGATTTATAGTAATGGACTGGTCGCCAATTATACTCACACAGTGCAGGACAATGTCAATGCGACTGTTTTAAGGGCATCGTACTGTTTAGAATGAGTGAGGTCTTTTGAGAAATAACATATCTAGTATATCTGTACATATGTGTGAAGTCTGCGAGCAGATGTATTTTAGATTATATTATAATATATATATTTATATGTAAGTACATTATATACCTATTGAATATATATGGCGTTATGAAATTATACTATTCATTGATAATAGGTAGTCATTTTGGAGTTTCATTCCAGTCATAGAACATCATATAGATGAATATAATATTGAATACGTCGAAGTATGTTTCAACCCACGTTTAAAAGACTCATGGGCAATCGCAAAGATGCATACATCACCAATTTCAAACTATCATTCAACCCTAGTATTCACATTAGGGGTTCGTTGGGATTTTCGAAAGTATAACCTAACACGAAAATAACTTGACAGTTGTACATCAAACAACTATATGCAAATCATCGTATTCAGAAATATAGCTATGATTGTTCATAGGAGCTTCCAACCCGTCCTTATCAGGCATGGATGTTCTAGACGTTCCACGGGTTACTATCGCCAATACCATAACGTCTGCGGTGATCTATGTAATGGCTGGTCGCCAATTTACTCACACAGTGCAGGCATGGCATGCGACTTTTAAGGGCTTCAGTACGTTGAGATTAGATGAAGAGTCATATTTGAGAAATACAAATATCTATGTGATATCTGTTACATGATTGGTCGAAGTCTGCGAGCAGATATATTTATTTATTATATATATATATATAACTTATATGGTAATGTCACACTTTGCGGATCGCCCTCCTTTGAAACAGTTGGCGGTTCTGAGAAGAACCTAACGTCTCGACGTTTCGAACAGCTACGGCTGGTCATCTTCTGGAGTTTCGATTCCAGTTCACTGACGAGACGACTCCATAAGATGACCAGCCGTAGCTGTTCGAAACGTCGAGACATTAGGTTCTTCTCAGAACCGCCAACTGTTTCAAAGAAGGGCAATCCGCAAAGTGTGACATTACCATCCACCATTTTCGAACCTATCATTCCAACCCTAGATTTTCACAATTAGGGGTTCGTTTGGGACGTCTATAGTTCGGAAGTATAAACCTAACGTACGAAATTAATATTTGTAACCAAGGGTGGTAACAAATCAATACACCAACTATGATTTCATAAAATCAAATCTTGATAATTGTTTACAGAAAATTAATGAAGCTGATATTTTTTTCATTTAAGGAGAACCACGAACCCGGTTTTCCTCTGTAGTCTAGGCTAATGCCAGGATAGTTCACACAAAATATGCCACGGCCGCTTCCTTCTCACTATCCTTCTCATTACCCAAGAAACCTTCATCCCATCATCTCATTAATCATCCATCCGACGCCAATAGATCTTCGCTATCACTACAGTGCGTCGTTAAACCCAATATATAAAAAATATGTTTTTGGATAGTGGGAAAAAGTCGATCAACATCCGAGTATTGACAAAAGGAAACCACGAAAAACCCCTGTCAGGATGGTTGACCATGACAAGAATCGAACCCCGATCTCCGCGCTCGATACTCGAATCCACCCATCTCATTCCCTCTTAAACCTAAACGCCTATATCAGAAATATATTATACCCGGTATGTGGTATTATATACCAACATTATAAACTGCGACAGCAAGAAACCAGGTCTTGAACTGCGACGACGTTGTTGGGAATTACTCTACGGAATGTATTTTTTTTATTATCTTTTCGAATGTTGGTAATAAATTAGATGATTGTTTCGCAAGTTGGCAATAAGATGACAATGGATAAGTGTCCGGTATTGTCACTGAAGTAGTGTATATAGTGAAATATCAGGTTTTTCGTCATAGCTTGACGATTAGAGATGATTTCAAAATGCTAGTACATAAATAAAAGAGGATGGATTTTATTTCCGTTGTGCACATAAATGTGTTGGGTTGACCTCTTAGTAGAGAGAGAGAGAGAGAGAGAGAGAGAGAGAGAGAGAGAGAGAGAGAGAGAGAGAGAGAGAGGGAGAGAGGACGGAGCATGCTTTGTGAACCTTATACATTTCGATTATTAATAATTCAATGATTTTAGCAATTTGAACTTGATAACCAGATATTGAGAAAGTATCATGAAAAACAGGTAATTCATTGAAATGAATGGTGAACAAATGTATGAATATATATTCATGTACATAAAATATATAAATTTTTATATATTCAATATATATAAATATATATATATATATATATATATATATATATATATATATATATATATATATATATATATATATAATGATACGATTTAGAACTATTCAAAAATTGGTAATTGGTAGCGCGTCAGACCGGCAATCTGGAGATCCGGGTTCAAGTCCCGGGGGAGGTTGCGATTTTTGAATAGTTTTAAATCGTATCATTATAATAACTTTCTGGTGGTTAATCAGAAAGTTATTGAAATATATATATATATATATATATATATATATATGTGTGTATAATGTGTGCATAATATATGTAAATCTTTTACCACATATCTATATCGACTAACATTGACAAATAAGCCTACTTTATTACACTGTGTCATCAAAGAGTTATGATCGCCCCTGGCTTCGAAATGTTAACGATTTCTAAATTCTTTACCAGAATTTGAAATATTCATGACGTGTTTCATTATTTCAATACTCCTTTATCAATAAAATAATATAAATAACTTCAATATTTAATATTTCGTCATTAGAGAGAGATGTGTCCGGTTTTGCTTTTGTCATGAATAAGAAACTTTCACGGTTCGGCCATTACATGTAGATAGATACATGTAAACATCGCTTCCTTCTATTTTTGTAAAGATGGCTTCCGTTTTAATCCATTGGGTTCAGAAATTGAAAAGTATTTTGAAGAAAGAACTTATTTTTGATATTGTAGTTTTAGCTTTAAGAGGTTCTATTAATATTTTGAGAAATCATCTGTTCAATTTTTAATTCTTTTTGTAATAATTAATCATCTTTTTCCATTTTTTTTTTTCATTTGTAAGAACCTCAAATATTTCAATTTTCATCATTAGTATTATATTTTATCATTAGTATTATTTTTTTAAGCATACTGTTATTATTATTCATTTCAATTTTCAATTTCAATTTCTCACTTATTCAACTATATTTCATATTTAAAAAATTGTATTTTATATTGATTATTATCCTGTAAACTTTTTGATAAGCCAGGGACCAATAAAGGTTTTTTATATCAATTATAGCTTTTGAAGAATAACAATTTTACTGTCAGCTGTTCACACTGTGATTCACCACAAGGATCCAGCTTGATAATCTATACAAAATTACAATTGAATTACAAAAATTACTTATGTTAAATTATGAATTTATATCTAGGTATAAAAATCGACGATTCGAAAAAAAAAAAAAAAATTATGATCGCACCGGGCTTCGAAATGTTAACGATTTCTAAAGTCTAAACCAGAAAGTGCGTATTAAGTAGGCTTGTAAATGTTCAACCATCTACCCGATTAAATCGATTATAGCTTTTGATAAAAGTGCATCAACTTCAAAATCATCAACTTTTACGAAGGTTATTTATATTTAGTTTAATTTCGATTTATTTGAAATTCGAATCAGACCGTTCTATCAAGTAGAATGTAATAAAATTTCACAAATATTCAACTTCGTCTCCACTTTAACTCAACTTCAATTCAATTCAACTTCATAATACCTATTGAGAGTTAGGTACTTTATAAATGCATTAATATTTTAAAATTCAATACGTAATTATTTAATTTATCATAATTTATAGTGTGATTGGTCCTTTTTTCATTTGGTTATTTTTGCATTTTGATTCGTTTTCTTTCGTAATTTTAAGCTACAATTTTTTCCTGTCTTTCAACTAATTTTTCGTGTGCAATAAAGAGTTGATTTATTTTTGTTATTACCACAATCAAGCCCTTACAAGGATTTGTGGATAAGCGATATGAATTCTGTTTATTTTTCATGTTTTCCAACTTTTTGTTTTCTCAATAATAGAAAAAATCTAATCACATCTTTTTGTCAAGTTTAATAAAATGGAATTTTACAAAGATTAAATTCAACTTTTTAAGACATACTAACAAGTACAGTAAAAATGCATACATATTTTCAAATTCAATAATCATTTTTCATTTCTTATTTTATAAAAAAATATCAACTTTATAAAAGAGTATTGCCAACCTTGTCACGTAACTATAGAGACCATCAGCCGGATGCTTTGTTCCATTTATTGGATCTAGATTACGAATACATTTATTGAATATAATAATAATAACAATAATAACTTCTTGCTGCATTATTTCTATGTATTGCATTGTTTTATTGGCGACATAAAACATTAAATAACATAGATTGTAAACTGCAGACATAGAAAGTTGACATCAAGTCGCCGATATTATCTCTGTGACATTAAGAGTCCATGGGAGTTGATTTATTGGAATATTAGTTTTTTGGTGATAACTTTTGAACGATATGAAATATCGACAACTAATCGAGGGGTTTACAATTAGCAAATTTTGTGTACACCCGATTTCAGATTTCAGGTGATTTCAGAGATTTCAAGAGATTTCAGTGATTTCAAAGGGATTTCGAGTGATTTAAGGGTTTTCTAGAGATTTCAGGGATTTAAAGAGATTTCAGGGATTTTAAGAGATTTCAGGGATTTCAGGAATTTAAAGAGATTCCAAGAGGTTTCAGGGATTTCCAGGGGTTTCAAGAAATTTCAAGAGATTTCAGGGATTTCAAAGGAATTTCAGATGATTTCAGGGATTTCAATGGGATTTCATGGCAAGTGCACACCGGAGTTCAGGAGTTGTTAACCCCCCGATTCTAATACAAAGGAAACACAGATATTTTCAATACCTTCAAAATGGTATAAGTAATTCTCACGATTGAGTGTACGGTTAACCGTATACTCGTGACAATCAGGCGATTTGAGATTAATAGTTATTACTCATACCATCTTGAAGGTATTAAAAATAGCTGTGTCTCCTTATTATCAGAATTTCGATATCTCATACCGTTCAAAAGTTATCACTAAAAAACTGATATTCCTCTAAGGTGACTCCCTTGGACTCTTAAGAATGGTTTTATTGTGTTCTATGTGTACTGGTTATGTTCGATGAATATTAAAATCTAGTTTGTCGAAAGATTATAGAAAGTGACACTTCTTGTTTCAAAAGGTTTTGAAAATGAATTCGATCAAATAATAAGATTATACAAAATTATACAAACTTAATTACCATTTCAACTCCCTATTTGGATTCAAAATCGATTACTTTTCTTTCCTGTTGAAAATTTTTCATAAAACTTATCAATACACTGTAAGTTTAGGTTCAAATGAACTTCGCTGTTCCGTTTAATTTGTATTGTTATGAAAATAGTAAAATATATAAATAAATTAATGAATACAATTTTTAAATTCAGAATTCACCCTGCATATTTCATATGAGAATGAATACTAGTGCAATAACTAGTAATAAGTAAGATGAAATATGAATATCTCTCAGGATTACTCGATAAAAAATGTAGTTTCCAGATCAATGTGGAGGTGCCATTTTAAAAAACCTGGCACCTCCATTCTTTTTTTAATGTTGCTCAAGAGAAACGTCAATAAATAAAATAAATAATCCACGACAATTGAAGGTTCCGAGCGACCGTCCCCCCTATCCTACACAACTAACACATGGGTGTTTCAATCCTTCATCTCTATCAACACATGTGTACACCATGAATGATATCTGCCAAATTTATATTGGCCAATCAAAACGCAAGATCAAACTGAATGTTTATTTATTTATCTAAATGGCCGTGTTTTTTTCAGTATTTGCTTAACCTTGGCTTTGAACTGTTCGATAGAACAGATGGCCAGACTGACAGAGATACTGACAGAAGACAGACAGACAGGCAGGATCTTTTTACTAGGAATAAAATAGGAATACGTAAATACAACGATTTTAATTTAGAATAAATGAAGAGTTGTGGTTGAAATATAAATTTAGATTCTTTTTATATATTTTTTTTATTATTTATTTGTGTCTGTTGGCTTATTTTGAGGATATTAGTCAGTAAAGTGAGAAAAATGAGATAGTTTGTAAAATGTAGTAACAAAAGATGATCACTGTTTGCTTAGCGACCCCATCAAAAGCTATATAATAAGATATAGTAATAAGCTATACGGTTATACGGGGGTACGAATGAGCACGTGATAATGAAACTATGGAGTGATGATAGGTGAAAGGACGTTCACAAAAACCCATGGCTTATGCTGGATTCGAACCCACGCCCAACGGTGACTTCAGTTTCTGAAGCGGTGCCTCGTCAGCTGACTGAGCTACCGAGGGCGGTAAAAGTGTCAATAATGGGACATATTTAATAAATGTCATTGTTGTAATTTGCTAATTCAATTTGGAAATTTATTTCACAACCCATCTCTAAAGATTCCAATCTCATTTAAGAAGAAATTGAAGTCACCGTCGGGCGTGGGTTCGAGTCCCGTATTAGGCATGAGTTTTTGAAAACGTTCTTTCACTTATCATCACTTCATAGTTTCATAATCACCCTGTTGCTCATTCGTACTCCCATATCACCTAGCTGTTGGTGGGGTCGTTAAACAACATCAAATTGAAAAGCATATGGTGCTTTTTCCTATTCTATAGTAACTTCATCTATAGTGGAAACAAATATATATATATATATATATATATATATATATATATATATATATATATATATATATATAATATATATATATAAATAAATAATATATATATATATATATATATATATATATATATATATATAAATAAATAAATAAATATATATATATATATATATATATATATATAAATACATCACAAACCGATAAAATGCATTGCTTTTCTTTTGTCGTGTTATTTGTCAGCAGAACATAACTGCATTCAACTACCTTATCGACCTACTGGACATGTTTTATCACCTCGTTCTTGTCGAGTTCACCTCTGACCTCTCTCTCTATCTCATAGGTTTCCCGACACAGAGTGAGATGTCCACATTAAATTAACTGCAGTTTATTGTGCAGTGACATTCTGACATGTGTAGATCTACGATCGGTTGTTCGCCGTATGTGATAACAATGACGGTCGGCAGTGTTGACCCGTCAAGACTTTCAGGTGGAATGTGCAGGGATGGAGGATGAAGTATTACATTGGTCTAGATTTTGGGCACATTTTATAGATAATAAGATATATAGGTTAATAAAGTAGTGCATATCAGAGATGAAGGTTCCGAGCGACCGTCCCCCCTATTACACAACACTAGCGCACGGGTGGTTCAAGCCTTCATCTCTCGGTAAAACATATATATATATATATATATATATATACTTGCATCAACAAGAGATGAAGGTTCCGAGCGACCGTCCCCCCTAGTACACATCACTAGCGCACGGGTGGTTCAAGCCTTCATCTACTTGGCTACGAGTACACTAAGAAAACTACATGTGCACTGAGTTGTGTGGTCCAGTGGCTAGCACACTGAAACGTCATTCAGGAGACTAGGGTTCGTTTCCCACCATGGTTGAGCATCCTGACAGGGGTTTTTCGTGGTATTCCTCTGTCGTTCAGGTCAATACTGGGATTGTTCCGTAACTATAGGCCACGACCGACTCCTTCTCACTATCCAAAACACATAATAAAATAACCTTTTATCTGGTGACCCTACCATCTCATGTAGGCCTATCATTCACCGACGCCAATAGATCGTAGTTATCAGTACCGTGTATCGTTAAACCCAGCAATTTAAATAGAAACTTCATCATTGCATTGAGGTTTGCCTATTCTTTTGGTAATGGAAAGGACAGTTAAAAGTAATTCGAACTTTAAGATGTCTGTTTGTATTAACCACTTGTCAACTTTGCTTAATTGAACACTAATTATTTTTGACCTATTTTAATAACCTAATTATTCTTGATTAGTTGTATAACCATATTTATCTAAACATTATTAAATTCTGTCATGTTCAATTGAATAATTTTGAGATATATTCATTAATATAACTATATGGTTCATTTGATATACATTCATTATATTTTCAGTCCAACCCAATTATTTTGATCAGCTGTTTAACCATATTTAGCTAATTATACAAATTATTAATACAAATATTTTCGATTATTTTTACCAATGATTTATTGTTATCTCTATATATAATCTGGGACACCATGACATACCCGAACGCCCGTCTCGTCTATCTTCTAACATTATCGATTGATGGTTTCAATTCGTCAGATATTCGTCAACAACTTTTGTGACATCACGATATTCCCGATCGCCCGTCCCGTCTATCTTCCAACATTACCGATCGTTGGTTTCGATCTGTCCTAAATGGATCGATGACGCAATCCTTGCGGTACAGACAATGTGTGGGCCGCGGTTTAACACCTACTAAAACTACAATTATCGGTCAATCTTTCTTTTTACACACCGACCAAGCCGGCGAGACTCGTACATCAATTAAATAGTAATAAAAACAGAAAAAAAACATAACATGATGGGTGGAGTTGTTTTTTTGTTAGATTGGTATAATGTAAGACACATGTGTGCGTGCAATGCTCGTTGTTGGGTTCACCTTGGTTAGATACAGATTGTAAAAATGGCTAACAAGAGGTATAAATATCTGGTAAAAATGAAGATTCCGATTGGGTGTCCCCCTTAATTTATAGTAATAGCGCGCGGGTGGTTCGAACCCTCTTATTTTGATACAAAATGTAAATAGCGTGATTTGTTTTTATTTATTTTTATTGGGTTTAACGACGTATTGTAATGATGACTAAGATCGAAATGGCTTTGGTGAATGATGAATGATGAATGGGGAGATGAGATGAAAGATTATTGATGGAGATTGTTTGACCAAAAGCTTAAAAACTAAAAATGTGCTTTTACCGTGGTACAAATTTCACTTCGGTCTTAAATATTGCTGTATGTGGTTTGAATTTTTGTATTTTTCAAAAATTTTATACATAGAAATAGAAAAAGCAGATGTAATTTTTTCGTGCACCATTTTTTCTGTCTACATTGTATCTTTTTTCTTAATTTTTGTGGAAGATGTCTCACACAAATCGGTAAAAAAACCAGTACTTACACTACTCGATCCAGTAAAGGTCGTGGGTTAATATAATCAGATTCATAATATTAGGAAAACGCCTTAAATCGCCTTATGCGTTGTGAGATGAGCTAAGAAGTATGGAAATGTAGAATTAAGAACATTTGATCAGCTCAATGTACACCAGTTAGATCATTAATGAGATAATTCAGCAATTTGCCTACTATGTTTATTTGTTTTTCGAATGGTGGGTTTCCAGAATCCAAGACCGTACTTTTGGTGGTAGAAATATCTTGACAGGCCTCAGGCGAGAAGATTTGTAGTACCTTTTTGTTTTTATGTCTTGTTTTGTGGTTATTTTTCATATGGAAAATATTGACATATTTTCATATAATACCGGTACACCAAAAATTTAAGTAGGCTCTATAGTTTTTCATTTCTTTGTATCCTTCCTTTTTCATACTCTAGTGAGTGTAAACAAGAAGAAAAATATATTCCCTGAAAATTCCCATTTTGGGAATATTCCCCAAATTATAAATTCCAGGAATTCACTAGAGTCTGCATTAGAAGTGAGCATATGACCATACATATAGTGACCATACAGCTACAATCAAAAATTTAACGAAACCAATTCACCCAACCAAACCAAGCTAACCTGAACTTATCTTTAAAATACGAGTGTATACTTTTTCTTATATACCTAGGATCCACGAGATTCAAGATTTTCTTGCCACCCAAATTTGTTTGTATAGCCACTTCGCAGAATAAAAAAATGAGGCAAAAAATTTGACATTTAAAATATTGCTTCGCTGCTTGAAAAAAACCTTTTAAAATCACGCCTTATAAACCTTGTATCCACTTCGAATTAAACACACATAACCTTTTATACCTAATCAAAAAACACGAATTAATATTTTATTACTCGTCCCTGTAACAATCAAAAATGTTAATATTATTATACTTATATATTATTTATATAATACTTATAATTACACAGACCTACCTACCTTCCATTGTTGACTATCAAAGTGGGTAGAAATAATTACCAAATGCATTTTTATTATTAACATAATATCGCCGTTTAATATGCAATCCTTTTATTTTCCTAGACATGATTACTTACAAGACGTATATATATTATATATATATATTTTGAATTCAATTGAATTGAATTTTATTTTGAATTGAATAAAAAAAAAGTTGTCAGCATTTAATTTTTTTATATTCAGTAGGTTGGTGTTATGATATAGTGATACCATCTGGTGAAGGGAATTTTATAATTGTATACATTCTTTGATTCATACATTAATTTAATGCGCTTTTAAAAAAGTTCACACCTTTTTTCTAAATTGAAATGTACTTGTTAAGCCTACACAGTTTGAATTATTAAGTGCTGTAGGATTTAATATGTTTTAGATGTAGTCTATAAGGTTGTCTACTGATGTAGGTCTAGGTCTGGAAAGAAGAAGGTCGTCTACCAACTACAAAATTGAAAAAATGTCGCCAATTGGATTATCTTGTTGTAACTTTGATGATTTAACTCTTTTGAAAGATGCAGTTGCGTTTTCTTATAGTAAACCTCGTCATGAAGAATCATTAAAAAACAGAAAAACACAGCTATACAAATGTAATGGTGATATTTGTGTTTGTTATGTTGGTAGATGACTTACTTCTGTGGACTCGAGTATATTACTAAACGAAAATTAAGAAAATTATTTTTTATGTATACTGCTGAAAAAAATGAAAATATTTTTTGTGTACCTGTAAAAATTATCTAATATATGTTGAATAGTTATTATTTATACAATCCTGCAAGTTTCAGAAATTGAATAATAGCCCGGTTTAGACTTTATTATAATTTTATATCGTCTATACAGTTCAAAAGTTATCAACGGAATACTGATGTTACGATAAATCGACTCCCATGATTCCTAATGACCCCACCAACAGTTAGATTATATGAGGAGAGAAACACTGTTCCGAGATTGCGTATAATATATTAGTTTTAATCATTTTCTGCTGAGAAATAATCAAAATAATAATTACTTGAAATAAATTATCAATTATCTATGAATAAATAGAAAATTAATTATCAATAAAAGCGTATCGGAAGAGCTTCAAAGTATAATCGTCATTTTTATTTCTCGTGGGTACAAGCCTAGAAGGATTTAATATTAAATCCTCCTAGGTACAAGCATATGAGAAGTTGACATAAAAACATTTTCTTCTTCTAATAGTAATAGGCCTACTAAATTATCATTTGAATAAAACCACGAAAACACTTACATAAAACCTACACGTTTTTTTCTAAGTGAACATGTGTACCAAATCAAAATAATCGCAGATATACATTTCTATCTAATGCATTTATATTTCGGTTTATTACGTTGGTTGAAAACTACTTGCTCTCATAAACCGATGTGTAATTTTGACTGGAACCTTTAATCTTCCTAAATGCTCTATAAACTATAAGATCAAGTACGAAATTAATTCATATATATATATATATATATATATATATATATATATATATATATATATATGAACTATTTATATTATTATTCATTTGATATATATATATTCATATATCATTGATATATATATATATATATATATATATATATATATATATATATATATATATATATATTTTTTTTTTATTTTTTTTTCTAAATTATCATGAATTATATATATATATATATATATATAACTTATATTTGATCGAATGGGACGGTAGCCTATATGTAATATGTGTAAACTGCAGAGTCCGTATCGTCAACGCGGTTTGGTGCCAAATTATGTCAACCATTTATTTCTCTAAATAGCCCAGTCGTTATGTGTTCATACTGGACCCAGGACAAGTTGTAGGAATCGGTATGATATTATATTATATACTTGATATTCTCATACCAACTCAATAATAAAATGAATATTTAGGTTTTACGGCGCATCAACGACGAGGTTATGTAGCGCAAAAACTCAATAATAATAGTAATAATCAATAAATCTGGTCATTTAGTATTTTTATATTTTCGAAGTGTTTTTGTGCATTTTTTGGGGGATTAATTGATGATTGTTTGATCATGATTGTGTTTATCTTGACGATCAATCTTTAAAATCTCCGAAAATATAATGGCATCAATATTTATTAATTTTTCCATGTATAATAAATTCGATTTTACATATTGATTTTGTTCTGGAGTATTATATTAAGAATTACCCAGGTCTGTCCGTCCTTCTTTCTGTCTCTCCTGCGGTCACGCTTAAGGTTGCGGAAGTACACGCTAGATGGCAGACACTCCGCTGTCTGGTACCGTTGTGCTTCATACGCCATGTCGTGGCAATGACACGTCACACAGTCGAATCGTGTGAGGGGGAAGGGGGGGAGACAGAGAGGAAGTGTAATGCAGAGTGAAAAAAGAAGAGCAAGACAGAGAGAGAGAGAGAGAGAGAGAGAGAGGGAGAGATAGAGAGAGAAAGGGGAGAGGGGGAGGGAATCGATGACAGGAGGGCATGGAGAGGAGGAGGAGGAGGTGGGTGAGGAGAAGTCGAGTGAGGAGGGGTAATGGGGAGGGAGGTAGCGTTAATAGGAGAAAAGGAGAGGCCCGTGTTTCTCAAACACGGGGTCACAGCTAGTATATAATATTCATCATCCATTCATCCACGAACTGTAAGCTTACCCCCACTAAACTCATGCAAGTGAAGAAAGGATATATTGTACGATATTGATGTTGCTGGGCATGACCGCCAAATCGAGCAGCAGCACTTGACTTTCTTATTCTCTTATTTTTAGAAATCATCAATAGAAGTTTGTTGGTAATTACTTTAAAAAGATGCGAGACAAGATAGATTTAACTGGTAATTAACAAGAATATTAAAACTAAGAACCACTTAGGCTTAGCTAGAGATATCGTACTCGGGTCTAAATTGAGTCATTAGGGGAAAGAGTATAGACCGACATTATTTTGATCCCCCCTCCCCTCGTACTTCTTTGTAATCCCTTTCCAATTCTATTGCTTAATTCATCCCATCCTGTATATTCATTCTTGACATAACAAAATTCCACATTCTTTCTATTTGTCTTCGTTTCAATACATTTTCCCATCCCATTTCCTCAATCATTTTTAAATATATTGATATCTTCATCTTTTTCTTCGATAGTGTCTCATACAATATAATTTATATTCTGTGAAAGTTATAATATAAGTCAAAGTTCCTAATTTATAGAAGTCGTACGGGAAAACCACTTTGAAGTTGTTTCCTCAAATGCACTTTTAATGATGTACACAAATATAATATGACATAAGTTTAAAAACATATACATCAACTAAATCTGAACAGTAAATTAAAATGAAATATGTCCTTTCAGATTTTATGAAACATTCAAAAAGTTACTAAAGAACATTAAATATGTATAAAAGTGTTGAAATGACTGTGTGATTTGTTATGTTATGTTAGTTCCGCATATTCAATATAGTATTATCTAAGTATTCATGCATTTAATTGTTTTTCCATTTTTAAAGTTAGTATTTTTTTATGTGAATTAATAAAGTTTACACATAAAGTTGCATAAAACTGATGAGGTTCAGTGATAAAAGATTAATTATTAATAATAACTGCACATTTAATGATGAAAATTTGATTCTAAGAGCCGGTTGTACCAAGTGATGATTAGTGAATTGAGCAAAAATTAGCAAATTAACTTGTTATCACCCTTGGATACATAGTTATTTTTGTACTTTAAGTAATGATTAACTAATTAATATTTAATCATCAGTTGGTATAATCGGCTCTTAGAGCCCATATTACCAATAGTAAAAATGTGATAATTAATGATGAAAATTTGATACTAAGAGCCGGTTGTACCAAGTGATGATTAGTGAATCAAGCTAAAATTAGCAAATTAACTTCTTATCACCTTTGGTTAGCTATGTTATTTTTGTACCTTAAGTAATGATCAACTAATTTATATTTAATCATCAGTTGGTACAATCGGCTCTTAGAGCCCATATTACCAATAATAAAAATGTGTTAATTAAGCTAATTAATCAATTGCAGTACAAAAATAACATTGGTAACCAAGGGTGATAACAAGCTAATCCACTAATTATCGCCTAATCAGCAAATTTATCATTCGTAATACCGGGCCTTAGTTAAATAAATTAATCTTGTAATATCTCCAATCATAAGAATGAAAATGAAACGTAATATCTTTTGGTATAAAATAAAATAAAAAAATAATATATTTAATTAACCCAATCATTTTTAACTATACTTTCTTCCGCGAAAGATCGTCTAACAACTAAATAATTGTAAAATCTTCATTTATTACTTAATCTTGCTAAAACTTTCATAATTTAACTCTTTTGAAAGATGCAGTTGCATTTCTTATCATAAACCCCGTCCATAAAAATCATAACAACTCAAAATTATAACACAGTGGTGATATTTGTTTTTGTTACGTTGGTAGATGACCTTCTTTCATATTCTTTCATATCTTTCATATTCATATTCCTTTCATTCACTAAAATTAACCAATATATTATTATGAAACATATTCTTTCAGAGTTTATTAAATATTCGACAAGTTATAAAAACAAATCATATACATCACTATAGAGGCACTTTTCTAGAGTGGTCTATTTCGGAACTACCAATATCGAATAAAAAAATAAAAATAATATTCTTCCATTCACCAAACGCAAAATATTCACATCACATCTACAAGAAAGTTCAACAAGCAATATGTCAGATTGACAGCTCTAACCCGCAGCTATACCAACTTCATAAATTAATAATTTATCGAAAAAACTACATAAAAATGTATATTTTTATCTCTTCAAATCTATGATGTTGACCTTCGCCGTGATGCAAACCATAGATCGCACGGCCTTCTGAGATGGTTTAAAAATATCCCTATCATTACATCCAAGTTATGGGATCTAGTAGACGGTGATTTACGTGAGTGTGGGTGGGGGGAGGGGGGGGGGGGGGGGGGGGGTTACACCGGTGGTGTGTGACTCATTATATATCTGGATGTGTGTCCAAGAGAGATGAAGGCTACGATCGACCGTTCTCACATTTTACATCATTAATACACGGATGTTTCAAGTCTTCATCTTCCTCTTTCATCCAAGAGAGAGATGAAGGTTCCGAAAGATCGTCCCCCCTATTACACAACACTAACGCGCGGATAGTTCGAACCTTCATCTATCGGGATAGAAGTATATTCTAGTATTCACGAGATATGAAGGTTCCGAGCGACCGTCCCCCCTATCCCACACCAAAACGCACGGGTGTTTCAAGCCTTCATCTTTCATGCGTAACTTCTATCCACGAAATATGAAGGTTCCGATTGACCGTCTCCTCTATTTCACACTATTAACGCACTGGTGGTTCAAACCTTCATCTTTCGTTGATATAAGTACATCACTCTTAGCACCCGTATTTCCTTCATCGCTGAACTAACTTATCTATAAAATCAAGATCAGGTGTTTCGGTGGGGAAAGAACGAATAAAGCGATATATTTCGATATGACGGTTGAAATGCGCGTCGGTATTTGCGTAACCACTTGCGTCAGTGTGCGTAAAAAAATGCGTTGAAATGTAAATCGACATACACCTACTTTATATCTCTGAAACTATCTCAGATCACTTTTGAAGTGTGGAAAAATGAAAAATCTGTTTGGTAAGTGTTCGTGTATTTGATTTTGTAATCCTGATTCTTGCAATTTGGTACTAGGACCTCGATTGAAACATTTCTACTTTAATGAATGTATTTAAAATATGCTGAGAACTATAAACCCGGCACCTCCACCAATACGTTTTACATATTATAAGAGTTTTATGTATGACGTAAGTACGTATACAATACATACTAAGTTGAATTGTTTTCATATTTAATTGAGTTTGAATTGAGAATTGAGTTCGATCTCATTTGAGTTTTCCAAGATTTTCGTTTAACGACGTGTCAACGAAGATCTTTTCAGTTTATATCTTAACCTATAGTTTACAGTATCCTTAAAAGGTTACTCGGATTGTGTTGAGTAAGCTGTCCTGTTCCAACTGAGTTTTCTATCCTTATAGTTTCGTCTAGTACCATCTTAAAGTTGGTCTATAGCAACACTTGAAATACAGTCTACTACCAACAATAAGTTAGTCTAGTACCACCTTAAAGTTAGTATAGGGCCTACTATTACTTTGAACTTGGTCACCATAAAGTCAGTCTAGTACCACCTTGAAGATACTCTAGCACCACCTGTTGCACCACCGAAAAGTACTACCTAAAGTACTACGTATAGTCTGGTTCTACCATAAAATTAGTCTAATACCACCTCAGAGTTAGTGTACATAGACTAACTCGACTTATTAAGACTTTTAAGGCTCGTTAGCCGTGAAGTTAGTCACCTGGAAGTTAGTCTAGCACCACCTTGAAGTTGATCTAGTACCACCATAAAGTTAGTCTAGTACCACCATAAAGTTAGTCTAGTACCACCATAAAGTTGGTCTAGTACCACCATAAAGTCAGTCTACTACCACCATGAAGTTTCTCTAGCACCACTTTGAAGTTGATCAGCTTAAAGTTACATCTACTACCACCTCAAAGTCTCCCTGGCACCACCTTAATATTACCCCAGCTGTGAGTGACATTTATTAAGGCTAGCCTGGCCGCGAGTGCGAACGGCACGCAGCATCCAAGAGACCGTGACTCACGCTGGAGCCGCTCCAATAAATCTGTCATGTAGACGTGATGTTACCCTCATGTTGGCCTGACTGCGAACACGGCCGGGGACAACGAGCGTGGGGACACCACCTGCCGAGTGAGTCGGTCGAATGAATGAATCATAGGGTTAGGATTCCAGGGGAATCGATAGCGGAATATCAGTGTTTTTTGGTGATCACTTTTGAACGGTATGAGATATCACATTCTGAAAACAAGGAAAGACAGATATTTTAAATACCTTCAAGATAGTCCAAGTAATAACTATTTATCTCAAATCGCATAATTGTCAGGCGTATACGGTTAAGAACACACTTTTCAACCGTGTAGGCCTCACCGTTTCTCCTGAATTACGTTTCAGTGTATTAACCACTCGGCCACATGTCTCAGTGGCATGACATATTTATATATATATATATATATATATATATATATATATATATATATATATATATATATATATATATATATATTTATATCAACGTCGAAGACTTGACACAAAGCCATTGTTTTCTTATAAAATCAAAGGATAATAGTTCAGGATCGTTTGAACGGGGCACCACAAGGGCGATCTTACCACCGCAAAGAAATTATTATATATAGTAGAGGTCTTTTAAAACATTGTAAAAATTATAGTGATTGGTCAAGAAATGAAGAATAATTCTGAAGTCATGCTGGGAAAAAAGTTTTCAATCTTATTTCCGGATATATCTTCACTTCCTTCAACTTTTGTTTCTTCTTGTTCTCTTCTTCCGCATCTTCCTCGCTACAAATATATTATTATAATTATGGGCATAATAATTATAATGTACCTTACAAGTACAATTACATACTGTATTTGTCATGCATGCTGTCTACAGGAATACAATTTTTCTCAACTTCTCAATGTTGTTGTATCGAAAAATATCGTTGTTCTGTTGTTTTATTACTGAATAAGGAAGCAAACAATGCATAATCACAACGATATCTCATTACAGATAATACCGAATACGAATAAATTAATAATTACAAAAAGAGAATGCATTTAAAATCCAACTTCAATGACAATCGCTTTAATTGAAATAATAATAGATTTTAATCATGCATTGTTTCATGTGCAATGATTATTCTCTCTCTCTCTCTCTCGCTCGCTTTCTCTCTCTCTCTCTCTCTCCATCTCTCTCTCTCTCTCTCTCACTCTCTTAATTAGGCCCTAAATGGAATTGTTTACGTAACTAATAGATTTACTTGATTAGTGATGGTATTTTAAATAGTCGAGACGGTCGTTGATTAGTGTTGAAGGATAGGAGGGACGGCCGATCGGGGCCGTCATGAGTGGTTAATTGGCGACCTTGGATGGATTATTAGCATTCTGTTGAGATTGATTGAGATTTTATTGGAGATTTATTTTTGAAACAGATGGGAAATGTTCGAAGAAGAGTTCTTTGTTGTATTGGGAGTTGGTGGAATATTAGTTTTCTGGTGTTAACTTTTTAACGGTATGAGTTATTAGAATTCTAATGAGAAAGAAACATAGATATTTTTAATACCTTCAAAATGAGGTGAAACAAACTTATTAACCTTGGAATGTAATGATTTCACAGATTTTATCAGTTAACATTTTTTTTTTAGTTGTATAAATGTGAAAATTATTCAATATAGGTTGAATAGTTTTAGCTTATCCCATCTCGAAGGTGTTTAAAATATCTATTTTTCCTTCGTGTTATAATTTGGATATTTCAAATACCGTTTGAAAGTTAACCAAAAAAAACTGATATTCCGCTAAATCGACTTTCGAATGAAATTGTTGAAACTTTTACAAATTATCTAAAACTTGACTGAAGTCATCCTTTTCCTATAAAGAAAGCTAATGATGACACTTGAGGTAGGATCGTTTGGACGGGCCCCAGAAGAGCAATATATATATAAATATATATATATATATATATATATATATATATATATATATGATATATAATATATATATTATATATATAATGAATATATATATATATATAAATATATAATATATATATATATATATATATATATATATATATATATATGTTATATATATATATATATATATATATATATATATATATATATATATATATATATATATATATAAACCATTATACGCATCATGGAAAAGAAAGTTTAAAAACATCTATATATATATATATATATATATATATATATATATATATATATATATATATATATATATATATGTGTGTATTTATGTTTGATGTTTGGTGACCAACTCGTGTGGCTGCAAGTATAGTAACTGTCGTAAAATCTAATAATAGGTTCACTATTCTATCCGCTAGTAATGATACCGATTGGTTGTAAGTATGTAGGCCTATAGCGTAGGCGCAACCCAGTCGTGATAAGCTCCATAATGGGTGAAATACCTCTACAGTTATTTATCTAAAATGCGTGGGTTCAAATGTCTTTATTTGGAAGAATATGAACATGAATAAACATAGACGATTAGATTTATTATAAAAGACCATTGTCTTAGTCGTAACCTAGTCGTTAACTCTCCTATTCAATATATATATATATATATATATATATATATATATATATATATATATATATATATATATATATATATATATATATATATATATATATATATATACATTCACTTCAACAATTCACAATTGGTCTTGGTTTCGGAATTAGCAACTTTAACTAGTAGTTACGAGCGCATTTAGTGCTAAAATTATTAATGTGGGAATATAATTATGTAACTGTAAGTTGAGTATTGTTGTCACCATGGTTACTCGTGATATTAGTTTGCACTAACTCTCAGATAAGGGCTAACTGGATTTGATGATACCGAACCAGAATGGGAAGCTAGTATAACAATGATTTTGTATCTTGTTTTGATTTTATTGATAACAATTATTAGATTTATATCATCATCATATTCATCATCACATTATTTCTTCACTTCTTGTACACTTACTTCACATATTTCTTGTTATGACTCATTTACATTGAGTTCTCACCTCGGTCGACTGTCAACACTGCAAGTAATTGCATTTAACATTTCAATCAATAACATCAGAAAACACTTACTTACAATCGATATTAATCTCCAGTTATTATTCTATGATTAATCGCTTCATTGATCGATTTCAAAGTCGATCATCGATTTTATTACAACTTCATCACGGCGGCTCCTTCCGTCATGCAAGGTTGTTTTCGCATAAGTTGGTGCTACTGATTTTTTTTTTTTTTTTTTTTATTTATATGTGGATTTTTATTGAGAACAAGGATTAAATCATAATTATAATGTGCATATATGGTTGTTGCACTGATAAATGTAATAAATATCGAAAGATCGGCAATATTTATGAGATATTCTTATTAGTTTATATAGTGAACAGTGAGTAATAGTCTTGAAAGTAGAACTGAAATAAAATCAAAATTAGTGTTTCCGTTTCTTTTTTAATTTTCAATGAAAAGAAATAGCTCGGAAAATTATTAAAGATTTACCTCAATTTAAAATTTATTGGAATTTCATTATCTATTTTATTTATTTCATTTTATCTTATTTCATTCAATTTTATTTTATTTATTCTATTCTAATTTTAATCATAAATTTTATTATTTTGTTATCAATTTTATTATTAATTGGATTAGAAACAGGGACCAAGTCATATAATGTGCATATATAGTTGCTATACCGATAAAAGTGTATAATGTCGAATTATTGGGAACATTTATGAGATATAAGCAGCAATTTATATACCCTATAGTTATAGTAAACGGTAACGAAAAATCTCAAATCCAAAAATTGAGGGAAACCTGAAACTAGATTTTAATTAGTGACGATCATATATTTTCCTCAATTTTTAGAGAGAAATAGAAATCGTCATCTCAATTTCAGATATTAAAATTTACTTTCTTGCCCTACAGAGACCATGAGGCATGACGTAGGCATTACCGATTCTGTATAGAAACATAAACAGAATCGAGTAGTGTCTACGTCACGACTCAGAAAAAAAGGCCGGGTTCTGGAGAACAAATCAATAAATTATAATAACTGAAAAAACTGAATTTCTATTTTTCTCTACGAATTGTGAACAAATAATTTCACGAATAATTGAATTACAACCACAGAGTTGTTAATTTGTGATCTCCTTCAAATTCATTGATTTAATTTGTTTCAAATCTTTAAAATTGATGATGATTTCTATATTTTTCTCAAATTATGATAATTAATATCGTCATTATCTTTGAAAACCAGTTACATGATTGTGATGTCCTTTAAGATTTAAAGCGCATTTACGAAGAACTAACCAATGACGTTGAAATATCACCAACATATCAGTTTATATAAACAAATACAATACATCATTCTATCTGACGTTACATACACCTATATAAGTGAAAAATATACATTTATCAATATTAACATTTCTCGCTACGCTCCTCATAATCATAAAACCTTTCAACTCCAATCACCAATCATCTCCACAATCACCTCTAGTGTGATTGATCGTCATCATTGAACTTCAAAGTCTCTCTCTAATAAGAATATCACGCATGAAGTGTACTAGTCGGCCTATTCTCAAGAGAAGGTCGAAATAGAGGCAAAAATAAATTTTAAAAAAACATCTTGGGTTTGGATGCTTTGATATTTAAAATTATTTAAAATGTTTATTTTTATTTGGGAATTGACAAAGGGCCAAAAAAGCAGTAAAATTTATAAACCCAAAAAAAGGGTTTAGCCGCTATTGATTAAACCCTTATCGTCTTTATCATGTTTTTGGGCTTTGTTTTTGGGTTTTTGGGTTTTGGTTGTTGTTGTTGTTGTTGTTGTTGTTGGGCAGTAAGTAGGCCCTATATTTAGTTGAATCCACGAAAATAAAAGTTCGTTTACCAACGTATTAATTATTAAAACCTCAATTATCACGTAGTATCCGACGCCAATAGATCTCCGCCATCATTCCCCAGTGCGCCCGTTTAAAAATTTTTTATATTTTTAATTTTTTAAAAAATTTAAAATTTTAGTTTTTTTTTGCGGTCCCCAATTTTTAATGATTTTGAAAGATTTTAGTTGCATTTTTAAATAAAAAATCTCATTTTAAAAAAAACAAAATCCCCCAAAACCCCCGAACAAACAAACAAAACAATAATATTAATTTTATTATTTGTGGAAATTTTTTATTCTTCCCGAAAACAAGTAAAATCTAAGGACCCCCCAATCAGGTCAAACAAAAAAATTTTATAGTTATTAAATTTTCATCACATTATCTCCATTTTCCCAACAAGGTGTTTATAAATTTTTAACCAAACCCTTTGATTTTTAATTTATATTTCATCCCTTAATAGAAAATTACTATGTTTAATAAAAATCATATTATTAATGAATTTTTTATGTTTATTTATATCGTGAATAAATATTGTTTATTACTCGAGTAGATTTAATTGATTTAATTTAATTTTAATTGAGATTTTTTTATGTAAATATTTGATTTGTGTTATAGGTTGATGTTTTCAATGTGTGTGTAGTGTGATTTTATCTAGATGGTTTATAACCATATGGTTGGTATGCTAGGTGTATTTTTAAAAGGGGTTTTAGATTTTATAATTGATAGGGGAAAATATTTTTTAGAATACTATAGTTTTTTTTTTCTTTTGGGGAAAATTCTTTTTGCTTTTGGGGGGAAATTTTTTTGCTTTGTGGGCCCTGATTTTTTTAAAGTTTTTGAGGGAGGGAAAATTTAGTCCCATTTGGAAAGCCCCCGTTTTTTTTTTTCTTTAATGAGGGGAAAAATGAAAATTTTCCATTTAAATTTTGTTTAAAACAAAATAAAAAATTGGGGGTTAATACGGGGGTTTTCAGTGGTTTTTACGAACGGGGTTTTAATTCTTTATTTATTTTAATATCATTTGGGAGGTAAAAATACCCCCATACGTAACCAAGGGTGAAATGGGGGAAAACTATTTACTATCAATTCTTTAAAATTTCCCCCAAGTAAAATTTACAATAAAAAGCTTTCAAATTGAATAAAATTTACTCGATTAGGCTATTGTTGGATGAAAAACTATCAAGATATTTGATAAGATAGACAGCGTGGACCTGGTGTCAAAGTTCATTGCTTTTAATTTAAAATGATAATAAAATGAGGTGGTAAGATCGCCCTTGTTGTGCCCCGTACAAACGATCCTACTCTCATCCTTTGGGCCCTTAATGGGGGAAAAAAATGATTTGGATCTAGTTTCTGTTTTTAAAAATTAAAAAAAATAAAAATAAAGATAACATTCCCTTCAAAATTTGAATTATTCAATTTATCAAGTACAATAATTAATTTTATCCGTTATTTTTTCTGTGAAGTTTCATTTCAAAATGTCTATTCGGTTTTCCATCTCCAAATGTTTTCTTTCACTTGGAAATCATAAGAAGGGAAAATTTAGCCAAAAAGCTGTTTTAAATTTCGGGGGTTTGGTAAACTGTTATAATGTTTCCCAGCGTCAAGTAGAAAGGGTAGCGGCTGGAAAGCCCCACATTATAATTGTTCAAGTGGGGGGGGTTGGGGGATCTTTAGGGGGGCCAGTTTTTCCTTGTTTAACATAGGGGGTAAAATATTAAAATATAATTTTATTATTTTCTTTTTATTTTTTAAATTTTTTTTTTTAAAAATTGTATATATCTTGCATAATTCAAAAAAATAATTTTTAAAAAATTTTTTTTTAATAACACAATTTTATCTATTTTATTGTTTATTTAGTGCGCAAGCGCGAGATTTTCTTTATTGTTATTCTCCGATTACTCCTAATTTTCTAAAACCTTATTTAGAAAACCCGATTTTTTATAAAATTGGGGGATTTTGAAGGTTTTTCCCCGGGAAAAATTGGGGTCCCCCCTACCCACCACCCAATTTGGCGCCACGGTTTTTATTGGGGAAAAAGCCTTTTTTTCCCATTTTCGTTGGGGGAATTTGGTTTTAAGGGGGGGAAAAAGGGAAATTTAAAAAACCGAAGCGACCTTTAAAAACCCCTATTCCCTAAAAAAACCAATTAGAAAACACCGAGGGGGGAAAATTGGGGGCAAAAGGGGCCCCCCTTAAAAAGGGGGTAATATTTTAATCCCAAAGGGAAAAAAAAAAAGGTTTTTTTTTAAAAACCCTTTTGGGTGGGGTTTGGTAAAAAAAAAAAGTATTTTTTTTTTTTAAAAAACCGGGCTTTTTTAGGTTCCAAAATTTGATATCTGTTTGGGAAGGGGAAAATTGGGATTAATTGGGGGGGGGGTGAAACTTGGTTTTTAAACTTTTTAAAATTGGGGTTTTTTAAAAGGGTTTTTTTTTAATTTTAAAAAAAAATTTAAAAAACAAAAAACGTTTTTAAAAAACTTTTATTTTTACCATTTTTTTAAAAAAAACCCGTGAACAAGCCCTTCTTGGGGGGTTTGTTCCTCACCCCTTAAAGGTAAAAAAAAAAACGAAGGCCCGGTTTGAAGGCAAATAAAAATTCCTTTCCCTTGAGGGAATTGCGGGCCGGCCAAAAAGGGAAGTCGAAAAAAATTAAAAAAAATTTTAAAAAAAATTTTGGATTGTACAAAAACCCCAAGGCCTTTCTTGTTTGTTTCCTTGGGGGCCCTTTAAAGTGAAACCGGGGGAAGGGGGCCCGGTTTTTGAAAGGCTAAAATATCATTAGGATGCTGGGCCGGCCAAAAAAGGTTGGGAAAAATTTTTTAATTTAAAAAATTCATTCAAAAAATACCTTTGGGGTTTTTACCAAAGTAACCGTAAGGGGAAAAATTTTTTGGGGCACCTGGGGAATGGGAAAAATTTGTGGGAAAACCCTTAAAAATTTTGTTGACAAAAAGTTGAAATTAAACACTTTCCGGGCCCCAAACGGGGGGGGCCGGATGGGGCTTTGCAGCCCTTTTTTTTCCAAAATTTTTAATTGAAACTTTTGGTTGGGAGGTGGGTTTTTCCCCTATTGGTTTGTTTAATTAAAAATAGGAACAAATTTTTGGAATTTAAATGGGGAATACTTTAAAATAAAAAATTATTTATGTTATTTATATTTAAAAATTTTAAAAAAAAAAAAGGGAAAATATAGGGGAAAAACAAAAATTTTGGTGAAATTTTTGTTGTTGAAAAAGGAAAACCCTTTACATTTTTAAGGGAAATTGGAAAATTCCCAGGGCAAACCCACCGGATTGCCCCCTGTCCGTTTTTTTTTTTTTGGGTTTTTGTTTTGGGATTCAAATTCTTTGGGTTTGGTGAAAAAAAATTTTTTTAAATAGGGAAAACTAAAAAAATTGGGAAAGGGGATGGTTTTTGGGGTTTTCGAATCGGGGGGGGCCAAAAACCTTTTCCAAGTTTTTAAAAAAACCAAAATTGGTGGGGGTTTTGTTAGGCCCGGAAAAATTGAAAAAAATCTCTAACTAGGGGATTTTTTTCAAACTTTGAACAAAAAAAATAACTTAATAAAAATTGACAAAGCGGAAAATTTTTCCCAAAAAATCATTTTTTTAATTTTTTTTAAATTCAAAACGAAAAAAGAAAAAGGGAAAAGGTGGAAAAAGGAAAAATGCGGGGGGGTTCCCCATTCCCCGGCCCTCCAAAAAGTTTATTCTTTTCCAAAAAAATTATTTTATATATGGGAAATTTTAAAAAAGAGGGGTCTTAAAACCCAAAAAATTTGGGGGCGGGTGCGCCTTTAAAATTTGTAGTTCCCCTCAGGGGTGGGGAAAGGGGTTTGGGTGTAACAACAATGGAAAACACAACAAGCATTACGGGGTTTGCCATAGTATTTAACTCTTTCAGTTCCGCTAGTTATAAGCTTCCAGAACACCGAACAGGGGTTTTTTAACACTAACTTGAGGTACTTAAATATTAAAAATTTTATTTAAAAATTTAAAAAATAATAAAAAGTGAACTTTTAAAATGATCTCTAAATCCTAGACAGTTTAATATAACTCCCGAGGGTCGGAAAACATCATTTACATAAAAACGTACTAAAACATTGTGAAGTTGGCATCTTGTTTTTTGGGTCGGCGCTGCTTGGGACATTTATCACAGTGCCAAGTGTAAGCTACCTTGGTGCTTAATCACATTTGTAAATAAAAGGGTTTCAAAAAAAAGCCAAAAACTATTCATGTAAATCATATACGGGAATGGGGAAGGGGTTACCCTTTTGCAGGTGAAATAAAAAGGTGTAGGCCTAGCACAATTTTTTAAAAAATTTTTTCCAAATTTTAGACAGATTAATGGCCTTACGGGGTTTAAAAATAAAAAAAGATACTCCCCCCTATATTAATTGTAAATAAAAAAAAACTTTTAAAAAAAAGGAAGAGAAGGGGACAGGGGAAAAAGGGGGCCCCCCGGGATTTTCCCAAAAAAAAAGCATTAGGGGACTGTGCCCCCCTTCTCAAATTTTTTTAATAGGTCTCTTACCTAGACCCTTATCCCATTTGAGTATTTGATAGGGAAAAAAACCCCCCCCCCCTCTTAAATAGAGAAAGAAATTAAAAAACGGCCACCATTTTTTGAAAAAAAAAAAAGTTATTATGTTTAAATTTTTAAACCAAAAGGCCTTTTCTTTTTAAAGGGGCTTAAAAAAAGGGTTTTCCCCAAAAAAGACCCCCTTAAAAAAAAACCCCCCCCCCCCCCCCCCTTTAAAAAAAGCCCCCCCCCCCCCTTTGACCCCCCCCCCCCCCCCCCCTAAAAAAAAAACCCAAAATTTTTTTAATTTATGTTTTTTTTTTTCACGTCAATTGGACAAAAATACAAAAGTGTTCAATTTCGCGTACAAAATCTTCAAAACCATCATAAATTGTTCCAAATAAGGTCTAACCCATAGTCCAAGTATATTACCGTCAAAATGTCTATCATAAACACTAAACCCTAGTGAAGTTGGCACCTTGAACGGTGTATTTGTCGGCGCCTGGTTGAGACAGTTGAGTCGCCTGCGGCTGTTCGGCGCATAAAACACGCCGGAAACCCCGGGTCGGGCCCCGGGGGGCCCCTTGCGTGATTAAAAATGTGCTGTAACAGTCATATCAACCCAAAAATCGGGCTTACCTTGTGGGGATAATTTATCACGGGAGAAGTGGGGCCCCCAAATAATTTTGTTTTGAAGGATAATTTTTTTTTTTGGACCCAAAACTTTTTATAGGAAAATATTGGGCCCCTTTAAGGGGGGGGGCATCACGGGGTTTAAAAAAGAGGGAAATTAAACCTTTATAATTTTTTCCATGTTCAAAAAACCCGGTAATTTAAGAAAGTTACACTCCCCCAAAAATTTTTTGCTCTTTGAAAAATTTAAAAATTTCTTATGACAAAAAAAATAGGATGTTTGAAAGGGGGGCCCCCCGGGCCCATTTTCACCGCCCCCCCCCCCCCCAAAAAAAAAAATGGTGAACAAAAAAAAAACCTTTTTGTAATTTTTTGGGGATTTTTAGGTTTTAGTGATTTTTGGGGGGCAAAACCCTTTTAAAAAAAGGGTTCGTATCTTTCAAAAAACATTCCCTCTTTTAAAATTGCCCTTTATTTAGAGATTATTTTGTGACAGATTTTTCAAATTTTAAATTAGGTTATAGATGACCTTTCCCCTTTTCCGGCGAAAATAGAAAAAAAAAAAATTTTTTCCAAAATATATACTCTAAAATTAAAAATAAATATGTTGAATTTGGTGGGATTAAAACATAGGCCCAACCCCTTGGGGGGAAAAAAAAAGGGAAGGGTTTTTGATATTCGAAATAAAACTGTAAGAACATATGAGAAATAAGTACACTGATTTTAATTTAAACCCAGGGATATAAGTTAACACCCCTTTTTTCAATATGGGTTTTTTAATTTAAAAAAAAAAGACTTTTAAAGGGGGTCCTTTTTGTCTTTTAATGGCAAAAAAGTTTCCGTTAGGGTGGGTTCCCTTAGATATAAAAAGATCAAAAGAAAATTAAAAAAGGTTTCCCAAAATTTCAAAAACCCAAAAAATGAGATGCAAAATAAGTATTGGGAAAAAAAAAATAATTAGTCAAATTTAGGGAAAGGGGAAAAAATCATTTGTTTAACAGTAACATTGGGGAAATTTTTTAATGTTACCTATGGTTTCCCCATAAATCCTACGGGTTTTTTGGGGGGGTTTGATCGCCCTCGTGGTGCCCCGTTAAACGATCTTTAAAGTTCCCTTCAAAGCCTTAATTGGGGAACAAAGATTTTTTATCAAGTTTCAATGTTTAAAAAAAAATATATATATATTATATTATATATTCTAATATACACCCTTTTTGGGGGCGGTTTAAAGATGTATGCAGCCCCCTTAAAGTCCATGTTAGTGATTTAGCGGAATATCAGTTTTTTTTGGGGAAAACCCTTTTTAGTATTAAAAATTTCCCAAAAAAAAACCACAGATATTTTTTAATACCCTTTAAAGGGGGATTAAGTTAAATATTCATTTTATCGTTAATTGTTTATGCGGTTTTTAAGAATTAAAAAAAAATATTTTTAACCGTATACGCCTGAAAATTTTGGGATAGAGAAAAAAACTTTTCAAATTCAAACCATCCCTTTAAGGGTATCAAAAAAAATCTTTGGTTTCCCCTTTATTTAAAATTTGATATTTAAACCCTTAAAAAATCACACAAAAAAACTGATATTCCGCTAAATCTCCGATAGACTCTTAAGACAATAATACCAAAACTATTCAATGATTTATTTTGCTGAAGGCATAATTATTTTATTTATTTCAATCATATTTTTTCCAACAAGATTTTAAAAGGGCACTGTTTTTTGGCTAGGCCCAAATTATATTTACTCCAAAAAGGGAAAAAAGGATTTAAAAAGAAATCACTTTAAAATTTTTTTGTTCCCCCGTTTAATGGGCTGTGTCCTAGATAGGTAAAAAAATTATATTAGTGGAGATGAATAGAAAAAGCCAGTATGGGAAATGGGAGGATGTCAGATTTGATGTTTATTTTTTGAGGAACGGGAAAAAGATTTTTGGTTTTTGGATATAAAAAATGTTAAAAAAAATTAAAAAATAAAAATTATGAATTAGGGCCCATTTTACCAATAAAAAATTTTGTTAATTAAAACTAAAAAAAAAAAAACTGCAGTACAAAAAGACATTTTTTAACCCCCGGGGAATAAAAAAATAATCCACTAAATTACGGTTTTAAACAAACCAAAAATTTTTTATTGTTATACGGGCCCAAAAATAAATTTTTGGTTTTTAAAATTTAGGTTCCCCTTTTAGAAAAATACAATTTTGGGTTTTTCTTATGGGTTGAAAAAATGGGTTTTTTTCGTTTTTAAAGGAACCCCCCCCAAAATCTAGGTTATAAGGGGGTTTAAAACAAAAATGGGCCGGGCAGTGTTTTTTTTTTGGTTGGGGTCCCCCGTAAGGCACCAAAGGGCCACTTCCGGCACAAGATGGCGCAGGTGTGGGACCCGCACCCTCAGTACGAGTTCACGGCGTTCGGCGGAGGTTCCAAAAAGTAAATTGACCACGACCGGGCTTGGGGGGCCCAAATTGGGAGGTCAGGACAAACTGTTTTTCTGCTTTTACTTTTTCTATTTAACAAATTTATTTTTGGGTTCATTCAAAAAAACTATTTATGTTTTATCATTCATTATCTGTTTTTTATTAAATTATTTCTCACTTTTAATTTTGGTGTATTATCTACCAAATTTATCTTAAAAATTCAAAAAAATTCTCGGTTTTTTATTAATTTATCCCGTAAATCTTTTTAATTATTCAATTGTTCAATTATCACTTTATTTTTTTTTGCCCATTTTTTTTTTTTTAAACCCGCAACCCAAGAAATCAAAAATTTTGGGGAAAACCCAAACCTTTGGAGAGTTTTTTTTTTAACCAAGACCCAAAAATTTATAGATATTTTTTATTCATAAAACATTTTAAATTTTAGCCCCCAAATTTAAATTTTAAATTTTCCCTGCCTTTAACATTTAAAACGTGTTTTTAAAAAGTTTTTTAAATATATTTCTGAAGGAAAAAAAAGAAGGAAAAGAAAAATTTGGAAAAATGTAATTTGACCTTGACTCCTGCAGGTTACCCACGTCTGGCACCAAACCAAAAATACCGGGAAAATCCCCGGGGGAGTTCCCGGGGGATGTTTCTAACGGGGCCCTGGGGGGGTGGACGATCCCAAACTCCGGTGGAGTCAGCCTCTGTCACGGCCCCCTGGTGAGTCCCCCCAAAAACGTAACTCGCCCAAACTTCAGGGTATGGGCCCCCGTAATGGGTTTCACGTTTGCACTGTGGAACAAGCGTTGGAGGGGATCGTTTGGGGTTTGGTTTTGTCATTATATCGATTATCGAAAGAGCGTTATGTCGAAAGATCATATATATGGATTTTCGAAAGATCTTTTTATCGAAATGTCGTTTCTTCGAAAGATCGTTTTTATCGAAAGGTCGTTTTATCGAAAGACCGTTTGATCGAAAAATCATCATATCGATTAAATTTGATTTTTTTCCCAAAGATTTATTTTTCGAAAGGCGTTTTATCGAAAAAACTTTTATGAAAAAGGGGGGGGGTTTTCGAAAGTATAGTGCAGAAGACGTTTATAAAAAACCCTTTTTAAACGAAAGAGATAGGGCCCATTGTGTCAAGGGTTTTTAAAAAAAAAAGTTTATGTTTTTTTCGGGTGGGGGATTTAGTTTTTATCCTTTCAAAAAAAATAAATACAAAAGACAAAACCCAAAAATAATAGAATAAATTCATCTTAAAATTTAAATAATAGCTTTTTTAAAAAAAGAGAAATTAAACAAGAAGGTGAGAGGGGGGAGGGGAAAAGAAGGAGGGGGGAGAGGGGAGGAGATAAACCGGGCAAAAACAATTTGCAAAAAAAAAACATTTTTTCACAAAAAATTTAGGGCCCCTATTTCCAAAGATTTAAAAATTTTTTAATTAAGTAATCAAACCAAATTCCTACAAAAATTTAAAATGCTAACCAAAAAGGTTTAAAAACAAGCCAACCCCTAATTACGCCTAATCAACAAAATTTTTTTATTCGTAAACCCGGGGCCTTTCTATAAAAAGTGTATAAAAAAAATGCGATTTTTTTTTAAAAAGGCCAGGGGTGAAAAACGAAGGAGGGAATAGAAGAGAGGGAGGGGGGAGAAAAAAAGGGCCAAAATTTAAAAACCATCGAAAAAGGAAACAATTTAAAAACGGGATTTTAAATTAAATGATTTTAAGATCTGAGATTGAATTCCATCATTTGTAGTAAAAAATATCTCCCTGGGTTGCGCATGCGTTGCAGATTAATTTAATTTTTACTGCATGGGTATTTAAAAAATTAAACGCCCCGATGGGTATGCGCTTTAGGGTGCAAGGCCGGGCAGAATATAGACATTTTAAAAAAATTATGATATTTTTTGGGTTTTTAAAACAAGTTTCTTTTTTGGAAAAGAAGGATTTATTGGGAAAAAAAAGGAATCACAAAAAGGGAAAAATATTTTAAAAAGGGTAAAGGGCTGATTAAAGGGGCCTAAACCCGGAAAAAAGGGGGTGTATTTTAAAAAAAGATTTTTTCTTTTACAAACCAAAATTTAAACCAAATCGTAATCTTGTCTCTGCATTTTTTCTTGGAATCATGTAATTTTCTTAAAGGACATCACAACCCGGGAAAATTTGATTTAAAAAAAAAATTACGAAAATTTTTTTCCCCAAATTTTTAGAGAAATTAAAAATCTGATTCAATCTCATTAAATTTCAAAATTTTTTATTAGTTCCAGGAGCCGGGCCAATTTTTTTTAAGTGTGACGTAGGAAACATAGAGGGGCGTAGGGAAAATTTAAAGTCTAAGTTTTGATTTGTTCTGGAGGGAAACCCAAAAAAATATATAATTTTTCCCAAAAATTTAGGTGATGATTTTTGTTTTTCTTTATTAAAAATTTGGGACATAAATTCGTAAATTTTTTAAAAAAATTTTTTAGGTTGGGGATGTCCCTTTAAAAAATCTTTATTTTACCTAATTCTCTACGAAATATACAATAATCCCAAAAACTTCCTAGTTTGGGAGGGCAAAAAAAAAGTGATCCCCAATTTTTAAAAAATTTAGGTTTTATTTTTTACTTTCTCTAAAATTTGGGGGGAAAAAATGTCTTTAATTTTTTTTAAAAAACTAGTTTAGTTTTTGGGACGTCCTTTAAGAACCAAAGATTCTTATCCCGCAAGGGAAAAAAACAATTCCCCTAAAAACGATGCAAATGTTGGATGCTTCAAAAAACTTTTTGTAATGCAAACCCCCCACTATACCCCCAAAAATTGCACTTGGTTATTAAAGGGGTCATTGGGGCTAGGAACCCCCAAATTTCTGGGGGGTCATATCATTTCACCCCGCCTGCGCCTAATGGCCCCATCAGGGCAACCCAAAAGTGGGGACGTCATAAAACGCAATTTGACACGATAAGGAAATGGGCTCTAATAACTACTGGGTGACAATCGGGTGCATTGATCTGGTTATGGGATCCGTATAATTCTTTTACTTGTGTCAATGACGGTCCCCCAAAAAAATTTATACCGAAAAAATAAATTAAAAAAAAATTTTTGTTGTTAAAATTCAACCCCGGTTTTTTCATAGGGAAATTTTAAATAAATGTGCATGACGGATGTTTTAAAAAAAAAGGAAAAAATTTTTCCCCATTATTTTTTTTTTCCCTGTTTAAAAAAACCTTTTAAATTTAAAGAAAAAGTTAGCATCGAGGTCAGTGGGAAAACTGTGTCAGGAAATTTAAGATAAACTCAATTTAAAACAAAAAAATTGAGAAATTTATTTAGTTTTATAAAAAAAAGGTTTAATTTAAGAAAAAAAAAGTCATATTAATTAAAAGGGATGAAAATTTTCTGGAGGGGTGAACTTTTTATTCCTTACACTGGTTTTTAAAAAAGAAGGGAAAAAATTTAAAAATAAATTTTTCCCAAAAAGGGTAAGCCTGCAAGGGACCCTTAAAAGTTTATTGGGGCCCTACCATAATTGTTTCCCCCCGGGGGATTTAAAGAGGTTTTCCCAAATTAGAAAAAAAAAAAATTTTGCCTTTTTTGGAAAAAAGGGTTTTTTTTTTTAGGGGTATTATGATGTTTCCCCCAAAACTACCTGTTAGATACCAAGTAAAGTTTTGAAAAAAGTTGAACCTTTTAACTTTATTCTGGGGAGTTTTTCTCCCTTTTTGTTGTGCGAGGCCAAAAAATTTTTTAGAGTTTATGAAATTGTTGGTTTGGGGCCCTAATGATTTAAAAAAAGGGTGGCAGATTGACAGGGGCGGCAAGGGTTTTAAACGAGTCATCTTGTACAAAAAAAACCCCGGGCAAGGGGGATGTTTAAAAATCGGCCCAGGAAAAGAAAAGGGGAGAGAGAGAGAGAGGGGGGGGGGGAGAGGAAAGGAAAAGGAAGAGAGGAGAGGGAGGGGGAGGGGAAAGGGGGGAGGAAAAGGGAGGAGGGGGGAGAAGAGAGGGGGGAGAGGGGGAGAGAGGGAGAGAGAGAGAGGGGGAAAAGAAGAGAGGGGGTTTAGGGGAGGGAGGGAAGAGAGGGAGGGGAGAAAGAGAAAGAGGGGGGAAAAAAAGGGGGAAAGGGGGGGGGGGGGGGAGGAGGGGGGGAGAAAACCAGGGGAAAAAGGGGGAGGGAGAGAAAGAGAGGGAGGGGGAGAGAGAGGGGAAGAGGGGGAGGGGAGAATGGGGGGGGAGAGGAAAGAAGAGGGGAGGGGGAGAGGGGGAGAGGAGAGGGGGGGGGAGGAAAAAGAGAGGGGGAGGATGGGGAGAAAGGGGGGAAAAGGGGGGAGGGGAGAGAGAGAGTTTAGGGGAAACGGGGGAGGGGGAAGGGGAGGGGGGGGAGGGGGGGGGAAAACGGGGGGGAGAGAGAAAATTAGAGAGGGAGAGGGGGGAGAAGGGGAGAGAAGAGGAGAGGGGCGGGGGGACGGGGGGGGGGAGGGGGGGAGATGGGAGGGGAGGGGGAAATTAGGAAAAAAAAGTATTGGGGGGGAAAAGGGGGCGGGGGAGAAGGGTAAAAGGTTTTTTGGGGAAGAACGTGTAAAAAGAAAAAAAAGGGAAGGAGGATAAATAAACCAAAAAAAAGGGGGTTTTTTTGGAAGGGGAAGAAAATTGAAAGCCAGTTAAGAGGGGTAAATAGAGGGAGGAGGGAAGGGAAAAACCCAAAAAGGGGGGAAAAAAAATAAAATTGGAAATTTGGGGAAAACGAAAAGAAAAAGGGGGCAGAAAAAGGAGGGGGAGAAAAACTTTCAACGAAATTTTAAAAATTAGGCCCGGAAACTTTTTTGCCAATGAGAATGAAGGGGTTTTTTAATTTGGTGGACGGAACGTTAATTACCCCCCAAAAATTTGCAATGCGGCGGACAAAAATTACCAAACCCAAAAAACAATTTTACCGAAATTAAGGGGGTTTTTCCCCAAATGCCATTTTTAATTGCCCAAAGAAAGCGGGTAAGGGTCTTCGGAAATTTAGGCCCCACAAACCCCCCATAACAAAATTTAAAATGGGGAAATTTGGGGGAATTCCCCCTTAAAGTTTAACGATTTTTTAAATAAACCGTTGGCGGGAGAAAAAATTTTAACGGTTATTATTAAAATAGCAAGGGGTTTTGGAAACCGGGTTTTTTCAAGGGGGAAGGGTTTAAGGGGGTTAAAGTTGTTTTGTAAAAAAATTTGGGGAATTTTCCTTTTCTAAGCTTAAAATGTTTGCGATGCCCGGAAATTAAAATTATTCGCCGTTTAAAAAAGGTAAAAATTAAAAACGCCAAAATGGGTTTTCTGAATCCAATTTTTGGAAAAATTGCATAAAAGGGGAAAAACTTGGGGGAAAAAAAACCCCGGTAAAATAAATTAAAACCAAATTCGTTTTCAGGGGGAATCGGTAGCCTTTGGAAGTTCATTTACCTAACAATTTTTTTATGGTTACCTCCCCGGTTAAAGGACGAATTGGGTTTTCCCTTTTTCATGGGGAAAAAAAAAAAAAATTTTTTTTTTTTTTTTTTTTTTTTATTTTTAAAAATTTTAGGTTTAAAAATTTTTTGCCTTTAAAAAAACCCCCCAAACCCAACCAGGAAAAACGGGTTTTTTTAAAACCCGGGGGTTTACGGAAAAAAAGGGGGGTTTTGGGGAGGGGTTTATAAGGGTTTTTTTAAAGGGAAAACCACCGTCACAACAAAATATATAATGTGAAATTGGCATCACACACTGTAAAAGTAAAGACGAATTTAATCAACTAATTTTTTGTTTATGCGTTGGTAGACAAAACTTTTCAACGTTATTATTAATATACTAGCTGACTCGGCAAACGTTGTTCTGCCATCGAAGTGATTTGTAGTGAATGTTGGTTGTTAATGTCAAAATAAGGTGATGACGGATTAGGCGCTATCTAGCGTGTACCCCCGCAAATGTGTTGCCGAGTGCGGCGGACATTGACTAACGCAATCAATGTAATTGAACAACGCCATTACTGGTGTTGTCCTTGAAGTGCTAATTTTTTGGATATTGCTCATAGGAGAAAGCTTGGCGTAAGATCTCGTATACTTTAGGACCATCTACCACCCCTATCGAATGTGCGTGAGGAATTTCACGACACTCGGTCGAGCCGTTTCGGAGGAGTTCATCCTCTAACATGTGACACGAGCTTTTTATATATAAGAATTACGAAACTACCGGATCACATGCAGCGCAGTGGTTAACGCGCTCTCTTCATGTGATCCGGTAGACGAAGGGAATTTTCGAACCCAGTTCGAACCCCGCCGCTGACCGACTTTACAGGGGTTTTTCATGATTTCCTTCTGTAGTCTATTTGGGAATTAATCAATTATCTAATTGCTTATATAATGCTATAGCTGATGCTCCAGTATAATAATAAAGTTCATTGCCTGTACGCGATTAAATGAGATAAATGATCAAAATCTGTACCAGAAATGAGATAAAATAAACAATCTGACGCCTCAACGTAGTTGCCTTTGTGAAATCTCTCAGCAGCTCACAGGATTTAGCTTGCAATTCACTACGGTATATATAAATTCTGATCAAATACCGCTTTGTGCAGAGATCGAGATAGACTATGTGCACAGTGCATTATACAAATATACAATCTCTGTGTATTGGTTGCACTGTTCCGTTGGTTTAGACTGACTCTGTTTTCATTATACATCGTTTATTTGTTTATTTTTTAGTTTAGTGTTGCTTAATACCCCACCAACAGCTAGGTTATACGGGGTTACGAACGAGTTGGGGAGTGGTATATAGGTGAAAGGACGTTTACAAAAAACAAAGCCTTATGCACTGTCCCGTTGGTTTAGACTGACTTCTCTGTTTTAATTACCTTGTTTATTTTTTTATTTTAATGCTGCTTAACGACCCCACCAACTGCTAGGTTATACGGGGTTACGAACGAGTTGGGGAGTGGTATATAGGTGAAAGGACGTTTACGAAAAACAATGCCTTGTGCACTATCGCGTTGGTTTAGACTGACTTCTCTGTTTTAATTACCTTGTTTATTTTTTTATTTTAATGCTGCTTAACGACCCGACCAACTGCTAGGTTATACGGGGTTACGAACGAGTAGGGGAGTGGTATAGGTAAAAGGACGTTCACGAAAACTCATGCCTTATGCACTATTCCGTTGGTTTAGTCTAACTTCTCTGTTTTCACCGGGTCAACGGTGGCTGATAGAGGTTCACTAAATACACCTTCTTGTCCAAGTTTTGTTCGGATCGTGAATTAATATTTTGTGCTAGAGCAAAATACCACATTGTCATTTGTCATTTTTTCAACATTGTATCCCCCATAAGCGAACTCCAAATCGTGATTGTCGGGGAACGACATTTCATATCGTCACTGGGTCAGCAGTGGTGGATAGATGGTCACATACTACACGCGTGGTGCCACTTGCGTCCCGATCTGATGTCAGGTTCTCTCGCTAGAGCCAAACCGCGATCGATCGAAGTTGTGAAAATCAGTGACCTAACTTAGGTTAGGAGCGATAACGGGAGAACCGCGAGTCGGATCGAGACCGGATTGGTACCAGCAGATAGGTATTGACGAGACGAACATTTCGTCGTTACACCCATCACGTTGTGAATCTCCGTTCCTGCACGGCGGCAGAAACAAAATTGAACATTGTTTCAACATTGTATTGCCCCATAAGCGAACTCCAAATCGTGATTGTCGGGGAACTAAATTTCATATCGTCACTGGGTCAGCAGTGGTGGATAGATGGTCACAGACTACACGCGTGGTGCCAGTTGCGTCCGGATCTGATGTCAGGTTCTCTCGCGAGAGCCAAACCGCGATCGATCGAAGTTGCAAAAATCAATGGTCCAACTTAGGTTGAGAGCGATAACGGAAGAATGGCGAGTCGGATCGAGACCGGATTGGTACCAGCAGATAGGTATTGACGAGACGAACATTTCGTCGTTACACCCATCACGTTGTGAATCTCCGTTCCTGCACGGCGGCAGAAACAAAAATTGAACATTGTTTCAACATTGTATTCCCATAAGCGAACTCCAAATCGTGATTGTCGGGGAAAGAAATTTTATATCAACACTGGGTCAGCAGTCGTGGATAGATAGTCACTGACTACACGCGTGGTGCCAGTTGCGTCCGGATCTGATGTCAAGTTCTCTCGCTAGAGCCAAACCGCGATAAACGAAGTTGTAAAAATCAGTGGCCCAACTTAGGTTAGGAGCGATAACGAGAGAACGGCGAGTCGGATCGAGACCGGATTGAAACCAGCAGATAGGTATTGACGGGACGAACATTTCGTCGTAACACCCATCTCCTTGTGAATCTCCGTTCCTGCACGGCGGCAGAAACAAAAATTTAACATTGTTTCAACATTGTATTCCCCATAAGCGAACTCCAAATCATGATTGTCGGGGAACTAAATTTCATATCGACACTGGGTCAGCAGTGGTGGATAGATGGTCACTGACTACACGCGTGGTGCCAGTTGCGTCCGGATATGATGTCACGTTCTCTCGCTAGAGCCAAACCGCGATCGATCGAAGTTGTAAAAATCAGTGGCCCAACTTAGGTTAGGAGCGATAACGGGAGAACCGCGAGTCGGATCGAGACCGGTATGGTACCAGCAGATAGGTATTGACGAGACGAACATTCCGTCGTTACACCCATCACGTTGTAAATCTCCGTTCACACACGGCGTTAGAAGCAAAAATTTAACATTGTTTCCCATTAGCAACATTTATCCGATTCGGAGAACGAAATTCGTCTGTCACAGCCATGCTGTGATGTCACTGAATAAACCCATATGTTTCGATGTATGGTATAGTTTGTACGCAACACGTGTTCATAATATTTTTTCATGTTCCCAAGCGAATCAAATGGTATGTTGGCAGACATTAACATACGGGTCGCAGTGGTGATACGGATGTCATCAGTCACTGGTAGAGCTCCGGCGGATCTCGATGTAATCTCTCGCGAGCCAAACCGCGAAACAAAGTTAGAAATCCGCCAAATAGGTTGGTCGATAACGGGATGACGGCGAGTCGGGTGAACCGGATTGTCACATTCCGTTTGCAGGCGAATCCGTATTGACACCATTCTCCTTGTGAATCCATCCGACGCGGTAGGAATGAAAATTATAGATTGTTAACGTTTCCCATAACGAACTCAACGCGTGTGCCAGGGACGAATTATTAGTACCCTGGGTCACAGTGGTAATCACTACACACGCGTGGCCATTGTTGGACTATGTAGTCTTCGCTTGAGCGAATCCGCGATAACCGAAGTTTAAATAGTGGCCGAATTGTTAGGCGTAAACCGTCGACTTGGAATTTCGGACCGGTTGTAGCAAAATACAATGTAAATTTTCGTTATCCCACACTGAATTCCGTCCTGCGTCGGGAACAATAACACTGTCAAGCATTGTGATAATGTACTCTACCCTAGCATCTCCAATCGGATTGGGGGTCTAAGTCATCGCAGTGGAAACAGGGTGGAATGATGTACTACACGTGTGCCAGTTGGAGCGATACTGATGCGCGTTCGCCGAGACGTGACCGCGAAAGTTGACAACATTTCAGTCCACTTTAGTTAGACTAGAAAGCGGCGTCAGGAAATTACGACATTGTTCCAATGTATCCGAACAGAAATCGGATTCAGTAATACATCGAATTTATCTTCACTGCACGGCGGGAAACTAAATCGATGATGTCAAATGTTCCCATAAGCGAACTCCAAATCGTGATTGTCGGGGAACGAAATTTCACATCAACACTGGGTCAGCAGTCGTGGATAGATGGTCACTGACTACACGCGTGGTGCCAGTTGCGTCCGGATCTGATGTCAGGTTCTCTCGCTAGAGCCAAACCGCGATCGACCGAAGTTGTAAAAATCAGTGGCCCAACTTAGGTTAGGAGCGATAACGAGAGAACGGCGAGTCGGATCGAGACCGGATTGAAACCAGCAGATAGGTATTGACGAGACGAACATTTCGTCGTTACACCCATCTCCTTGTGAATCTCCGTTCCTGCACGGCGGCAGAAACAAAATCTAACATTGTTTCAACATTGTATTCCCCATAAGCGAACTCCAAATCATGATTGTCGGGGAACTAAATTTCATATCGACACTGGGTCAGCAGTGGTGGATAGATGGTCACTGACTACACGCGTGGTGCCAGTTGCGTCCGGATATGATGTCACGTTCTCTCGCTAGAGCCAAACCGCGATCGATCGAAGTTGTAAAAATCAGTGGCCCAACTTAGGTTAGGAGCGATAACGGGAGAACCGCGAGTCGGATCGAGACCGGTATGGTACCAGCAGATAGGTATTGACGAGACGAACATTCCGTCGTTACACCCATCACGTTGTAAATCTCCGTTCACACACGGCGTTAGAAACAAAAATTTAACATTGTTTCCCATTAGCAACATTTAATACGCGATTGCCGGAGAACGAATCGTTGGATCGACACCGGGTCAGTGGTGGCTGATAGAGGTTCACTGAATACACCTTCCTGTCTAAGTTCTGTTCGGATCGTATGGTTAGATTTTGTGCTACTGCAAAATACCACATTGTCATTAGTCATTTTTTTAACATTGTATTCCCCATAAGCGAACTCCAAATCGTGATTGTTGGGGAACGACATTTTATATCATTACTGGGTCAGCAGTGGTGGATAGATGGTCACAGACTACACGCGTGGTGTCAGTTCCGTCCGGATCTGATGTCAGGTTCTCTCGCTAGAGCCAAACCGCGATAACCGAAGTTGTAAAAATCAGTGGCCGAACTTAGGTTCGGAGCGATAACGGGAGAACGGCGAGTCGGGTCGAGACCGGATTGGTACCATCAGATAGGTATTGACGAGACGAACATTTCGTCGTTACACCCATCTCCTTGTGAATCTCCGTTCTTGCACGGCGGCAGAAACAAAAATTTAACATTGTTTCAACATTGTATTCCCCATAAGCGAACTCCAAATCGTGATTGTCGGGGAACGAAATTTTATATCGACACTGGGTCAGCAGTCGTGGATAGATAGTCACTGACTACACGCGTGGTGCCAGTTGCGTCCGGATATGATGTCAGGTTCTCTCGCTAGAGCCAAACCGCGATAACCGAAGTTGTAAAAATCAGTGGCCGAACTTAGGTTAGGAGCGATAACGGGAGAACCGCGAGTCGGATCGAGACCGGATTGGTACCAGCAGATAGGTATTGACGAGACGAACATTTCGTCGTTACACCCATCTCCTTGTGAATCTCCGTTCCTGCACGGCGGCAGGAACAAAAATTCAACATTGTTACAACATTGTATTCCCCATAAGCGAACTCCAAATCGTGATTGTCGGGGAACTAAATATCATATCGACACTGGGTCAGCAGTGGTGGATAGATGGTCACTGACTACACGCGTGGTGCCAGTTGCGTCCGGATCTGATGTCAGGTTCTCTCGCTAGAGCCAAACCGCGATCGACCGAAGTTGAAAAATCAGTGGCCGAACTTAGGTTAGGAGCGATAACGGGAGAACGGCGAGTCGGGTCGAGACCGGATTGGTACCAGCAGATAGGTCTTGACCAGACGAACATTTCGTCGTTACACCCATCTCCTTGTGAATCTCCGTTCCTGCACGGCGGCAGAAACAAAAATTTAACATTGTTTCAACATTGTATTCCCCATAAGCGAACTCCAAATCGTGATTGTCGGGGAACTAAATTTCATATCGACACTGGGTCAGCAGTGGTGGATAGATGGTCACTGACTACACGCGTGGTGCCAGTTGCGTCCGGATCTGATGTCAGGTTCTCTCGCTAGAGCCAAACCGCGATCGACCGAAGTTGTAAAAATCAGTGGCCTAACTTAGGTTAGGAGCGATAACGGGAAAACCGCGAGTCGGATCGAGACCGGATTGGTACCAGCAGATAGGTATTGACGAGACGAACATTTCGTCGATACGTCCATCTCCTTGTGAATCTCCGTTCCTGCACGGCGGCAGAAACAAAAATTTAACATTGTTTCCCATTAGCGACAATTAATACACGATTGCCGGAGAAAGAATCGTTGGATCGACACCGGGTCAGTGGTGGCTGATAGAGGTTCTCTAGATACACCTTCCCGTCTAAGTTCTGTTCGGATCGTATAGTTAGATTTTGTGCTACTGCAAAATACAACATTGTCATTAGAAATTTTTTTAACATTGTATTCCCCATAAGCGAACTCCAAATCGTGATTGTCGGGTACGACATTTTATATCGTCACTGGGTCAGCAGTGGTGGATAGATGGTCACTGACTACACGCGTGGTGCCAGTTGCGTCCGGATCTGATGTCAGGTTCTCTCGCTAGAGCCAAACCGCGATAACCGAAGTTGTAAAAATCAGTGGCCGAACTTAGGTTAGGAGCGATAACGGGAGAACGGCGAGTCGGGTCGAGACCGGATTGGTACCATCAGATAGGTATTGACGAGACGAACATTTCGTCGTTACACTCATCTCCTTGTGAATCTCCGTTCCTGCACGGCGGCAGAAACAAAAATTTAGCATTTCGTCAACATTGTATTCCCCATAAGTGAACTCCAAATCGTGATTGTCGGGGAACGACATCTTATATCGTCACTGGGTCAGCAGTGATGGATAGATGGTCACAGACTTCACGCGTGGTGCCAGTTGCGTCCGGATCTGATGTCAGGTTCTCTCGCTAGAGCCAAACCGCGATAACCGAAGTTGTAAAAATCAGTGGCCGAACTTAGGTTAAGAGCGATAACGGGAGAACGGCGAGTCGGATCGAGACCGGATTGGTACCAGCAGATAGGTATTGACGAGACGAATATTTCGTCGTTACACCCATCACGTTGTGAATCCTTTCTCGTACCTTTCTTATTTTTACTTTCAAATAGGTGAATAAGATACTTTATAAAAGAGTCCATAGGAGTCGATTTAACAGAATATCAGTTTTTTGGTGATAACTTTTGAACGTTTATCAAAGTTATCACAAGTTATCACAAAAAAAAACTTATAGGCCTATTACGCTAAATCGTCCCATATAGGCCTACTGTTCAATGAATATAATTTATACGAGATATTATTACCGATTTCTGTTCACAAATAGACATCCATATTGCAATTATCCTGCCCTAATTATTCGCAACCCACGAGCGATAACGTTAAGCCACCTTATCACACGACCAACCGGCATGAATGAAAACCGACTACACTTCTCGTATCCACGGTCGAAGGCTCGAATCATCCGATCGCTAATACTCTTCACCATACGGGGACGACCGCTCGTAACATTCATCTTTAGTAGACACACGTAGATATTATTTACTTTTCAAGGTTCAGTAACCAGAAAAATACGGAGAGAAAACGCACGCAAATATTAGACATTGACGAGAAAAAACGTTAATAATGAGTAAAAAAGAGAAGGGGGAGGGGAGGGGGAAGATACTGAGAGTTCGCTCAGCAAATTACAAACAGCAAAGGTCAAGTACACTTATAAAGTACTTAGGAAATGATTACACTGGAATTGTGTGCAGGAGGATCGAGACTGACTATCGTTTGTGATAGTACGTGGGTGAGACGGGCGATCGGCAATACTCACCCACAAATAGGGCTATATATATATATATATGGAATATTTTAGCCATGTCATAAAAGATACGTCTCGACCGGTCGAGACGTATCTTTTATGACATGGCTAAAATATCCCACATATCTCGATATTGAATCGTATCATATATATATATATATATCTATATATATATATATATATATATATCATATATATATAGGCCTATATATATATATATATATATATGATAAAAGATGTCTTTATTTTCAAATATGCATCATGGAAAAGAGAGTTTCAAATCATATACATATACACATATATATATATATATATATATATATATATATATATATATATATATATATATATATATATATATATATATATATATATATATATATATATATATATATATATATATATATTACGTACTATACATTTTGAACGCTTAATATTCACGTAAGCAATGAAACAGAAGTGTAAATTAGCGATGGATGAGATGAAGGTTGTAAACCACTGGTCGAGAGAGAGAGAGAGAGAGAGAGAGAGAGAGAGAGAGAGAGAGAGAGAGAGAGAGAGAGAGAGAGGTGGATAGTAATGGTGAAGTGAGAATAGATTAAAAAGTATGAATGGGTAAGAAAATTGAAGCGTCAGGCATTTTGCATGGTACTTTTTTTTAAATTAAATTCATTCATTATAAGATTGAGTTGTGTAATAGGAAATCTTTGTCAGATGGTATAGAGTAAGTTGTGTAGAAAACAACAGTATTACAGGGGTAAAATCACAAGTATTTTTGTAGAATTTTGTAGGAAGTTTAATCTAAACAGTAAATTTATAAATTGATAGGAATTTTATCCTCAAAAGGATCTATTCCCATTTTGGGAAACCATTTATGTAGCCTGTACTTACATTCTCAGCATAATTATTCGTAGGGATTTCAATAGGGAGTCGTCAACTCTGTTAGTTCTATACTGGAATTAACGTAGACAAGGTATTGTAAAAAATATACACCATATATATATATATATATAATATATATATATATATAGAGAGAGAGAGCGAGAGACATTTGAACTTATTGGTCGAGGAACCGGGTAGAATTATTGTCAATTAAATCAATAACGAATAAGTAAACAGAACATTCGAAAAAGCACTCGATGTCTCAAGATCACAATTTATTCTGATACTGCATTATTTTAATAAAAACGACCACACAAGACTTTTAATTATTATCTTAAGAATTATAATTATTGTTGATCTCATATAATACTTTGAACTAATTAACTTTCTGTAATTACATTATTGATTTTATTTATTATCATTGACGCATGAAGCTGTTTATCTGATAATAATAACAGTATTTTATTTTTATTAATATCTTGGCTGATGTGATCTGTGCATAGGCCTACTCTCTGGTTATTTTATCATCCATAATATCTTCATTAATAATGTATACATATTAGTGATGTCTTCGGGTACCCGGGTAATATTCTGTTACCCGGGTACCCGGGTACCCGTCTAGGTTCCGGGTAATTGTGCTAACCAGTACCTATAATATAGGAAATAACTTTTATAAATCACTCAAGCTACCGAGAGAAATTCAACTTCGCATTCTACCTAAGTTTTTTCACCTACCTTCTCAGACCTCCCTCAACTTGTCATAATGCGCTCGTCAAATCTAGTCGCACCACCTACCGTTATCTGTGGTCACACGTCCAGTGTACTGAATCCCTCTCCTGTCAACCGCTCTCTAGTTGCCATGCCAAATACTATTCTTTACCGAGAACTTAGAAGATTATGAAACGTCAGAACCACGGAACTAGACAGGGGATGACGTAAATACGTTTTTTTTCAAATTACCCGGGTAATTTGGTCGGGTACCCGGTTCCTAATTTGTTACCCGAAGGCATCACTAATACATATTATTATTATTATACAAAATTTTAGACATTTCTTTGTGGTGGTAATTAAGATCGCCCTTGTGTGGTAGTGGATGCCCCATAGTCGACCATCCTGACAGGGGTTTCGCCTTTAAACACCCCCCAAAAAAAGCATTTCATTTCATTATCCCAACTCATATATCATTCACCGACGCCAATAGATCGTAGTCATCACTACAGTGCGTCGTTAAACCCATTATAGATAAATTGAATGTTGAATGAGGAATGAATACAGATGTCTCTCTCTATCTCTCTCTTTCATTTATAATAATTCATATTTACCTTCCTCATAATCGCTAATCTTCCGCCAATTCTCTCTCTCTCTCTCTCTCTCTCTCTCTCTCTCTCTCTCTCTCTCTCTCTCTTGTTTACTATACTACATTGTCGGTATTGTTATACTATGTAGGCCTACACTTAATGACGGTTGTTTTCTATTGTCTCTGCACAACTCGACCGAGGGTGGCCGAATCGACACTCTTATCGTCAGTGGTGACGGATAGGGGAGACGGTCGATCGCAGCCGGCTAGACACAGAGGCGGCATGAAGTGTTGGTGACATTATCTAATGAGATATTAGGAAGATGTAGAACAGTTTTTATGATTGTGAGTTTGAAGCGAAGAGAAAAAGCTTGTCATTCGACTTATATGAGTGAAAAAAATGCTTTCAAGGAGGTTCATGCGCGGTGCTTATAAAAATAGAGAAATTCACCTTCATTTTTTTTCTATGTTCAAAAACCAGAATAATTTAATGGAAAGTTCACATTTCCAAGTTCACAGTTTCATTTTCATGCTCTTTTATTTATATGACATTCTATTTCAGTCAGTTTCAAGATAATACTATAATGAATGAAAAAAATGATATGAAATTCATTGACGTATTATCTCAAAACTGATTGACCATAGTCAAAGTCAACGATAGTAAACCGTCGTCAACCATAGTCATCACTCACCAAGTTTTGGAAACGAACTATCAAGTTCGAAGTGGCTATATTTGTCGGACTGGAGTAGGTTTTAGAATGGTTTTAATTTGGACTAAATTAGTTTAGGTTAGTGTTGGTGGTTGACCAAGTCAGTTAGATTGAGTTTATTCAGTTTAGTTTGGTGTAAAACAACAATAACAACAACAACAAAAACAACAATATGTAGTGACAGACCGATTATTATTGATTATTGTTTGCTTAACAACCCCACCAACAGCTAGGTTATTCGGGGGTACGAATGAGCAGGTGATCATGAAAGTATGTAGTGATGATAGGTGAAGGGATGTTTACAAAAACCCATGCCTTATGTGGGACTCGAACTCACGCCTAACGTTGACTTTGGTTTCTGAAGTGGTGCCTCAGCTGACTGAGCTACCGAGGGCGGCGGTCCGATATAAATAGCAGCTGAATATAAAGTTTATGATCATCTTCCATCTATATATATGAATTGCGATTCCCAATTAATATTTCCCCCACCTTAGCACGCATGTACTGCGTTTTCCCCGTGCATTCTGTTCTGTTGGTAACACGCGTGAATTACAGCCTACCACGTGACCTGTGTCGTCACAAAAGTCACGTGATGCTCGCGATGAATTGAAGTCACCCGCCGCGTCTTCGTTACGTAATTAACACACCACACTTTACATGACGTTAATTGCACAGTAATTAAACTATTGTGTGAACTGAGAGCGTGTAGGCTTGACAGGGAGAGAGAGAGAGAAGGAGAGTGAGGAGAGGGGGGTAAGAGAGAGAGAGATGTTTACTACTATTATGTCACATTCGCGCTATACGTGATATAATCTTGAAGATGCGTCAGTCAAAAGTTTTCTACAAAGAATTATGCAATCATCTCAGAAAGCACACACACACATATATATATATATATATATATATATATATATATATATATATATATTCGGTTTCACGCAGCCTGCTGACCAACACGGATCCCTGAAGATGTCAAGTGCGATCTTGTCGAAACGTCAGAACAACGGATCTTTTCAGATCCAACAACTGTATTCAAAAGAGCAACCGGGGTGGTCCCGAGAAAAAAGTTTAGCATATATATGTATATATATATATATATATATATATATATATATATATATATATATATATATATATATATTATATGGTCTGATGAATAGCGGCTCCCTATACAGTTAATGATTCTCTGCCATCTATAGATATTTCGATCCCAAATTAATATTTTTCTCAACTTCGTCACCCAGTCATCCTTGTTATTCCTCTATACGAACTGCTATTCCTCTAGCTCGCCTCCCATGCCCTGCTACAAGTCCTAGTTGATCGACTCCTCTCTCCGGCTGTAAGGCATGTCTCGGCATGCTGATCCATGCTTGTAATAATGCTGTGTAACATCACTGCTCCCACACAGCATAATGCTATCGAGACGCGACACACATACTAATGCTACAAGAGGGTAATAGCCTATAAACTCGAGCGCTGGTCAACTATCAAATCCAGTAGATCGATATATATACACGCATATATATATATATATATATATATATATATATATATATATATATATATATATATATATATATATATATATATATATGTATATATATATATATATAGAGAGAGAGAGAGAGAGAGAGAGAGAGAGAGAGAGAGAGAGAGAGAGACGAGGGGACTTTCGGACCCGGTTCGATTATGATTTCATCATCAAAAACACTTCGTCTTATAATTCAAATCTGTATATTAAAATTCATATAATCTTACTCCTTGGCATATATTGGAGGATGAGAATCTTTCTCAAACTGCTATTTTCAATGTATTCTATTAGCTAAGGAACTATTATCAGACGAGCTTTAGCGAGGATTCAATTTGACGTACTGAAAAAAATTGGTGTTCGTTTTTATGTTTTTTTTTATGTTTTTTTTTCGGTTCTCCACAGGTAAAACGGCTACAGCTATCAACTTGGAACTTTTTTCAATATAGTTCCTCATCTAACTCAGATCTGTATAGTTTTTTGGCATTATCGGGCGGGGGTGGTAACTTTTTTTTATGAATTTTAGAAATTTCAAAAATACTCATAGAATAACATAGCGGAAAAAAAAGAAAATATTTGTATTTTCCAAAAAAATGAAATTTTGCGTGAAGTTGAATTACATTTTGATACACATTCCCAAAAAATTTCAGCTTGATCGGGTCAGTCATTTTGAAGAAAAAACCTAAAATGTGCTAAATTGGTACCACTCGAAGCAGTTTTTACCTATTTTTGCCCATACTATCACTATTCGCTCGTCTAACAACGCATATATGGCGTTTTCCTAGTATTAGTGATGTATAGACAAGTGCATGATCTGTATGCGCCGTGTACGCTGTTCAACACAAGAAATGGTTAATGCATTTGATCATCCTTGCCAGTGTTACCACCATGACAAGCTTGATTTACTGTGCGCAACAAACACCCTGTTTTTATCAATGAGATGCAGTTAATTTAAAACACTTTATATTGAAAATGGAAATAGTATGATGCATTTGTGTTTATATTTTTGTTGAAAAAATATGATTTATGATATTGAATTGAATTTTTTCATTTTTATTATTTCTATATAATATTTGTTCGATTTTATATTTATATTATTTTTTATATTTATATTTGATTGGAAATTAAAAGAATAAATTGATCGATCTATAAGCGCAAATGATGAAAGTTTAGGATCGTTTGAGCGGGGCCCCACAAGGGTGATATTATATACGAAAGAAATAAATAGTTTTAAAAAAAGAATAGAAAAAAAAAAAAAAGTCAGATATATAATAAAGGTCGTTCAACAAAGTGAAAAAAATTTAGTGATGAGTCAAGCTGGGAAAAAAGTTTTCATTTTTCTTTCTGAATATATTTCATCTTTCTTCAATTTTTCTTTCTTCACATTCTTTTTTTCTTCGTGTTCCTTGCTTCAGATAGTGTAAAACCATACTCACTACCGGGATTCAAACCCACGTCCAACTTGACTACAGTTTCACCAACATATAGTCTTAACTAAACGAAACCAGCGTCGACATTTTTATTTATTCATCTACTTTCTTCTTTTCTTCCAAATCTTCCCGGTCTTTAGATAGTGTAAAACCATATTTGCTACCGGGACTCGAACCCACGTCTAACTTGGCTACAGTTTCACCAACACATAGTCTCAACTAAACCAAACCAGCGTCGACATTTTTATTTCCATTTCATTCTCTCTTATGATTTATGTGTCAATAATGATCCAGTAATTAGCCTTGCGTGGGCCTGGGGTCTTTGCTCTGTAATTACTGCTCCTACGCATGCGCATGTGTTGGATGCCACACGTGACTTGTGATCATTGTAATTGCTGCTTTACTACATACACCCACTTAGGAGGTGATCAGTAGACGATATTTCATTCAATAGACATTATTCAGTTGCTGTTTTATTACGTTAGATACTATTGTTTTTCAGATATTTCATTCAATAGACATCATTCGATTGTTGTTATATTACATTAGATACTATTGTTTTCTCAATATTTCATTCAATAGACATTCAATATACATCATTCGATTGTTGTAATATTACATTAGATACTATTGTTTTTCAATATTTCATTCAATAGACATTATATCATTCGATTGTTGTTATATTACATTAGATACTATTGTTTTCTCAATATTTCATTCAATAGACATTCAATATACATCATTCGATTGTTGTTATATTACATTAGATACTATTGTTTTCTCAATATTTCATTCAATAGACATTCAATATACATCATTCGATTGTTGTAATATTACATTAGATACTATTGTTTTTCAGATATTTCATTCAATAGACATTATATCATTCAATATACATCATTCGATTGTTGTTATCACATTAGAGAATATTGTTTTTCAGATATTTCATTCAATAGGCATATCATTTAATAGACATCATTCGACCCCGTATAACCTAGCTGTTAGTGGGGTCGTTAAGCAAACAAAAGACATCATTAAATTGTTGTTATATTACATTATAGACCATTATTTTTAAATATTTCATTCAATAGACACTGCCTAATTCAATTGTTTCAAATTCAATTCAACTCAATTGTTTGTTATGTCATTCAATTATTGTTAGAAAACAAGAGAGATTATTTTTTTTCAAATATTTCATTCACTAGGCATTATCTCTTTCAATTGTAATTATATTAAAAAGAGACTAGAGTTTTTTTTAATATTTCGTACAATATACACTATCTCATTCAATTGTTGTCATTTCATGAGATATTATTATTGTTCTACATAATTATTTAATTCAGTAGACAGTATGCTTTTTTTAATCAGGGCCTAGATTCATTTATCAACATTGAAACTTCATACTTCATCTTCAAAATAGGAAATAACCTTTTTTTTTTCTTTTTTTTTGGGTAACACTGACAACTTTAATGATTTTTGGGTAAATTAGTTTTGGTTGACAATTTAAAGAATGAATTTACCGATCTATCAATTTCTAGTAGCTGATTACCATTGCAATAATGAATATATTTTATTCAAGATACCTATTACTATACTCCCACGTATCTCATGTGAAGTCAAACACCACACGTGCCAACTGGTAATTAATTGTAATTACTACTTTACTACATGCGCCCACTTGATGCACAATCGGTATAGACAATATTTCATTCAAGACATTATCGCATTCAATTGTTGGTATATTACATGAGATACTATTGTTGAATAAATATTTCATTTAATAATCTATATTCCGACAGACAGTTGAAGTGGCTGTTATATAATTATGATTGATTGATTTCATTAAGTCATCTTACAGATTGGGATTTAACCCGAAATTACTAAACTAATCTTACTAAAGACTACTAACTACTAACTAATTATTAAAAAATACTGTGACGAAATGTAGGTATAGTGTGTACTATGCTGTGATAGTACTAGATTTTAATCGAAACATTTTTTATTGTATTCGATCCCCACCGCCGACCATCTTTACAGGGGTTTTCATGGTTTCCCTCTGTAGTCTAGGCTAATGCCGGGATGGTTCCCACAATATAGGCCACGACCGCTTTCTTCCCACTACCCAAGAAGCGTCATCTCATCATCCCGAACATCTTATTAATTATTCATCGGACGCCAATAGATCTTGGACTTCATTCGAGTGTGTCTTATACCGTAATAAAATAATATAAAAAATATAAAATAGACGGAGTAAATATAACAAATCTTCGGTTTGAAAATGGCATAAACGCTAATAAAATTAAATCAATGAATTACTACTTCATTTTCGGAAGTGAAAACGATAAACGCTCACATTTATCTTATTCCAATAAATTATGTATATAATTAGAATAAATTAAAATGTTTACATCCAGTTTTTAAGCTTGAACTTGACTCTGACTTATGATTTGTAAGTCTGGGGTTATTTTCACACAGTTGGCACATGCACGTATTGTGACTATGCTCTTGAAGGAGTACTTAGCATGAAGTGAACATAGCAGTTCCTGTCGTAGTCAGTGACTAAGGCGCTGTTTGTCCGACCGGAAGTACTAAGTCAAATGGCAACACCGCGGGTGTAACTTAGTTCTAGGCAAGAAAGACGCAATTGGTTTATGATAGGTTGTTTAGGTTAGTTTAGGTTGATTTAGATAAGTTAGGCCTAGAATGGGTTGATTTAGGTTAGGGCCTATATCAGAACCGGTTGCGCGAACTGATAATTATAATGGATTAAACGACAGTTGGCGGACTAACTTGAACTTATCCGCGGTTACGTATGCCATTTTTGTACCTTTGCTAATAGTATATATATCTTTATTGAAAAAGTCTGTCCTAATACACATGAGATTGTTCAAAAAACACTTAATTAAAATATCAAAAATAGCCCTGATGAAATATTTGAAAGAGTAATAAAATAACAATTGGATGAGTGACAAAACATAAGTTAATTGAATTCAGGAATAATTTTAATGAGAAATGGAAAATTAATAATGATAACTTGAAAAAAAGAGAGAAGTGAATAAATACGGCTAGCAAAAATGGCAAAAGTGAATGAATACGGCTAACAATATTCAAATAAACAACAAAGTTAAAAAAATGAAATGACAAGAGTTCCTATTTAGGCCTAGATTAAGTTGAACGCAACAACAACAATAACAACGTTCGATCATACTATAATTTACTAGTGTTACTAATTACACAAAAATTCGATTTTGAAAAGGCACAAAAACTTAAAATTCGTTTATAAATATAATATTGTTATTATATATAATATACGGTAGTTACTTCGTCACACTATTATTCATTATTCACACTGATTGGACACACTATTCCTTATTCCTTTTTGAAGAATTGTTCTTTAAAATCAATTAATTTTTCTAAGTTCCCCTATAGACTAATCAAATTCCTATTGTTTGTGTATCTTGTCAAAGTGTGCGTTATTATCTTATAGACACTTCCTAGGCCCGTTGACAGACTCTACAAAGGCCGTTTCATGTTATTATTATCCCCGACCGCGTTTATATACATTCATCTTCGCCATTAGTCAATTACCCCCTGAAGAATCCTATCCGATCGACCGTCTCTTACATCTACACAACACTAACGTCCGGACGTTTCGATCAGTCATATCTCAACTGAAGTCTCCGATCGACCGTTTTTTCATCTAATCAACACTAAAGTCCGGACGTTTCGATCAGTCATATCTCAACTGAAGTCTCCGATCGACCGTTTTTTCATCTACACTACACTAAAGTCCGGACGTTTCGATCAGTCATATCTCAACTGAAGTCTCCGATCGACCGTTTTTCCATCTAATCAACACTAACATCCGGATGTTTCGATCATTCATATCTCGACTGACGTTTCCGATTGACCGTCTCTCCTATGTAATAACATTATCGATTGTGGGTTTCGAGACAGAAAAAAGAGAGAACAATTCTAATGGAGTTTCCACTGGTCTGAATTTAGCAACGTGAGTCAGATTATGTTTATTGGTAGTATGGTCTAGCACGTCAATTACACGGGCGGGTAACCGAATTGTTTAACGGAGGAGGTCGTTGAACTGAATAGATTATAAAATTAGAATAGTTTGTTTTGAATGGCTTTTTAGTGAGATTTATAAATATATTGTTTTTTTTGTTGATAATCGATGAGATTTATAAATTGCAGGGAAATAAAAATTGTATGTTTGAAATCTCGGTGACTTGGTGACCATCAGAAATCCACTACTAAACTTTCATTATCAACCAAACGATTTTTATTAGGGGGATGATAACTATGTCTTTACTTCCAAATATTTCGTTAAGGGGGTGCATACATGGGGCTTATCAAAATTGAGAAATGCATCTTTACATTTTTTTTCTATGTTGACGAACCAGTATAATTTTATGAAAATTATATCAACCTCAATACAATTTGATTCTGTTTAATTAATATGAGATTTTATTTTTGTGAATTCAATCAGTTTCAAAATAATAGTCAATGAATACCAGGAAAGTGATCAAATTCATTGACGTATTATCTTAAAACTGATGCAATTCACAAAAATAGAATCTGATATCAATTAAAGAGCATGAAATTATCTTGGAGTTGATATACTTTGTAATCAATTATACTGGTTCGTGAACATGGAAAAAATAATAAAGATGAATTTCTCCATTTTTATAAACAGCGCGCTTTTCAAACTTTCTTACGCTTCTCACATAAAATACCCCAACAAAATCAAAGCTATATTTTTATTTTTATTTCTCTACACTCGATAAAGAATCACACTCACTTATCGACCCAGCCTCGATCTCGTCTCCAACAATAAAATGTAGATCAAATCACGAACTGTAGATTATAAAAAGTGCCTCTTGGAAACAAAACTTGCCCATAAAACGATGTAAATACGATCTAGTTGCAGTGGAATAGCCAGACTACATATTTATATACGTGTATCCACGAGAGATGAAGGCTTGAAACACCCGTGTGCTAATGTTGTAAGATATGAGAACGGTCGTTCGTAACCTTTATCTCTCCTGGATGCAAGTATACCTGACATCAATGACTGTTTAATGATGTTTTGAGATGACATCGATGACGTTTAATGACGCTGTGATGTCAGATTGGAAATCTAGATAAGAACGAGATATAGTTGGTATTTGGTAGTTAAATAGAGGTGGTGATGTTGCTGCTATACACAGATATGAATAAAGATAAGTTAACTAGAGATTTATAGTGTAGTGACGTGAAATTTGAAATAAATAATTGGAAAACGAAATTTATATCAGCATAATTGTTTGGGAAAATAATTTATCTTTTAATTTTGTACGAAATCTTTTGTAGTGATAGGAAATATAGGATAATTAATTGGAAAACAAAATTTATTTCAACGTTGAAACTATATATAAATAGTGATTGCATAATCGATTGGGAGAGTAATATATCTTTCCACTTGTATACGAACTTTTATTTTATTAGTCCATAAACCTAGGTTTTGGTCAATCACAGAACTGAAGCGTTTATATACATATAATTAGTGCTTGCATAATTGTGTGGGAACCGGAAAATTAAATATTTTCAATTATGTACGATATCTTATTTTTATGATCTCATTTTATTATTTCATGAAAACATTAGATAGGACATGGTAAATAAATTAATTCAACCAACATCAATATCTTAATCAAACTCTCCAACAATAAATCAGAGACCAAATAAACCATAAAACCTAAATCATTCCCATAAATAAAACCAGATCAATTTTTACTACCAACAAAACCAATGAAAAAAAAACACACAACAAAGATCAACATCTTCACACAAGCTAGTACCAATGAATTACCGAAATGTTTAATTCATGTCATGTAACAATTCGAAAACAAGACCATAATAATATTCTTGCTTGTATAAAAAACATCCTACGCCGACTATTACAATTAAAACACAATCCTACGTATCGTTCTCGAACACCCTGTCACTAGAATCGATATATCTCGAGAACCATTCGATATATCGATATTAAATATATCGATATATGTAGATAATTGTTTTATGAATGTTTTATGTGAGGGGTTGGGGTATTGTTTTTGGGGGGGTTTAAGAGTTATGAATGAAAATGTGTGGTTTTGGAAGGTGACCAAAGATGGAGTGAGGATTGTTTTTGGATGCGGGGGTGTTGGAGTGTGGGGGAGGGGGAGGGGGAGGGGGGATCTGATGTAATAGATGAATATGTGTTATAATTAATTGTGTGGATTATATGTGTACAGTCGTTTCAAAAGAGATGGTGCGTTGGATATTTTATTCCTGGTTGGTTGAACTAGTTTTTTAATAGATAACTGCACGTTTTAGTTATTGTATAATTAAGGCCTGGTTTTAAGAATTGATTGTTACTGGATTAAGAAATAGTTAGCGGATTAACTTGTTATTAAAATGTGATAAACTTTGTAATAGGCAACTGCATACTTTATTTTGTTTAAAATTAAACCAAGTATAGAGTGTTTATAATATATTTGCCAGTGTACAAAATAATGGCACCAATTTATTTGTATTTGTTTTATTCATTTCATTCGAGTTGGTCAATTAGCGACTAGTAATGGGTGTGTCTTCTTATTAGTCGGCCACCTAGATCTATGCAACTGCATTGATTTTAGATTTAGAAAATACCCCTTAATAAACAGCCCTCTTGATTGGGTGTTCTATTTTGTGACGCCAAAGGTGCAATTAAAAAGGAAAAAGTAATCCATTTTCACTTTACTGCCTGAATTACCAACGTGGGAGTGAACTAACTGGCAGTTTAGAGTTATTATCACTATGGTTACCCATGCTTTTTGTTTCCACTAACTCTTAGATAAAGACTAACTAGACTTGCTAATACCGGGCCTTGATGGTTCTAAATTGGGCATGGTTAAATAGGAGTATTGTTTTATTCAAAAGTGATTTTTTTTGTTTTCACTTCGTATGAAAATCTTTAAAGGGCTTCATAATCCTGAACCTAGATTTTAACGGATAATAACGATATTTATTTCCTCAATTTTAGTGACAATTAGTTACCATCAGCCTGATTGCAGAAATTGTAATTAATTTATTTGTCCTTCAGGATGCGGCCCTTTTTCTGAGTCGTGACGTAGACATTAGGCCTACTCGATTCTGTTTATACTTCTATACAGAATCGGTAATGCATAAGTCATGACTCATGGTCGCCGGAGAACAAATTAATTAATTATATAATTTCTGAAATTGAGATGATGATTTCTAGTTTTCTCCAAAATTAGGAAAATAAATATCAAAATATAGTTTCGGGGTTGTGATGACCTTTGAATCATCAGACAGACAGTTTAGCGATCTTGAGTAGAAGACAAAATCGAAACCCATTCTGTTACAATAAATATTTAGTTTTAGTTTCCCGAATCTACCACCAGGTGGTTAACAAATGGTTTGACGTTTTTTTGAAAGGGAATCGATGTGATTATTTGTGTTTATTTATTCAACATTTCAACTTCTTTTGAAATGTTGGTTAACACTCAGGCATGTGTTTTTCTTTTGGGGGGATCAATAAGAAAACAATGTAGATGTCTGTAGTCTTTTCGGAAATTACTATAGGAAAACAAATTGTACCCCACAACTTGGGCCTATATATAATTCTCCACAACGAAAGAAGAATGAAGAAGTAACTAGAATAGTTTAAAAAAAAAAAAAAAAAATTCAGAGGATGGCCATTTCAATAGGTTATTTAAAACTAAAAAATTAAAATGTTGTAAAATTACAATTAAAAACAAAAAAAAAATCCGAAGGTACAAGTGGTATATGCATCTGGACGAAATAAATATATGCATCTTTTTATATAGTTATATATATATATATATATATATATATATATATATATATATATATATATATATATATATATATATATATATATATATATATATATACGTATACTCCTATCCACGAGAGGAGAATGTCGTCTACCAACTGGATAACTGTAAAACTTTCAGTATAATTACATAATCTAGCTGCAACATCACATGATCAAACGTATTTGAAATATGCAGTTGCGTTTATAACCTTTAAAATCATCCTAAAAAAAATTAAAGCACGATAAATCCACAGCTGTACAAACATAACTTTGATATTTCAGTTATCAAGCTGTTAAACGACCTTCTTTCGTGGATACAAGTATACATAAAAATGTACCAGTCTGCTAAATTTAACAAAACATAATCATTATTGCACGGCGAGCAAACCTTGTAGTATTCATTATCGACCAAATAGAAATAGATTGGCACTGAGAATAGATTCGACAGCTCGACCCCAGCTGGCCGACCAATCACGACTTCCGGTAGCACTTTTATACGTACACTTGTGGTCACAGAAAATCATACAATACGAAACTAAAATTTAAATCCACATTAAATCTTGACGCACATTTGACCGATGATTTGTTCACAGATATCTATAAATAATATTCATTAATCTAAATTTTCCGTGTAAAATTTTATGTATCACGTGAATACGGAGGTATACCAAAAAATCCGAAATTTAATCAAGAATTTAAAAAAATCTAGTATATACACATATTGAACCGTTTTTTTATTTTTTTTATTTAATGTTGCTTAACGACCCCACCAACAGATAGGTTATACGGGGTACGAATGAGCGGGTGATTATGAAACGATGAAGTGATGATAGGTGAAAGGACGCTTACAAAAACCCATACCTTATGCGGGACTCAAACCCACGCCCAACGGTGATTTCAGTTACTACCGGCTAGCGATAATTGACTGAGCCACCGGGGCGGCTATTTCTTTCAAAGAACTATGCGTGGAGTTTGTATGTAGGGCCTACATTATCTTCTAGTTTTAGTGCGTTTAATATCGGTATATAATTTCTTCAGGATGCATTTGCATTGTGTTTAGATCGACTACTTTTTGTGTTTCGCAATCATACTAACGAAAGATATTCGTTGGGCGTTGGTTCGAGTCCCGCATAAGACATGGGTTTTTGTAAACGTCCGTTCACATATCACCACTTCATCGTTTAATTTTCACCCGCTCATTCGTATCCCCGTATAACCTAGCTGTTGGTGGGGTCGTTGAGCAGCATTATTTTTAAAAAAAAACGAAAGATATTTTATCAACGATAGAAAAAGGTCGAATGCCAACATAAAAAACTTGAAAATATCACCGTTACATTCGAATAGCTGTGGTATTTTCAGGGTATCACGATTTTTCAGGACGAGATTTAAGATTGGAAATACAACTGCATCTTTCAAATTTGTAGCGAGATTATTTGTAAGTATACTTAAGTATTTACAAATATTTAGTAGCGTTTGCCCTTCTTCTTTCGTGGATACTAGTATATGTACTTCACATATGGCGGAACCGATTTACTTTTATTTCTTTGATATCACTGCTTTTATTATTATTACGTATTGCAATCAATTTCGTGGAATTGGTGATACGGAACGGTCGAGTATCGATTAGTTAAAACGGTCGATCGACAATATTAAGTAATGAATCGTACTGTGGTGTTTGCTGGCGGTTAGAAACCTCTAATCGTTGATGATTTTGAATAAGGGAGACGGTCGATCGGAACCGGATTGTCGGGTATTTATTTAGAGATAATGTGAACGGCCAGTTTTATGTTTGATGTTAGTTATCGTAGGGTGTATGGGGCACGTGTTATAAATCTGTACATTAGTTTTATTAGTTTCCTCAATCGAGGTAGTAACTGTGGCTTGGTTTCACAACACTGGGTTAAGAATAAACCGTCAGTTAAGTAACTGCATGGATATCTAAACAGAAACTGCAGAAGTTCAATACAGAATGGTTGAATCGGACATGTTTCGTTTATCAAATAATTGAAATTAATTGAAATTTGTGGAATTTACTTGTAGTTTTATTCTTTCTTAACTGTGAATTTGTCAAATTAGGTTAACACACTAAGCGTCACTTTGTTGAACTAATGTTTTTTTAACTGCGCCAAATTAACGAAATTACCAAATTTTAATGTTATCATCGTTTTTTTTTCATTATTTCAATAATATGAAAACATTTTTTTACCGAGGTGAAAAAGGTGTGATTTTTATTGATTGATAATTTTGTTGTTGCTCAATTGGTCGTGATCAATCATAATTACAGTTGGAGAGTTGTTGGATCTGTCTTGTGTGCCTTCTAACTGTAATTGTCAAATTTAAACCTAATTTTGTAAACAATGGTTTTTTCGAAATCTAAAATATACAATAGATATTAAAATGATTTATAAATATATTTTTACATATTAAGCTAACTAATATTTACTTGCAATAAAATTCTATTATTGATGAGATTTGTGTCTCAAGTATATTTAAATATACAGTTGATGAGTTATAATCCTCAATTTGGCCCCTCCTAGAAACGACCCTACCTTGTCCTTCTTAACCTTTATTCTGGAAACAATATGACTTCGTGTCAAATTTAAAACATATATATATATATATATATATATATATATATTATATAGATATTAATGATTATATTAAATATATGCATAGAATCTAATAATAATAATATATATAATATATATATTTAATAATATTATAAATATATATATAGATAGATATTGAGAGAGAAGAGAGAGAGAGAGAGAGAGAGAGAGAGAGAGAGAAAGAGAGAGAAAGAAAACGTGCTCACTCGATTGTACTATATTTGTCCGATAACGTTTATATGTTTTGGCACGATACGTTTTTATTCAATTATACGATTCTTTCTCTCGACGCTTCCTGTTCGAACAGATGCGTGCATCCCGCGAGTCCAGACCGTTCCCTTCCTTCTTCCTGTTCCTGGAACCCGAGACCCGAACTGTCTGGTTACACAGGCGACGCGTGACGCTTGTTTATTTAAACATGTTACAGTTTCAATTTTGTTTGCTTTGTTTTTTAGTATAATTTTACGAAATGTTGATTTTTGTCCAACCGCATTGCTATATAAGTGATTTTTTTGTAAATGCTGGGAAATGTTCCCATAGCCACCCTTCTTTAGAGTGGTTTTTCGTTCATGGTTTTTCTCCGGGATAGTTCCTACAATATAGGCCACGACCGACTCCTTACCACTGACCATCCTGACCCACGACACCTCTATCTCATCATCTTTATTAATCATTCATCACACATGGCGAGCGTTTATTCAAATTTGTTTTTCCGTTTTTTCATTTGAGTATAATTTTACGAAATGTTAATTTTTGTTCAACTGTAGCCCATATTGATATAAAAGTGATTAAGCATTTTTTGTCGGGTTACCATAGAAACTGGAAGATTTGGGAACAAACAAACTAGTGCTGAAACTGTTTCGGAGAAAACAATTTTGGATGATCGATACTTGATATAATATAATTGATTCTCAATCAAGGCCAAGGTCAATCAAGGTAGGATCGTTCGGACGGTGCATCACAAAACTATCTTATATATATATATATATATATATATATATATATATATATATATATATATATATATATATATATATATATATATATATATATATATATATATATATATATATATATATATATATATATATATATATGTATAAGCCCTGCCTCAACCGTTTTTAAATCAAGATCTGTGTATTTTTTTTTCCTTTTTTTTGTCACAAGAAATTAATACAGAAAAGAAAGAGTACAGTTTAGCTTATCTATTACAGTTCTCATAAATATACCTATATCGCTCATCTTACAACGTAGGCCTTTATCCTTCGATTTCCTAGTGTAATATTTATTTGGCTTCATCATTATTGTCTTCTTTCTTACATTATAGGTCCTTTGTCTGTTTTACTTTCATCTCCCGAAGACGATAAATTGATTCCAAAATGAAATGTTAATTGCTTTTTAAAATACATATATTTGAGTATTTCCTCAATTAATACTATTTTTATATACAATTTATCTTACATTTGCCTTTGTAATTATTAAAAAAGTTTATTTTTTCCTTCTTTTAATTATTTTCGTAATCTATTTCCAATTCCAATAAACCATCCTCGACCTACAAGGGTAGCTAGCTCTATAGCATCGTGCCAAAAACACTCTAACCGCTTTGGCGTATATATACCGCCAGCCAATGAACCTATATGTTTAACGTCTCGTTAAAGTTAACTAACCTCTAGACACCGTGTATGATATAACAATCTAATTTTAAACGTCGATTGACCGTCTTTCGTATCAATTAACTGAACCGATCGGGTATCTCGATCCATCGTTTAAGATTGAAAATGCATGAAATGCTTCCACGTCGTGAACTTCCACGAGTAATTTTATTTATTTTATTTGTTTTTGTTTATTTATTCTCCAATTGATCAATGCAATGTACAAATATAGGGTTCTTCATGTCTAAAGCTATATGCTAGAACTTAAATTAAAGTTAAATAATTATATTACAGTTGAAGCATTAAATAACTAAAGTGAAAATTAAGTATTTACTACTAACTTTTGTCCAATTGGAGGCAAGGGGGGTAACAAAAGGTCATGCAAGACTATATTTATCTCGTTGTTTCCTGTTGAAACCCACTTTGTTAGAATAACCTGTCATTTTTTTTCACTTTTTCATCTTTGTTTTTCAACTTCATTAGGTAACTTATTTGTTCCCCCACGGGTCTCAATTGTTGAGCTTCCCCCCCCCCCCAACTTTCAAAGTGTTCAGACGCCCCTGTATGTATATACATATGTATATATATATATATATATATATATATATATATATATATATATATATATATATACATATATTATATATAATTTATATATATATATATATATATATATATATATATATATATATATATATATATATATATATATATATATATATATATATATATATATTATAGATGCCTACATATATATATATAGGCCTATATATTCAAGTTATATATATATTTAATGTGCTGATGTAAAATTTTCAACCCAACTGTACATTTTTCCTATTTTCACTCCTAATTATTACACGCGTATTAATTTTAGAAACTATTAATACACATACCGGCCGCCATGACGTAATTCTCTGTTATTTCATATTTATATTATTTCTTTAATTTTATTTTTCAACCAGTTCATAAATAAATGGCCATGCCTGCAAGCTGGATGGTGACGATGCATGTTTCGCACACACATTGACATCTCGAAACTACAATTCGTTCGTGTTATTACATAGGGAAAACGGTCGATCGTAATATCAAACGAATTATAGTAGGGTTGAAGAATCGAAACCACCAATCGGTGATGTTAAATCATATGAAAAACGGTCGATCGGAGATGTAAAAGTGATTTTTGGCAAGGTTTCACAATGCGATTAATGGTTTTTGGCTAGTTGAAGATTTCTATTACCGACTGTTTTTATCGACACGGCTGTTATTACCGACTGATTGGGTTGTTGGAACTCGCGTTACGCACAATTTGACTTTAGTGGTGGGAAAGGGTGGAGACTTTTGGCCGACACAAATTGTATAGAGTGGTCTGAAAATAGGTTTAGATCTATTCATACGCGTCAATGTTAAAACGTGTATAGAGATGCTGTCTCAAGCATTGTTAGAGCGCTGAACCGTCATTCAGGAGACTGGGGTTCGATTCCCGCCATGGTCAACCATCCTAACGAAACAGCTCGGTTAACCGTGATTCATGAGATCGGGGTTCGATTCCCGCCATGGACAACCATCCTTACCGAGACGTGTGGTTCAGACCATAGGCCCATAGCTTTGTGAAACCTAATTCAGGAGATCGGGGTTCGATTCTCACCATGATCAACTATCATGACGTAGACGGGTGGTTCAGTGGCTAGCATGCTGAACCGTCATTCAGTAGCCGTCATTCGGTTTGATTCTCGTCATGGTCGACCATCCTAACTAAAACTGGTGGATCAATCCCTAGATCACTAAACCTTCAGTCAGAGATCCGAGGGCCAATTACGTTAGTTGTATAGTTCACTGTATTGTCATGGTAGCAATTGTTATGCTCATTATTATTCGACAGGACCATATAGATCTTATATTATCATTGTTCTGATCCTTATTCTAATTATTATCGATATCATCCTTTAGAATAACTTCTCCCAATCATTGTTCTCCTCAAACGACCATGATAAAATATAACTTTCAATATTTTTTATTTCAATTATTAGATATTTGATATTATTCCCATTTTTAGATTCTATTTAACTTTCCTATTTTTTTTAAATAATCACACATTTCCGATAGCCTTCCTTGACTGGTCCTGAAGTGATTCAACTAGCTCCATATCGGACATCTTATTCGCTCGACTATGCCTCAGCAGGGGGCCATGATTCATCACAATGCCACACTAAACACTCTGTACTCTGTACCCACCCATCAGCTAATATACTTCTTTACACGTGAGAAGAAGGTCGTCTACCAACTAAATAAGAATAAAAACTATGGTATTTACCGTTATTTTTGAGGATTTGATGCTTTTTAGAAATCCATTTGTGTTCCATATAGAAAATTTCGTTCCGAAAAATTAGTTTACCGTGAATATACCATGGATGTGTAAAGAGAATGAAGATATTTCTGTTTGTTATTTTGGTAGACAACCTTCTTCTTTAGTGGATACGAGTATAATCTCGACGCTATATTCAATCTATAACAACTTGCATATTTTATTATTTATATTTCGGTGCACGGATTTCGTCACGTATAATGGCCACGTTTATCACGGCCACCGCCTTGTATGTACTGCTTGGTAATGGAACTGTTTTCAACAAGGCGCGTGCCCGACAATGTAATCATTCGAATTTCGAACGTGGGTATTGTTCGATTTTAAATAGAACGTTTTTGCTGTTTTTTTAATAATGAAGCAGTATGATCAGTTGGAAACATATTTTTACTAGAATCTGAATATTTTTTGGACGATAATAGTTGAATTTAGATGTGGTTAAGAAATTTTACAGTATTTGAGGTACTGTTCATAAGGCAGAACAATTTAATTCGCAGTAGCAGAACCAATTTGATTTGGAGTGTACTTTTTTTGTCATAACAATTGATTTACGATCATTACCACAGCAACACTGCGAACTGAGAAGTAACACGGATTGTGATTGGTTGATATCAATTGGTGAGCATTGTTGTCTGTCTTTTGCAACAATGAATGACATAACTACGGCTAGAGGTAGGACTACTTTATCGACTCCAATCATAACTCATTATAGTCAGTATAATTTATCTTCCTCTCAAAAATTTTCCAGTAGCTTTATGGTTATTGTTTGCTTAACGACCCCACCAACAGCTAGGTTATACGGGGGTACGAATGAGCAGGTGATTATCAAACTATGAAGTGATGATAATTGATAGGACCCATGTCTTATGCGGGATTCGAACCCTCGCCCAATACAGTTTCTGAAGCGGTGCCTCAGCTGACCAAGCTACCGAGGGCGGCCTTATGGTTTTTTCTATGGTAAATAATTGTGTTACTTCCCCATAGATCCTTAATTTATAATCTATTCCAAACTTGTTTCGTCTACTAATCTTTACTATATTGAGTATCGACAATTTTTCACTGTCTAATTTCGTGTATTATATATTCTACAAGATTATTTAAAGGATCTAATAAATAACAATTATAATAAATCATATAATGGATAATAGTTACATCCACTATATGAAGACTTGAGACACCCGCGCGCCATTGGTGTAGGATAGAAGAGACGGTCGATCGGAACCTTCCATCACACGTACACGATATCCAATTAAACAATTAGTATTTTCGGGTAATTAATATATAGTTACCGATCTGTCTAAAGAGGTTGTCTAATAAATAATGAATGTAAATCACGTTACCATGGTAATTAGCATGGGTCTGTTGAATTATTAGATCTTGTTTTTCTAGTCGTGTTACTCGTTGAGGTGTATATTATATGCATTTACTCGGTCATGCACGATTTAACGCCATTATAGGCTGTAGACTGGTCTAGTTTTATTTTTAAATATATCAAATTTTAATATGTTGGATAATTATATGTGTATTAAATACATTTTTTTATTTTTTATTATTACTTCAGTGTTATACATTTTGTATCCGCGTTTGTGCTTTTGTTATACCAGCTCACTCCTATTATTTTACCATTGATTTTTCTTAGGTAGGCCCTATAATTCTTAGTTCTTCATATTTTTACCAAAATGGTTTATTCAAAATGTTGACTCTCTAATATGTTTTAATTCAATTTTCTTATTTTCCCTAAATAATGCATTGTATATATATATATATATATATATATATATATATATATATATATATATATATATATATATATATTTCAGAAAACGTTATTATACTAATTTACGCATAGGCCTATATAGGCCTATTGACTATAATGCAGATCACACTTTTGCACATATGAAGTTTGTTGAAAACGTTATACTAAAATTAATTGTTTCCTGTGGGTTGGTAACGTCACCGCCTTGTAGTGCCCCGTCCGAACGATCCTACCTTGTCATCCTTAGCCTTAGTGACTTTGTCTCAAGTTTCCAAAGAAAAAATAAAATTATAAAAAACTTACTAAAATTATAAAAGAAGAGAGTAATACAATTCAACAATATTTTAGCTTGTGATTAACTCAAACCACCGCCAACATGAAAAAAATAAAAATCTCTTTATACACAGATTTGAAACATGAAATTACAGACTTCCTTTTGATTCTAAAGGTGAATTACGTTTAGAATCCCGGAGTGTTGTTTATTGTTATCATGGAAACACCTGGGAGTTGGGTAATTGTTTATAAAATAAAACAAAATCGCTGCACTTTGAAGTGAGTAAAAACCCACAGTATAAACATAATCGACGACTGGATAGTAAATGAGATATACGGGATGGCATGAGAAGGTAACTGGGCAATGAGAAAATGGCGAATAAAATATAGAAATCCGTAGAAGTAATGTAATTATTTCAATTAATTCGGATACAGTTTTTTGAAATTGGTTATATCATCCAATGTTATTCTTATGAGGTTATCAAATTTTCAATTTCAAATTTTCTCACCCCAATGTTATTATTATGAGGATTATCAAATTTTCTCAGCCAATGTTATTCTTATGAGTTTGAAATTTTCAATTTCAAATTTTCTCACCTAATGTTATTCTTATGGGGATTTTCAAATTTTGAATGTCAATCAGTATCTTGATCAGGTTCAAGTCTGACGTGTGTGCTGTTCACAAAAATAATTGCATAATTAACTAAACAAATTCAAGACCGAATTTGTCCAGTATGAAATAGAAAATTCGATGATTCGCTAATCACAGATAAATCTAATGCCACTAGAAACTTGAAATTTAGAGAACTTGCTCAATTTCCTCCTGCATAGTGATTGGTCTAATTTATATAAACATAATTATGTAATACTGGATATGTAATTCCAGTTTCAAAATACAAGTTTCAAACACACTAAACATATTCTATATTTTTTTTTACTTTTTCACCAAAATACGAAGACCAACCGTTTTTACTCTGTCACTATACCCTTCAAGATGAATGAATATAAATACTCTATGAATATGTGCATTTATTACGACAATAAAAATTGAAAATTACGTTTTCTCCATAACTTAATTGATTGAAATTTAATTCAAGAATGTGTGTGCCCTATAAAAATAATAAATACTCGAGAATGAGGAATAATTTTAAAATATTAAAGAATATTTTGGTCAGATACGATTTATATTACAATTATCATTTTATCAATGTATTCACCCGTGGCGTATAAATATATCGTTTTCTTACCTAGTAAAAAGTAACTCAAGAACTAGTACAAATCCTACTAAAAAACTACAAACACTAAATCAAGATAGTACAGCGATAACCGCCAGTGAACCAAGTCAACAGCGTGGCATAGCCGATGTTTTCAGCTCGGTGCTGTATCGCCTCGCGCTTACGTAGCTTCGTAAGGCCGAGCACTACCATGCGACGAGGTGGCCGAGTGGTTAAGGCGTTGGACTGCTAATCCAATGGGCTCTGCCCGCGTGGGTTCGAATCCCATCCTCGTCGAACTTTTTGTTTTTTAGATTATTGTTCAATATTGATTCTAATGTCTGAATTTTGTTATAATTTTAATTCATCTTCGTTTTTAATGAGTTTTAGACGTGTTTTTAGTATTTCGTAGTGAGCTGTATGAAAATACGTCAGTCTACTTTCCCAGTTCAGTTTGCTTTGCCTTTCGGATAGTCATTGTGTAACTTTTTGAAAAAATATTTTATCAATCCCCTGTTTTCTTTGTTTTTTTTTGTCACATAATTCGCATTATTGATCTATTTCGCATGATTTCTATTCTAATAATTCGCTTCTGAACGGTCTTACTAATTTATTGTTAGTCATAATTTGGAAACGATTTTCAAGATTTCGATGTTGACGAAATATATACGTATACATTTTATATACATATATAAATCCTATATTTAAATGTTTGATTTGTAATCTGTGTTCAGCAATTGTGGAAATATCCCCCCCCCTCACGTCATGCTGAAATTTTATTATTTTCTATTTCTATGCTGAATTCATTATTTATTTTTTTATTCTCACATATTTTTTAGTCATAGCCCTATATATAGTATGCATGACTTATCAAATAGTTCCATTCAGAAGAGAAGGTACGAAACACCCGCGCGCTAGTAGTGTTGGATACCAGGGACAATCAATCGTAACCCTTTTTTCGTGAATACAATCATACTTGATATTCATTACCATATTTCATATTTTTTCCCCCAGTTTATTTATCTACTTCCTATATATTTATTTGTTATGCGTATTCCTAGCATGCAGGCCTATTATTCACTGAGCATTTTATTTTTAACAAGACATATTCTTTATTCACGTCCCAACATAATGTGAACAATATTTGTTTCAAGGAAATGGAATTATAAATTGGAATAGAAATTACAGATTATATTTTTATCAAACGTGCGTATTGAATTATGAAAAAGAGTAAGATTGCAAAACGATTATTAATTGAATCAATATTCATACAATCATACTAATTTGCATTTATCTTACAATTTATATTATGTGAAACATCCACATGTATCTCATGTTATCTTTTCTCCATGGGAATATGTATATAACTTATATGGCTCATTGAATTATTAAAAGAAGAATAACATTATCATTATAATAAAAAGAAGATTAGTTTTAAAATGTATCTTTTTATTGCGCCTCGTAATTTATTCAGAAATCTTTGCCAAAAATATCTGAAGAGGACTCGAAATTTAAATAATCAATTAAATGAATAATAAATATTAAAATAATAAAAATGAATTATACATGTTTTTAATTATGCTAATTGACCGAACAATCCGCTAGATTATTTGGGAGTAGAATCATAGACCAAAGAATAGAAAAAAAATTATGCTTGAATTAAGAGACAAAAATATATAGAATAGATAGAGGAGGAGAAAGTAGAAAGAGAAGTTTATGTATGGCTGTATATAAATCTATCTACACAATACATGAAAGTAAATTATAAAAAAAATGAATGTATTGTAATAATTTAACATATTGATATACATTGTTATAAAATGAATTTACTACATTATAACAATAGGACAATTTGTTTTCAATTACATCGAAACTTGATACAAAATCATTGTTCCCCAATTAAGGCTATGGATGAAAGATGAGATCTTTTGAACGGGGCACCACAAGGGCGATCTTTTAACCGCAATGAATAATTAAAATATGATAACTCATTTAACAACAAATCAAATCTTAAATAAGGTAGTAATTTCAGGGTTGAAAAACAATTCAAACATTCACAGTGGGGAGAAAAATCTTGAATCTTCTTAATTCTTATTAGGACAGTCTTAAAAATATAAAATATTAATCAATAAAGGTTTGTGCAAAGATGACTGAATTCGAACCCCTGTCTTCTGAACGACAGTTCAGCATGCTAGCCACTCGACCACCCGTCTCAATCAGGATACTCGACCATGACTGAATTCGAACCCCTGTCTTCTGAACGACAGTTCAGCATGCTAACCACTCGACCACCCGTCTTAATCAAGATACTCGACCATGACTGAATTCGAACCCCTGTCTTCTGAACGACAATTCAGCATGCTAGCCACTCGACCACCCGTCTCAATACTGGTGTGGTGTGTTAAGAGTGTGTTTACCCGAGGTTCAATCATGTTTACGATAAGTTTGTGCTGTATATAAGAAACGTGTGATTGTGTGGATTATTACAGCACGTGCTCGGGGGGGGGGGGGGGGGGGGGGGGGGGGCAGACCACCCAGTCACACATGCCAACCAAATAACAATAACAATCAATACGAGCTAGACAGGAAATAATAAGGAATATATACTTGTATTCAGTAGAGAAGGGCGAGTGGTCAAACTAATTGGGAGGGGGGGGGGGGGGGGGGGGAGCAGTCGATGGCGTACTGAGTTGACAACATTCAGGACCTTTATGAATTTGGGGCTCCTTAAGAGTGAATACCGGAATAAAGCATACTCGGTTGTGTGACATGGGTTTGGATGTCCAACCTTGCCTGAACCCTAAGCACATTTTACAACCATCCATTGATAAGTTCCCTGAAGCCCATGTCACGCATGACCGAGTCGACTTTATTCCGGTATACGCTCTTCAGCGTCCCCATAAATGTCGTGCTAGCTACAAGAGACTATAGTACTATGTTTGGTTTATATACCAACTTAAGACGTCTAACACCTCTAGTCTTTGTTTATTTCTATTGTTGTTCTTACAAAATCCTAGCGGGCTACGAAATGTGATAGCTCTAAGAGATGATTTTTGTTTGCCTAACGACCCCACCAACAGCTAGGTTATACGGGGGTACGAATGAGCAGGTGATAATGAAACGATGAAGTGATGATAAGTGAAAGGACGATTACAAAAACCCATGCCTTAAGCGGGATTCGAATCAACGCCCAACGGTGACTTCAGTCTAAAGCGTGCCCCAACTGCCTGAGATAACGAGGGCTTCAGTTCTAAGAGACTTTGACATTTTATTGCAATATATTGTCATTGATGGTTTGTTTTTACCAAACAAAGTCCTTGTATCTTGGAGCTACCTACGCCTAGGACGTTAGTTGAAATGGCAGTCGCGTTAAGGGTCCTGGAATTCTAAAAATAAACAAAAAAGAACATCTTTTACATCAAAAACGTACAAAAGCCATTACCTAACCAACGGAGGTACTTCTTCTACTCAACACCAGTGCTTATTCCCATGCAGCCTCATCCAAGGAGCTGTTTCTCCACTTCCTCGTCAGCCGTATATATTTATATATTATATGATGTGGTTGTTTCCACCAATTTTTCCAGGACAGACTTCTTATATCTCTGTTCCCGCCTATTTCGAGTCTTCCTTCTACTTCTTCCTCCTCTTCTTCACTACTACTATCATCTACTCCTTCTCTTCCCACGAACTCCCTCCATCGTTCTCTAACCAATACTACCAATTGGACTAAGGGCTATGAATATTACGTATCTTAGTTAAGTAGGCTCTACAACAACATCATCAACGTTCAAACCTCACAAAAGCCATTACCCTTCTTCTCAACAGTTTCTGAGACTTGCTTCTACTTCTTTATCTCTTCCTACGAGTTCCCTCCGCCGTTCTCAAACCAATACACCAAAGTACTATTGGACCGTATTGGACATAACCGATAAATAAATAAAATCCGAAACAAAAAAATCAGGATTCTAAAATTAAACAAAAAAATCAACATTAAAAACGTACGAAAGCCATTACCTAACCAACGAAGGTTCTTCTTCCACTCGACAACCGTGCTAATTCCCATGCAGCCTCATCCAAGGAGCTGTTTCTCCACTTCCTCGTCGGCCGCGCCACGGGCGTCGCCGTCGGCAAGGTAAGCGACTGTTCTGCCGACTTGCACGCGAGCTATTTATACACGGCCAGTAAAACACGAGTTGTATGACTCATTCATCAGGTTATTTGTGTGGACGGGGGAAAACGAGATAGATTTGTTTGTTGGGTGGAGTGAGGAAGAGCGCTTACGGGAAAGTAGGCCTACTGAGGACCTCTATTCCTGAGATAAATGAGATGTGAGAAAAATAAAAATGAGTGAGAAAACGAGTATCTCACATAAAATATGAGATGAAATATGTCATTATTATATGAGATAGTTTTCTCACTGATTTTTCTTACATCTCATTTATCTCAGGAATAGGGGTCCTGATATGATGTAAACAATATGTATGAATGAATGACTGTTACATTTTAGAGGGGCGCGTCGACAAATAATTTAAAAAATATATAGGCCTATATATATATATATATATATATATATATATATATATATATATATATATAGGCCTATATATATATATATATATATATATATGTACGTTATATGTATGTATGTATATGTATATATATATCGTTAATGAATCGCATTCATAAAGAAATGTTGTTAAATATATATATATATATATATATATATATATATATATATATATATATATATATATATATATATATATATATATATATATATATATATATATAGGCCTATATATATATTAACTTTAAATTCAGGATTGCACCGCTTACCTACTGTTGGAAGATGGCAGTGTAGGCCGAATCCTACACTTTGTCACATTTTCTCGACGTTTCGATTAGGTTACACTTCCAGCTTTTTGAACTCGTTGTCTCCAAAAGATGAGTAGTGCAATCTACTCGAAACGTCGAGAAAATGTGACAAAGTGTAGGACTCAGCCTACACTGCCATCTTCCAACGGTAAGCGGTGCAATCCTGAATTCAAAGTTAATATCACATATATCCGCGAAAACTTAAGAAATATCATATTTAGGAATAACCAATAATTGCAGCAAGATCATGATGTAAAATCATCTAGACATAAAATTATGGAAGTTTTTATTTTTTTCCATATTTGGTAGACGTCCTTCCTTCTTTCGTGGGTAAAAATAATATACAATAATTAAATTAGTACATTGTTGATAGTTCTCATGTCGGACTTAAGATGGCAGTGACTTACAAGGAATGTACTCAACATAAAGAATGTAACCAATAAGAATCTTGGGAATGTCAACAAACAATAAAAATACGTTTTTCTTTTCTATTTCTTGTCGTCAAATAGTTCTAAATGCCACTCAAGTTAACCGTGACTTGTGGACATTCTTACAGAGCTGTTAAAAAGTTAACAGCTTTTCCCGCCACCCGTCTGGCTTAGTCAGCTAAGTCACTGTTTTAGAAAACAGACGTGGGTTCGAGTCTCGCCTAAGACATGTGTTTTTGTAAACACTATTCATCATATCAACATTGGTACTCCCAAATAACCTAGCTGTTGGTGGGGTCGTTAGGCAAAAAATAATGAACCATTTATACCTCAATTGCTATTAATACGCTAGCTTCTTGTAGTACGGGAGGTGAGGGGCATATCGAACCTCAATTCGATCCCCTCCACTGTCCATCTTTAAAGTTTTCTTTTCGTGGTTTCCCTCTGTAGTCTAGCCTATAATACCGGGATGGTTCCTACAATAAAGGCCATGGCCGCTTCCTTTCCACTATCCTTCCCATTACCTAAAAAAAACTTCATCATATCATCCCATCATCTCATAAATCATCCATTCGACACCAATATATCTCAGTTATCGTTACAGTGCGTGGTTAGTCCCTTTTTTTTTTTTTAATAACATCGACACGTAATAAAAAATCATTGTTCCCCTATTAAGGCTAAGGATGAAAGTAGGATCGTTTGGACAGGTCACCACAAGGGCGATATCTTACCACCCCAAAAAAGTAAAATTAAGTGGAAAATATATAAACAATATGGAACACACCAACGCAGTAGTAATTTATAATTTAGTAGTAATAACAAAGTAGTAATAACAAGGCAATTTAAACATATGCCTATTGATAGTATAACAACATTCAAATTCACATTCTTAAATCTATAATTAGATACTTAATATAATTGGTAATGAAAGTTGATTGACAATTGGTTGTTTTTTATTGGTGACCATGATCACCGAACTCATGGTCAACTAAACTTAACGATTCACAGCCATCTAGATATTTTGTCACTCCCCAATATCGCAAATCCGCTTTAAAACTATTTATAAATAAATACGATTCACAAAAACATCTAAAAAGTAGGAAATAATAAGGAATGTTTTTCCTTATCCATTCTCTTTGTTAAACTTATTCGATTTCTTATTACAACATTAAATATATCATCTCAGCCAAGGATACCAACCTTTTGCCGATAAAAATATTTATATTTACGACTACAAAATTATAGAATGTCGGTTTTCGTTTCGCCCATTTATACTTGTATTCACGAAAGAAAAAGGTAGCCTACCAACATAATTTTTTTCAAACATCGTAACTTGATTCACAATAATTGTTTCC